>CM077259.1:12729956-13192456 GCA_039654775.1 Spinibarbus caldwelli
CTGGAGAATTAAAAAAAAAAAAAACGCCTTATGCTCATTCATTCATAAATGAGCCATGATTATGAAGACACAAAACCCGAAGGTGGAGCCCCTGCCATTCATCAAATCGCCAGAACATAGTGTTTCAAACTCACATGGAGCGGGTCATATTGATCGACACATCTTACCTTGGCTTGAGGACCTCTAAACGAAAGCGCAGATATTTCAGCAAACAGTTCACCCCAAGTACGGTTACATTTGTTTTCTCAAACAACTGTGCTATTTGTCTGTCCCTACAAGTTATTGTCTCACGCTAGCAGTCGTACTTTTGGACCTCAAGTGCAGCGAAACTACAAGCAGAGAAATTACAAAAGGTGGAGATTTTCCACTCGTGAAAATCACAGTGCTCAACATGTAGTGCCGCCCTGCAGCTACAAGAGCCAATCACATTTTTGATAGAGACTGAAAGTCCCGCCTTCCAGTAAAAGGACCAATTGCCGTTTTCATAGCGGCGTCGCTTGTTTGTTTACTCTTTACTGAGCATGCGCTTTAGACCAGAAATCTACCTTTGCAGTCAGACGTTGTTTTTGGTGGGGTCTGTTTCATAAAACAAGTTTACCAAATAAGCCAAGTTTATTTCAGTTAGTCTGACTTATTGTCAGTTGATTTGGTTCTAAATAAGTCAGACTAACTGAAATAAGCCTGGCTTATTTGGTAAACTTGTTTTATGAAACAGGCCCCTGATCTCATCTCATCTGTTAAGTTATCAGCAGGAAAGGGTCACAATATTTCTGAGTCCTTGACAATATAAATGATTTACCTGTTGAGCAGAAATCTTTAATTTAATGACCACAAAGGCAAAAAAAAGTATTAAGGCTTCTCTGCCGTTCACTTCTGTTCAAACTAAACGACTTCTTGTTTTTCTGTCAGGTGATTCATTCTCTTGAATGAATTTCATGTCTGTAATTCATTCTCCATCTCTAATTATTGCCTCTCTCTCTCAAGTACTATGTAAATACATATGTATATATTTTTATACAGCTGTATAAATAATGCACAAATCTGTACATAAATCTTCTGTACACATTATTATTATTTATTAAGTCTTACTATTTAAATGTTTCTGTTCTCATGTCTTGGCGAATAAAACTAATTCTGAATTCTGATATGCATTTTCAAGCATAGGGCTCCCTCCACAGGACTTCGCAGCATCAAAAAGTACTCATTTTTTTCCTTCCAGCTTTTTCGATTACATGTTTATTAATTTTTTTATTTATTAATCCCTGCAACATATACGTTTGTGCATAGTGTCTTTGTTATAATTTTTGGTACAAATTTTAATGTATACTGTGCATTTTTTTTTCTAGGCAGCATCAGTATTTTTTCTATAGGCCATTTTAATGAAAATTAAAGAATTATTTTATAATAATTCACTTCTTAGAGCTGGCTAGGACACATACAAACTATATAATTAAAGCATCTGCCCCAAAAAGACATCTTAAATAGTGTTTTTTCCCCCTTTGTTGCTTGAGATTTATATGCACTGTTTTTTTTCTTTGTAATCCCGTCGTAATTTTCCTTTTTTTGCTGATAAAACTATTTTATATTGCATATCAGGTTACTTGCACTCATACACAGTAGTAGGCGGTATGCCTCTATGGAGTCTTGCCTGTGACACCAGAAGAAAATAGGCCGCCGCCCATAAAACGCGTCAGACGTTTGTTTTCTGCAAATCAGTGAAATGTGGATTTCCTCCAGGTAATTTTTTATCATCATGCTGTGCTCTAGATGTTTAGCAGACACAGATGTTGATTGCTTAACATATTTGTCTGCAGCAGATCTGAGGTAAGGCGAATTCATTTGATCTCATGATTCAGAGCAAAACACGAACACTGTCCGCATGATCAGCTGGAGATTTTGTTTACGATAAAAGCAAGCGTTGTAGTCAAACAGTTTTGTATAAATAGGAGCGCCCTGCACGTAATGTATTAGGTTTTTATGTGTATGCTTTGTCTGATTCGTAAATGAATCATTCTTTTGAGTCGGATCTTTTCAAATGAATTGATTAAAAACCCGATTCAAAACCAGTCGTGCTGCATTATGAGCATGGTCTCTACAGTTTACGATGCTCTGAGCGATTTGTTCACAAGTCTATTCTCAAGCTCGTTGAACAATTGAACTCCAGTGTTAGTAATAGAAATACGACTTGAAGCTCAAAAGAACCTGTTCTGTCTGAAAAGAACGATTCGCGGAAATAATCCCGTCAGTACTTCCCATCACGCCATTAAACTAACTTGCGTGTCTGCATAAGATTATTTAGGCGTGAATGAATAAATAAATTACACATAATTAGTCCTTACACTCAAATGAGGAAAAACAAAAGGGTCTCTGAGATGCGTAATCTGCTGTCAACTGTCATGAATTGTTTGAATAGCCCAGTCACATAAGTACATATTTTAATAAGGAGCAGTTTCACCTTGTTGAGGGCACATTTGTTTTGTAACCAAAACGTTCCATTTATGTCGAATCAATTAATTAAAATAAAATCTAAATGTTTGTTACCCATTCAAATCACGTAAAGGTATTTGGAATAATGCACACTAACTCATAACTGTAAACAATATGCTAAAATACAGTTTTACGTAAATGTTTACAGATTATGTAGATTTGTACCGTCTTCAGGTAGATTTTGATGATGTTTTGGATTTATCGGTAGTATTTTCCTTACTTTTTTGTCTAAAATCTTAAAATAGTGTTATGCACAAACTACTGTCTATTAAAAATATAAGGGAGGAGTTCTTTGAAATCCCTCACCCCAGTTTTCATTTAATGTGGTTTTTAACAGTTTTAACAGTCTTTGTCTTGTCTATTTGCAGTAGTTTTCAGGCCCTGGAAGAGTGAGAGGAGTGCGGTGTGCACTATGAGCGGGGCGGCGCTGGGAATAGAGATTGTGGTCGTCTTTTTCTTGGCTCTCTTCCTTCTGCATCGCTATGGCGACTTCAAGAAGCAGCAGCGCATGGTACTCTTTGGCACACTGCTGGCTTGGTATTTATGCTTTCTCATCGTCTTCATTCTTCCCCTGGATGTCAGCACGGTTAGTGTGGCTCCCACTCAATAGAAGTGTCCAGTGCAGTTAATTCCTGATGCAACTCTGCAACTTGTGCAATTGATTTTCAGACAATCTACAAGCAGTGTTTAATTGATCACGAAGCACATGCCCAGACGCCCTCTGTGAGCCCTGTCCTTGCAAACCAGACGACTCCAAATACTTCCATCTCACCCAGTAAAAGGTAAGCCTATGAGTTCACCTGCAGCCCACACATTCAGTTAGGCCTGTTCTGATTGAGCGCAGAACTATATTGCATGTTTGTGAACATATATTCTGTATCTTTTTTTCCAAAGCACCCAACATGTGTGCTATAAACCATGGAGCTACATTCCAGATGGCATCATGCCTGTGTTCTGGAGGGTTGTTTATTGGACCTCACAGTGTCTTACTTGGTGAGAAAGCTTTGTCCTTTTCAAACTTGATAATGGCCTCTTAAATCTTCCTGATAATTACAAGTTTGTTGTAGGGCTGCTAGATTAATTTTTTACTACATTGTTTAGTGCAATTATCAAAAAGAGATAATGTAAAGATTGCGATTTAATTCAATGAATGTATGCAATGCTGTTTCAGAGTGAATTGTGGCACTGTTCATTTACACACGAGCAGCTTATGGTTCATTTTTTTCCCGGTTTCTCTGAGCAGCTCAGTTCTCATTACATGCTGTTAACTCATTAACTCATCTCTGTTTTTGCTCTAAGTTTGGGTCAATTTTAACATGCATTTGGAAATACAACATGCACCAACCATCTTATCAAACTGTCAACAGAAGATTTAAAGGCTCCTGGATTTCCACCAAAATAAAAGCTTGGTGGTTTAACGTTTGAATTGCCCTGTCCAAATACCCATATTTGCCCTTAACGCACACCAAACCCACACTTGGCTATGGAGCGGTATTCGAGGCTTAGTGTATCCCATCATGCATCATGTTCTGGAAATAAATTGTGTGACTTTTTGTCAAGATCTCACGAGAGGTCACGGAAACCTTTCCAGTGGAAGTAAATTTGGTAGTAAAACAAAGTGTTGCACGTTTTATTGGTGCAAAAGTCAGTATATTTATTTTGTACAACATTTGCAACTGCTTTTTATCACTTAATTAGAAGCACCACAAATTAAATTGTGTCATCTGTTATATGAATAGACCTTTAAAAGGTTATTTTAAAATGCAAAGTATTGGAAATAAAAATAAAGCTCTGTAAACACTTACAACACTATAAGTGTGTCCCATCAGGTAATAAAAAGTCCTCCACACACTTGTGGTCTACATGCTCACTTGAACACTTGGGCCAAATACAGGAAGTATGTCATATTAGTGGTCCAGTGCAAAGACTGCAAGTGTGGGTATTTGGACAAGGCAAAAACAAAGGAATTGAGACAGTCATGAAAATTTGCATTATAATTTTACATTTGTATGTTAAAATAAAATTATTTATTTTCATTATAAATATGATGATGACGATTATTAATAGTTTTATTTTTTTCATTTATTTTACTGTGAAATATTATGCTAGTAATATTTCTTATTTTGTTTATTTAGTAGTAGCACTAATAATTAATAATAATGTCATGGACCCCCAAGCAAAGTGCCTAAACCAAAAAAAATTATAAATATCTATTTAAACTGAGAATAATAAGTTTGATAATTATTATTTTTTTTTTTAATTTGGCTGTTTTAAATGTTTACATTGCATTTACATTGTATTAAAGCCAAATTAAATTATTGAAATATTATCTAAAATTACAAATAATATTTTGACATGTAAACCTAAAGAGAAACATGTTCAGTTTATTTCAAATTTATTTGTATAGCACTTTTCACAGTAAATATTTTTTCTCACAAATTTTCTGGGGGCCATTGGTTTAAATAATGCATAAATAACTATGCTGTATTTTACCTGTAAGAATAGTGGTTAATAACAGTGTTTATCTTCCAAGGCTCCTTCTTCCATTCATGCAGTCGTATGCTCGTTCTGGAGGATTCTCTATTACTGGAAAGATCAAGACGGCCCTCATTGAGAATGCCATCTATTATGGCACATACCTTTTCATCTTTGGCTCTCTTCTCATCTATGTCGCTGTGCATCCTCAGTGGCACCTCTCCTGGTCCGTAAACCAATTCAGAATATTTTTCCTTCATTGTCACAAAGTTCTGTTCACACTGACTCTTCTTTTCTGTATCAGGTATGAGCTGCAAACCATAGGCATCACTGCGGCCAACACTTGGGGTCTGTTTCTTCTAGTGTTGCTGTTGGGCTACGGCCTGGTAGAGATCCCTCGCTCGTATTGGGAGGCCTCGCGCCAGGGTCACCTCCTCATCAAGACTTACTTCAAAGCGGCCAAGCTCATGACAGAGAAGGCAGATTCAGAGGAGAACCTAGAAGATGTCATGGAGGTGAAAACCATGTGTGTTTATACACTGTAAACAAATATCCGAATCCAGATGAGCTGGTTTTTGAAAGGTAATGTCAGATCTGAGTCCGTTCAGCCAATATTGTGTCTTAGATGTTTGCATTTTTATCATAGGAAGTGAGAAAAATCAATGAATCGATCAAATATAATCATCCATCGAGGAAGAACGTGGACACCATTCTCCGAAAGGTGAGAGGACAACATGATAGCAATCTTCTGGTGCATTTTTATGTATTTATGTGATTTGAAATAATCAGGCCACTCTTTTTATTAGAAATCTGCTTATTGTTTTTAGTGCCCAGTTGAATATCAGGAGAAAATGGGCAGGAACATGGATGACTATGAGGATTTTGATGATAAACAAAATGCATATCCCACTGAAAGAAGCCTTTCGAAACTACACAAGCAGGTACTGCTCAAGTTTTTCTCCGGGTTTTCTGAATTTTGCTTAAATAATACTGACAGCAAGTTTCTCAGGTAATTTACGCCGTGCAGCGACACAATCGCACCCGCGTTCAGTGGCAGATATTGCTGGAACAGGCTTTCCATCTCGAGGACGTTTCCAAGAACGAAACCAGCACCTCTCGGCAGTTTGTTCACAGCTTTGCCCCTCCAGAACCTGTAGGCTGGTTTAGACGCTACGTTTATACTCCCGGAGTAGGTAGGTGCTCTAATAGATGTAGATATCATGTATTTGAAACAAATGTCAATGTTGACCCTGCCTTTACTGTCTTCATCAGAGTGGTACTGGGAGTGTTTACTGAAGCAGTGGTTTTACCGTATACTGTCTGTGGTTCTGTCGCTCTTTTCGGTGGCTGTGGTTTGGTCCGAGTGCACTTTCTTCAGTACTCGTCCTGTTCTGTCACTCTTTGCTGTGTTTATCCAGCTTGCTGAGAGGGATTACAACTACCTGTACATTGAGGTGAGTCTGCCTGAGTTTAGGGATCTAATCTAGGAAATCTGATTAAAATATACATTTATGTTATTTTTGGTTCCAGGTCTTTATTGAATCAAATAATATTCATTATTCTTTAGTTATGATGGTTTTAGATCTTTGTACAAACATTATGGGAAAATCTAGAACTTTTTTTCCCTTCTTAAACTTGTTTGGAAGCCACTCCCCTAATTGGCAGAGTGACATACCTGTTGCTGATTACAAGAATGTTTAAAGCATTGTTTGGTACTGCTGTTCTTGATGTCTGATGAAGGCCTTGATAATGGCCGAAATGTCATTTTAACCAATAAAGTTTTGATCTCTTCAAGAGCGAGGGCTGCATCTTTTCTAACTGAAATGGCCTTTTGATTTTTGGTTGCACCTCCTCTTTCG
This sequence comes from Spinibarbus caldwelli, assembly GCA_039654775.1. Lineage (NCBI taxonomy): Eukaryota > Metazoa > Chordata > Actinopteri > Cypriniformes > Cyprinidae > Spinibarbus > Spinibarbus caldwelli. The sequence goes on from CM077259.1 coordinate 12,736,778, forward strand.
ATGTATGTTTTAATTGTAGATTGTCTGTGTAATTACATATATTGTCTGTTGTGTAATTTGTATTATTTATTTATTTATTTATTTATTTATTTACTTACTTATTTTTTTGTCTTGTTGCTGTTCTGTCTGTGCACTGGAAGCTTGTCACCAAGACAGATTCCTTGTATGTCTAAAGTAACATAACTTGGCAATAAAGCTCATTCTGATTAATTCATTTTATTCACTTTGTGTCAATAAGGTTACAGACTCCTGCCATATGCCAAAACTAAGAGCTTACTGACACAGTCTGACCTGGTTTTGCCTGTGGCATTTGTTGAAACAACCTAATATTGTCATTTTGTCCTGTAGATGGCGTGCTTCATTACCATCTTTTTCCTCTGCACCTGCGTCTACTCCACTGTGTTTCGCATTCGAATCTTCAACTACTACTACTTGGCCTCACATCACCAGACCGACGCTTACAGCCTGCAGTTCAGCGGCATGTACGTTTCACAGATAGAAGTTTTCAGTGTATTACACTGATTTGTATTGTCAGTGAACTCTACCCTTAGTTTTTTCTCTGATAAACTACTAAAGCCAATGTGTTGTTTACTAGGCTTTTCTGTCGCTTGACTCCCCCGCTTTGTCTAAACTTCCTGGGACTGATTCACATGGATTCTGCCATATCCCACCAAGCAAAGCAGCAGACAGCATACACCTCTGTGAGTTTGTAGCATTATTTGAAATGTACAGAATTATTTTAAAATGTGAGACACTAATAGTACAGCTGAGCAAATGTTTAGAGCAACAAGACTTTACTACCATTAAACATTAAAGGAACCTTCTGTAATGTTGTAGATCATGGGTTCCATGCGGGTCCTGTCCTTCATTGCCAATGGCTTCTACATCTATTACCCCATGCTCATTGTCATTCTCTGCATTGCTACATACTTCAGGTTTGTCTAATATTTTCTATAAATCATCAGACAGAAGAGTTTGATGATTGATATTTTGTCAAATGTCATGCTGTAGTTTCTGACTGATTTCTGTCCAGTCTTGGCACACGTTGCCTGAACCTCCTGGGTTTCCAGCAGTTCATGGGAGACAACGAAATGACCTCTGACCTCATAGATGAAGGCAGAGAACTCCTGCGCAGAGGTGATTTGTTTATATTTGTAGGTTAAAATAAACTAATACATTAAAGGGATAGATCACCCAAAAATGAAAATTCTGTTATTAATTACTCACCCTCATGTTGTTCCAAACCCTTAAGACCTTCATTCATTTTTGGAACACAAATTAAGATATTTTTTGATGAAATCCGAGAGCTTTCTGACCCTTCATAGACGACAATGCAACTGAAATGTTCCCAGGCACAGAAAGGTAGTAAGGACATTAAGATAGTCCATGTGACATGAGTGGTTCACTTGTAATTTTACAAAGCTATGAAAATACTTTTTGTGCGCAAAGAAAACTAAATAAATATTTTATTCAACAATTATTCTCGCCGCCATTGATGAAAGTACCATGACTCATGAGAAGAATTGTTGAATAAAGTCATTATTTTTGTAGTAACTTATTAGTAAATATCGATAAACTAGAAGAAATATTAGTAACACTTTAGTACATGGACCAGTTCTCACTATTAACTAGTTGCTTATTAGCATGTCTTTTATTAACATATTGGCTGTTTATTAGTATTTGTTACAATTTATTAGCGCACAAAAAGTATTCTAGTAGCTTCATAAAATTACAAGTGAACCATTGATGTCACATGGATTATTTTAACGATGTCCTTGCTACATTTCTGGGCCTTGAACATGGCAGTTGCATTGTCATCTATGATGTGTCAGAAAGCTCACGGATTTCATCAAAAAATCTTAATTTGTGTTTTGAAGATGAATGAAGGTCTTAAGAGTTTGGAACAACATGAGGGTGAGTAATTAATGACAGAATTTTCATTTTTAGGTGAACTATCCATTAAAAAATCCAAACTAGAATATAAAATAATCATATAATTAAATGTTATTCTTTATATGTTTTGTAAAGAAACTTACTCTCAGGCCCAATTTACACTTCTCTACAAGATTAATTTCAAAAACTATTTTAAAATGAAAAATTTCATAGCAAGATTATCTAACTGTTCAACTGGTAGTATAAAAATAAGGTGAAGCGGTCTCCTGTGGTTGCTATGGTTAGATGTGCTGCAGAAATAAATATTGATTCACACAGAAATCACTTTTGCTCATTGCTACAGCTCTGCTTTCTGCAGTGGTGAAAACCTCAATGCGTCAGTAGGGTAGTTACCGCTAACACAAACATTAAAATTTAACACAGTCCCATCCGGTATTAAACGAGGCCATGTATCTGACTTATTTTGTTGGTTTTTGCATAGAAAGAAGAAAACGCCAAAGAATAGAAGATGGGGAGAACAGACGAAGAGTGAGTTATAAATAGTACAGATAAATAGTATCTATATCTATATATATATCTATATCGGTATATATGATATGATTATATGTGTATGACAGGAATGGAGAGAGCGTTATGCACAACGAGATGAGATTGCTGCCAGAAACCGGATGTCCATGTCTGAGATGAAGGAAACCAATTACGGCGAAACCCTAAATTCAAACACAAACCGGCGTATGTTTAATGCCTAATAAGACATGTATCCTGTAGTATTCCTGTACAGTACTTTTGAAAGAAGCAGTTAATTGAATATTTATGTTAATTTTTATACACAGAGGCCAAGTACACACGGAGCGCCAGCCAGACAGGGCGAGACAGCGTTGAGTTGTTGCAGGATGCTGAGCCACTGGACTTTAATGCTGAAACACTCAATGATGACCCTTTGCAATCTGAACCTGGCAGGTTAGTTTTTAGTTTTATTGAGTGCTGAAGTAATGAAATATTTTTGTAGGCCAACACAAAAGTTAGAATCACCCTGGTTCTCTCAACAAACTGCCTTTTGGATTATTGCAGAAAATAAGCTCTGTGACCAACATAAGCCTATGATTCTTACACGTTTTGTTCATCGTGATAATGAAATCAGTAATACATAATTAATCATATAATAGTTTTAAATAGTCATAATTAATAATATAATAGTAATAGTTTTAAAAAATTTTGAACTTGTGTTAAGCACAGGCATTATTACAGGCATTTAACAAAAAAAATCATTGACTTCAGGATGATGAAACCAGAATGTGAAACCTAAAATGCTAATTCCTTTCTGGGGTTTTTTTGGCCAACAAAAATAAATCTTCCCTCCATCACTATTGTCATGCATTTTTTTTTTTTTTTTGTTTGTTTGTTTGCACTGCACTGCATGCACTCACTCCTTTGTTTCCTTCCCCCACAGACATGCCGGTGGAAGGTACCTCTCAATGTCTTCTTCTCGAAGCCGAATCTTTGATGATGTTTGATGTTTCTCACTTTGGTCAAAAATAAGCTGAATTTTACCTCTAAAAACACTCATCTTTACAGGTGTGGTCTGTCCCTCTCATTTTAAACATTTTCGACTTCCTGTATCCTGTAATGCAGCATAGTCATCTGCATGCGTCCTGACAAACACACAGACAGAGAAAAATACACACACTTGTTTTGAATTGCCAGGCAGTCAGACTGCTACTTGAGACAAATGGGAAATGGCTCTTTAGCTCACAGTTTCTTCAAGAAATGAGTCAAAGTTAATGCTGAACAGTCCGAGCACTGAGTCATGAAAGGTACTACATTTACATTTTACTTTTTTTTTTTTTTTTTTTTTCTTCTACTACAGATGGGGAAGATTTAGCTCAACACTGTTTCTCATAATTTACTGCTGATAGGTATCAGGTAATGTACCTGAGCATTTACATCAGTCAAGTAAATATGAACTGGTGTCAATGTGGCCAATTTGTGTTAGTTGTTATTGTGAATAGAGATTTTATGGGTCTATATATATAGGCTGTCTTACAGAATACTGTGCAGTATTTCGTTTTTGTTTTTTTGTACATGTAATTGTTTCGATATAGAGACAGGGGGATTGCTCAGGATTGAGGGTTTAGAAATCTGCAGTTAAAATAACACTCATATATAACCTTTCAAAGTGTTATAGCTTTCCAGTAGTTCAAAATAAGTTTTAAGTGTTACTTTTTCTTCTTTTTTTTTAATGTTTCATAAGTGAAATTCATCTTAACATTCCATCCATGAAACTGTTCTTTTAACTTTTTTTTAACTTTAAGTATAATATTTATTTTCACAAACATTTAATTTGGTAATTAAACTGTATTATTTATATCTTTTGGACAAATTCTTTGTTTGTTTCACATGGCTGTTACTAACTTATTTATAATGAAGTTATATTTGTTACATTATTTTAGCTCTATAGTCTTGTGGATGAATGTTTGATAGACCATTTTTGATTTGCACTGTCATGTATGTCACTTATTCATAATAGGCAAGGCTGTTGAAATAGCTTTAAGGACACATTCTGTTATGTCAGGTTAAATGGATTACAAAACGTAGCCTACTTATGTGCTGGTTTTTCAGACTTACAAGCATCTCTTTATCACAAGCTCAGTTTTCAGAAAACAGACGGTCAGTATACGAATGTCTTGAAGGAATCTGGTTTGCAACTACATAAGCTTATAAAACAATACAAGTGAGTGCATGGCAAGATGTGAAGGAATCACATTTTTAATACATAAAATTCTCACTGTACACAGAGTCATCAAGCATATCATTGCAGGGTATTCTACTGAATATGCAGAGGAGTCTTGTTTCTCACAGGAAGTGCAGTAGCAGCTATAATGAGTAATGTATATTTCACTACAAACATGGTATGTCTATTCTCTCCACAAATGCTAAGCATCATGGTTTCATCTTAACTTAATGTATTTTCATAGCAAATTTAGCCCTTCGACTTTAAATAAGAAGGGCCTTGTTTTGTGTTTTTGGTTTAAACCTTTTGGTTAAATAACTATTCATATCTACTGTGTATTTATGAAGATTTTGTTGCCAATGAGGTGGACCAATCTTTTTGATATGGTCAGTCCTGAAGTAGTGTGTGTATTGATGAAGGCCAACTGGAATCTGTTGATTTGTATATTTGGTGTAAGTGAACTGTGGTACATTCCAAATAGACACATACTTAATATGTAATTATTAATAAATGACTGAATAAATCGTATTTGCTTCTGTTTGTTAATATTGTGTATTTAAACGTCATATCTATGTTCTCGTTATGTCTCAGAAACTTTCTACTGTGTTTAGTTTCCAAACGTGAAGGTACTTACACAAACATCCTCGAACAATCATGTCTGCAGCTGTTTCATATTAAAAATGCTGTTTAGCATTGTTTTTGTTTCTTCTGGCCGTTAAACAACAACAACAGCGGAAGGTCAAACACGAAACATCGCGTTCTAATCTAATCAAACACCTGAAGCGAGAATGACCAATCAAATACAAGAACCCGTCGCTATGGAAACGCTGAACGCTGAAACAGGAAAGAGCACAGCAGCGCTAAGGAAATCCAGGTGGTTTCAACACATTAATCATCATTTTGTTTCACTTCTCTAACGTTAAGTGAGTATGCAGCGAATATATTATAAATAAAGCCTTTATATTTTGGGGTCATGTGCTGTTTCCTGAATTACAGCAGTTCAAGAGCATGTCGTTTCATTACTCCATAGTCAGTAGTCCACGATTAGAATTACTCATAGCTCGTAGCTAACAACTGTGTATTAAAGTTGAATTACTATACTGTTATTAGAATTACAGTGCATGCCGTTTTCATGAGCTCATATACTACATGGAATAATTTTAGTTTTAGAATTCATTTGTCACCACACATCATTTAAAAATGAGCTAGTGAAAGAAAAGGATGGTTAAAAATGGCGAAAAACGTAAAAGGAATGGCAACCAGTTACAGGACCTAAAATATACTCATTACATGTTCATATAAATTTTAACAAATTCCATGAACACATTATGCTTCAACTACACAACAGAGGTTTTCGTAGCCATTCCATACAGTAGAAGAACCATTTTTTGGTTCCATAAATAAACTTTCAGTAAACAGTTTGTAAAAGAGTGAAAAACATTTAAAAATTCTAAAAAAAAGCTTTTTCTACTATACAGAAACTTTTGTGCAATGTAAAGGTTCCATGGATGTTAAAGGTTCTTCATGGAACCACGGATGCCAATAAATAACCTTTATTTTTAAGCGTGTTGCCAAATAAACAGATAAAAGCCTAAAAGTCACTCTTGTCAACTTCAGATCGGATAGGCGTAGGATGGCAGGTACATCGCGGCATGACCGAGAGATGGCAATCAGTGCCAAGATGCAGCTGACAAATTGTTCAGACCCCATTGAGCGTCTGAGGCTGCAGTGTTTGGCACGAGGGTCCGCAGGAATCAAGGGACTGGGCAGGTACTATGCATTATATGTGTTGCTTTATATAGACTGAAGTGCAGATATTTGACTACAGTCTGATGTTCTCAGGACTTTTAGGATCATGGATGATGACAACAGTCGCACACTGGACATTAAAGAGTTCCTGAAAGGCCTGAGTGACTACGGTGTGCTCATCGAGAAAGAAGAAGCCATGAATCTTTTCCAGCAATTTGACAGGGACGGCAGTGGATTAATTGATTTTGATGAGTTTCTTATCACTCTGAGGGTAAACACACTTAAACGGTGTTGTTTTCTTTAGACCAGTTTAGGCCAGTTGTGCTCATGTTATTTACATTCACTTGACTGCAGCCACCCATGTCTAATGCTAGAAAGGAGGTGGTGCTACAGGCATTCAAAAAGCTGGATAAGACCGGAGATGGTGTGATTACAATCGAGGATCTGAGAGGAGTATACAATGTGAAACATCACCCCAAATACCGAAACGGTGAGTGGAACGAAGACCAAGTATTCCACAAATTCCTGGACAGTTTTGACTCTCCGGATGACAAGGATGGAAAGGTATGAAGATACTGAAAAACATTCTTTTTTAAATCTAAATCATGCAGTATCGAGCATAACAGTGTATTAATAGTACACAGACTGTCTTTAGAATAAGTTCTTTGGTTTTAACTAAGCATTCACAATCACAAAGTTCCCCCAATAGCATTATTATAAGTCATTTTCTGCAGTGTTTTCTTTGATAATGCTATGTCTTCACACATCAGGTCACTAAAGAGGAGTTTTTGAACTACTACTCCGGCGTGAGCGCATCCATTGACACAGATATCTACTTTATTGTAATGATGAAAAATGCATGGAAGCTTGACTAAACTTCTAAAACATCTATTTTTGGGTAAAGAACAAAGACGGTCAATCTTCAGCAAAAGTATGTCTTGACCCTGTCATGACCCTGTTAAGCATTTCATAACATATTTTATAATAAACTTTGATCTATATATAAAAGTATATACACACATTTTGAACACATGAGAGCTTAAAAGCAACTGGCAGAGTTTTGACAGGGTTGAGTCTAAAATAAGGTGGCAAGTTTACCTTTGGTGTCTAACAACTATTAACAATGGGGTTTTGGGAATCTACCTCAAATGATCAAAAAAATCAACCAAGTACTTATTGCACACAGTGTTTCTCACTGAAGACAAGCAGCTGCATGAATGAATCTATTGTTTTATTCCAGAATCAGCCACACTATCTAATAAATGCAGGTGGTGTGGTATTGTTGCCTGAGTCTTATGATTGTATGCATCCTCTTTATTTGGCTATTGAAAGCTGTCTTTGCACCTGCTTGGATTTCTGTGAGAAACACTCAAAAATTCAAATACAAATTATGTTTGTTATTAATTCATTCAAATTTTCTCTTTCTTTCCTGGTTTGGATTACCCTTCTGCTTTGTGGTTTTGGTGATGAGGGTCTCTGAAAGGGCTACCAGTTTGTTTTGTAATTTTCTCTTTTCCATTTATAGGTGACAAAAGATGAATTCTGGAACTATTACAGTGGAGTCAGCGCTTCTATCGATAATGATGTATATTTTATTTTAATGATGAAAACTGCATGGAAGTTATGAGAGGTTATGCTTTTAAACAAACTGATAATGCTTGAGAAATCAAAGCAAGTTAGTCTTAATAAATAAACCCGACACAACTGAAATGTGTTTTAAGGATATTAATAATGAATCTGGAAAATCAAATAATAGAAGTACTGTAGAAGCCGAAATTGTGTGTAAAATGTGAACTTTGTCAGTGGTAACAGATTTTTAGGGTAAATCACTAACATATTTGTGCTATAATCAGTGTGGTATGTGATACAAGAAAGTCTTGTAATTCAGATTTATTTATGCATGTTACAGCAGATGCTATTTTACAAAATGTGACTCATTTAATAAATGTTTCATAATGGTTCTAAAAATCAAAAGGCTCTTCAGATGATTCATATGAAATGTGAAAATATATTGTACAGTTATATGGACTGATGGGTTTGTTTATACATTCCTTTATTACACGTTTAATATAGATTATTGTGTGTGTGTGTGTGTGTGTGTGTGTGTATATATATATATACATATATATATATATATATATATATATATATATATATACATATATATATATATATATATATATGTACATACATATATACACATATATATATATATATATATACACATATATATATATATGTACATACATATATACACATATATATATATATATATACACATATATATATATATACACATATATATATATATATATATATATATATATATATATAAGCTACAGCTGAATTGCATTACAAAGTCAGCATTACAAGCGGTTGTTTTTTAATATACACAGAATTTTTTTTTCTGATCAGTATAAATAAATCTTCTGATTATTGAAAAAGTGCCACTTGAACTGCATGTATTAGGTCTGAAAGTTGTGCGTGAGGTTAACAGAACAAAAAACCTCTCAGTTTTACTCAGGTATATTTACGGATGAAAATATACATAGGTAAATGCCTAGCAAGAGAATACTGAGGCTAGCAGCAATTATATGAAGTCAGAGTATATGTGCGATGACTTCAGAAATGTGGATTTCTCTGTTTCTTATCACTCTTAATGCCTGTGTTTCTGAAACATTCAGAAGGAAATTGGCTACCAAAATGGAGACCACAGCTGTGCATGATGCTTGGTTGAAAATGAAACCTGTGGATGACTGCTATGATATGTACAAACTTGGTTAGCATCAGAGCTACAAACCGGACATGACTAGTAACGTGTAAAAATGCCTCATACCGTATGTATGTATGTAATAGGTTATTAAATGAAACATATGCAATCATCTCAGTTAACCTTTTGTCATATACAAACCAAGGGTCTGTAAAATCACCAGTGAACTGGAGTTGACTTGAGACAGTCTCTTCATTGCGTTTTGAAGAGACTGGACATAGTGACATAGGCTTCATCTTTACATTCTCGCTGAGGGGCTGTTACGCTCTGAGAGCTGCCATTTTCGCTTTCTTTTGACAAATCTGTTTCGTCTAACAGTCTAATTTTAAGGTGGGACTGCTCTCTTGGAAGACATTCATCTGCTTTCATGTCCATTTCACATACTGATGTTCTTGAGGAACTGGCTTGACTGTAGCAGCGCTCATCCAGGCCATCCTGAAGCTCAGGAGCAGATGGCTTTTCATCGACGTAATCCACACGGTGTATGAAGACGTCTCTGAATATCTCAGGACTGAAAGTGAAAGGAAGGCCCTGAAAACATAAAAACAGTCTGCATGAAGACGCTGAGTCTCACGTGTTTAATCTTGCAGAACGTCAATGAAGCAACAAGACATGTGAGAAACTGAATTACCCTGTGCATCTGCGCAAGAGTTGCCTTCGGGTGTGGGATGTTTGGTGTAATGTAGTCTTTGATGCTGGGTGAGAAAACAATTACTACGTGTTAAAAAAATAATAAAATAGCTTCTTGTGGGCTTTTTAAATGAGGTAAAACACTCACTGCGCTCTCCATCGCAAGGTCCCCAAACCGATGATAAGCACCAGAACGACAAAGAAGGTGATGATGTAACCAACTTTTGGAAAATTATTTTCTGTGGTAGTAACTGTAGAACCTGTTTCATCATTTATAGCATCACAATTTATCAGACATGATTTATAATGGTTAAAAACTGTTTTTTCTACATTTTCTTCATCCTAAAGCTATTTGATTCTTCTCCTGCCCAATAATGAGTACAAAAAGCCCAACAAGGAGTGTTTATCACACTAAACATAGTAGTATCTTCTCATGTAAAAGACATTTGATCTCCATTCAGATCCACTCACTTTTTATAGTGAAGTTGGCATCTGAACTCCACTCACTCCAGTCGCCATCAAAATAGTCACAAGGTTTTGCTCTAACATGTGTGTAGTAAACACCATCTCCAACAAGTCTGTCCCTGCTGATAGTGAAGTTCTTATACTTTATAGTGGCGCTGATGGGCTGTAAAAATGAAAACATAGGTGTTGTTTATTTGTTAAATGAACTCAAAATTGACATTTTTTAGGGAAGGTCAAGTCTAACAAACAAATTGTTGTGAGAAACACCTTGTCTGCAAGTTTGTCCCTCCAGATTTCCAACTGGAATTGTGGGGATTTAACATATTCATGATTGTGTTCAAACCATATGAAAACTTCTTCTGTGTCTTCATTGTAAGTGGCACGCATAATTTCAGGAGCTGGAATTTTAACTGCAAAGAAAAAGATGGATAAGATAGACACAGACAGACAGCAGAGATAGATAGATAGATAGATAGATAGATAGATAGATAGATAGATAGATAGATAGATAGACTTGCCAATTTTTGACAGGTAGATGTCTTCAATAACCTCGTCTCCTATACGTAGCTCATATTTTGCTGTATTGTACAAATTCTTAAAGATAAAGTCTCCTGATGTTGAAGTAGCATTTGTACACTTTTTTTCTGAACCTTCGATTTTGCTAAATAAGAGGAAAAACAAACAACAATAATGGGAAAAAAAATGTTATTTCCAGTTTAGTCAACATTAGTGTTTTAAACACACTTTTTAAACACTTTTTTTTTTTTTTTTTATAAGTTACTGACAGATATTCTACATCCATTTACAGTAAATAAGTCTAATGAAATACCAGAGTGTCATGAATTTGACCTCCTCAGTGGGTTCGTTGAGCGTACAGATGAGGTTAGTTTGAGTGACGGTCATAGTGGATATGCAGGTCGCTTCTTTATCAGACCCATCTAAAAGGAACCAATAGGAGAAAAACAAACTAACATTTTTCTACTCACCACCTTATGTTCGTGTGCTTAAATGAAAACTAGCCTAAATGATCGTTTCACATGAATTTACCCTCAAAGGCATATATCTCTCGTGATCATATATCACTACATACAACCTAGCTACATTTACAGACATTACGCAGGAGTAAGCTACTTGTCAGCGATTTGAGTAAAGACTAAACAGCTTATAATAACCACTCCCATTGAAAACATATTAAAAAAGTGAAAATAATAATAATTTATGGATTCTCGGTTTATTATTTACAGTCTCAGTTCTCAAGGTACTCACCATAATCACCACTCTCGGACAGAACTAAAGGACAGGAAACAACAAAGAGCATCCATAAAACACCCGCCATCTCTGATCCAGCAGCACAGGCACAGATCACTCACGTCTTCATTACTCACACACGTTTACTGACAAGTGACAGCTCAAAGTGGTACTTTCATCTGAGAGAGAGAGAGAGAGAGAGAGAGAGAGAGGTGCATGTCATTTCTTATTTGTTTTTAGCTCCACCCTCCTTAATGGAATCAGATTTGTGCCATTAATTTTGGAAGCAACTTCTCAAGAAACTAATGAAAATATAAACTGAAAATGAATAAAATGTCTTTGAAACTGGAAGGAAAAAGCAGGCAAAATTTTGACTTCGTATTTAAATACATTGCATGTTTCACTAAGTGTTTTCTCTTTTTTTCACTGATCTTTACTTACAAATGCGCAGTCAGAATTTCATTTATGCTTCTTATAATTTCAGTTCGCCCTTCTGGCACAAACCCATCGTGGGGCGGGTGTAGCAGCGGTTGATTCTCATTGGCTGGCGAGTTTTTGATTGACAGTCTCTTGATCTGGACGTGAAGACGTCAGTGTTGTGTTGTTTACTAGAGCGAGTGAGAATCTGCTGTTAAGTGGCTTCTTATCTCATTTTAGTGATATAAAGATAGGATTTATTTTTACTCTGTTTTACTAATACTTAGTCTACATAAGCTTTCAGAAGCTTTCAGTATTTGTCTGCGTGCAGGAACAAATTAAAAGGGAGGTTTAATATAGACTTTCAGTGGTATTACATTACATATTTTACACAAAGAATGTTTTTGTTGAAAATAGTTTTATCATCTTTTATCTTAATTTTATTTTGTTGAACATTATCGTCTAATATTTAAAATAGGAAATACATTTTTCAGTCATTACCAACATACCAATAAATCACTTTACTGACATTATTGTCACTACAGCATATACACAAGCAGTGTTGGGTAAGTTACTCTAAAAAAGTAATTAATTACTAGTTACTAATTACATCTTCAACAGTGTAATTAGATTACTGTACAAATTACTCTCTCCAAAAAGTATTTAATTACTTATTACTAATTACTTTCTAAATCCTATATCAACCTCAACAAGTTAATGATACAAGGATAGACATGAAATGGTTCTTTTAATTCTTTCAAATAAATAATAGATAACTACGTAAATTATTCTGGTCACACTTTAAGGTCCAATTCTCACTATTGACTAACTATGACCTTTGCCTCAATGTACTCCTAATTACTGCTTATTAATACTTAGTAAATAAGTTGTTAAGTTTAAGAATCGGGTAGGAATTGCGTAGGATTAAGGATTTAGAATAAGGTCTTGCAGAATAAGACATTTATATGTGCTTTTTAAGTAATAATAAACAGCCAATATAACAGTAATATTCATGCTAATAACTAACTAGTTAATAGTGAGAACTGGACACTAAAGTGTTACCAACATTCTTATTAACTCACCAAAGTATTTAAAGTGAGAAGTGTACATAAAAAGCATGCATTTTAAGGTTAGACTCATTGAATTTTGACATTAAATCCACTATTGTATTGTGTATAAATGTTCTACAGTCTATGCACAGTATTAAGTTCAATTACATAAGAAGTAATTAAATTACAGAAAAAATAAGAGTAATCCCTTACTTTACTTTTTCAAGGGAAAAGTAATTAAATTACAGTAACTAATTACTTAGTAACTAGTTACACCCAACACTGTACACAAGTATGAAAGTGAAAGTCTTGGTTGCAGCTATGTTATGAAAAGCCAGAATCCACAAAGCACTTACTGCACAGAATACATGTAGTGCACAGTATTTTCATAATATACACACATTGCTCACAAAATGCACAAGTATATATATATACACAGAATATATCTATCCTTTGAGCAGTTTCTGTTCCAGTATCAGTAACACAGTAAAGACTAACAGAGCTGGGTAGATTACTTACAAATTGTAATCTGTTACTGATTCCAGATTACATGACAAAAATTGTAGTCAGTAACATAATCCGTTACATTACACATTTTATGTAATATAATCAGATTACTTTTGGATTACTTTTAGATTACTTTTGACAACTTGTTTATCACATTGATTCAAATAGGATTATCTTGTACCATGATGTAAAAAATGTATTCCATTCATTGTAATTTACAAAATGAAGTGCATTAAACATTATATTACATAAAGGCTTCCCAAACTAGGGTTTTTAAAGGAACTGCAGGGGGTTTGTGAGTTAATGAAAAGCTAACAATTAATTAAATCATAAAAATTTTAATTTAAATAAATCATTTTAAAACAAAGTCCCTTTTAAGGAAAGTCTCTTCACTCGGTGGCTATATTTGCAATGCCTCCGGGCAGCTCAAACAAGACCAAGTCCTATCTAAATGAATGGGGGAATCTCGAAATCGCAAAAACTGCTCGCTGAACTCACAATTAAATTACATATGTCAAATCAGCAACAAAATCTGAAATTAATTGCCCAACGAATGTTGCTCTTATGCTCAAATAGCATTTAAAAAAAATTTGTAAAAGCTTATTTTTCAGGCTAGACCAGCCAATCCGCATGCGCAGTCATAACGTGCCTATGACTGCGCATGTGCATTGGCTGGTCTAGCCTCAGGTTTCTATAAAAAATTTGGCTCTTTCATTTAGAAGGTGGGACTATTCCGCCATATTGCACGTTGCATTTTCTCCCATTCAGGAGTCAATGGTCTTTGTATTTCTATAGTCTTTGTTTTAAATTAAAAATTAAAATAAAACACTTACTAAAAAAGATTAAATATTTTTATTTACCTGCCTGCCATGTGACCATTAATCAACATCAAAGAAACCGTGAACATGCAAGTGATACGTAATTATTGAAATATTTATTTTCAAAATCTCAGGGGTAAATAGTATATTTGGTGAATAAGGTTTAGATGTCAAAAAGTTTTGGAATGCCTGCATTACATGTAAATAAGAAATAACGTGAATATGTGCATTTTAATGAGTTTGAAAGACAAAAGCCTTCCAAAGACATAATAATACATGGTTAAAAATCCTACAGAGTGATAGTTCAAATGAAAATGAATGTGTTCATCAGTAGTTGATGCAATGTTGAAACCCTTCTTAAACCTGAAATGATTTTTGTAAATCCAGTGGTCAAATGTTGTGTCGCCACCTAACTAATGATTAATGGTTAATGACTGTGTGTAATGTGTGAATGTCCTCAAAACTGGACTTTCTTAATGTATATAATCGCTAGGCTATTTTAGAAAGGAAAATTTAAAAGATGAAAAATAAAAATTAGGGAGAATCAATGAATTTAGAATAATTTATTGCTATTGTGTGAATAATATGTAATCATGTAATCCATAAAAAAGTAACTGTAGTCTGATTACGAGTATTTTAAAATGTAACTTACTCTAATAACAAGTACTTAATTTTTGGAATCTGATTACGTAATCCAGATTACATGTAATCAGTTACTATCCTGCTCTGGTGACTAAGTACATTATGTGGTTCTGGCAGTTAGAGAGTAACTATTAATATAATAAATAAATCTAACTGTAGTCAGTTACAGCTACTGAGAAAAAATGTGTAATTAAATTACAGTTACTTATGAAAATGTTAAAGATTACAAAGAGGGTTACATCTGAATATTTTCACACACATATAGATTTGATTGACTTATTTGCCAAATTGCACTGACTGCTCTAAAATATGAGACACCAATTCAGGAGTTTTAGGACACAAAATAAGACACATGCTTATTTGATAACTGTTTTATTTCCTATTCGGGTTTGTGTAAATGTTTTATTTTTTTAAGATTAACTGTTTTATTTTTCCAAGGCATTGTCAGATGCCAGTGTTTCCTGTCATAGCTATGCAAAGATTTGATTTCAAATCTATTAAACTATCTTCTGATTTTAAATCTGTATTTAACCTCAGAACTATCTCAAAGTAAAAAGAGGTGCTAAAGTCTGATTTTGTGGTGGCAAATTAAATTATTATAATCATAATTCAAATGATGAAGGATTTTGAGAAGTCTGACAGGAATCAGTGTTGAGTACTAGTCTAAGGTTAACCCTGCCTGCTTTAAATGTTTCAAAATGATTAACAGTTGAAAATATTCGTTAGAAATTTAGAAAAGTAATCAAATGTAATCGGTTACATTACTTTAATAAAGAAATTTAAATAGTTACACCACTTATTATATTTTTAATAGGGTAACTTGTAATCTGTAACCTATTACATTTCCAAAGTAACCTTCCAAACACTGGGTACTGGAGTGTAATATCACCCAAAAAATGACCAATAGTCCACCAAAAATGAAAGTTCCCTTATCATTTACTCACTGGCATTCCATCTCAAATGCATGATGTTGTTTCTTCAGATAAACATGAAGATTTTTAAGGAAAAATCCATCTCTATGAGTGCATATAATGCATCGTGTACGAATGACTGTTGGTTGGAAGCGATGGTTAATAGATAATAAATTATATTATGTTTCAAGTAACATCAACAGTAAAACTGTCAACTTGAGCAGGACCCATATTTCATGTTGGACAAGTGGTGACCCAACATAGTACCAAAACCGTTTAGGGTACAAAAACAACAAACAAAATTCGAAATTATATGAAAAATTGGCAGTTTTGAAAAAGCATATACAGCAAGGATATATTAGCCAAATAATAAAGTGAGGATAAATATGCGACAAAATACTGTAATTTGATTTGACGCTGTCTTTGATGTCAGCAACAAAAGAGATAGGAAGTGTTTTGGTGTCCTATGTATGATATGATTAATTAGACAGTTATGTTGCTGCTGTCTGCAACTGGATTTTACATTTACATTTATGCTTTTAGCAGACGCTTTTATCCAAAGCGACTTACATTGCATTCAAGTTACAGTTTTTTCCATTTTATCAGCTCTTGCTTTCCCTGGGAAAGCAACAAACCCGTGACACATTTTTGGATTACCACCCACCAGTTGAGGAGCACCACTCTTTACCATACGTAACAGCTGTTATAGCAATTACATCAAGTTTTGCATCTTAAAGGAGAAAGTCAGCATTTTATTTAGGTCAAACCAAGAGAGACCAAAGCAGACAGAGGCTGTGGGTTTGACTGAAACAAAATGTTGTGAACATTTTGGTAGTTGGAATGAAACTCATGCCTGAAAAAAGGAGACATGCTTACTTCCTCATACGACAAAATGAAATAAAGAATATAACGACAACAAAACACTGTAAAATATATTTATCCTACTAGCAGATATCAAAGGTTAAATTTGATTTAGTTTAATGCATGAAAAAGTTTTTGTAGTAATAATAATATTAATAATTATTTAACTTAACTTACTTTTAACTTAATTATTGTTAATATTTAGAATATTTTCAGCAACATTACCAAAAATGTTTTGCCATTTTTATTTTCCTTTTAGATTTGTCAGACATTGCTTACAAACTAAGAAGTGCAGGTAAATATGAAATGAAAAAGTCCTCTCTCAGCATGTACCTTCAATCTAAAAAACAAAAACAAGTGGTAACCTATTACAACCCACTTCCTGTCGCCTCCAGCAAATGGGTTTATGTAAAAATGAGGCCAACACTTTGTCAATCTAAGCTTGCTATCTGCCCTGTAAACAAAGTGCTCAAGTCACAGACAAAACAGGATTAATGTCTAATACAAAATGACAAAAAAAAATTATATTAAAAGTCATTCCAATTAATCCTGCCATAAAAAAATACAGATTGTTCTTTTAAAAAGATCATGAACATTTAAAGGCTCTTGAAACTTGCTTGATCTAATGACTGATTTCAATTAAAAGTCTTGCAGATACACAACATTTTGTCCTTTCCTAGTGTTGTCTATATTAGCATGATTGTGTTGTGGCAAGACTGTGGTTTCTCAGCTGTACAGCTGCATATTTCCTACAGAGGGCACTGACCTTTGGTTATGATACATGAAGTCTCTGAAACTAAATAAAGATTTGATTCAAGGAGTTTCCAAACTTCAAAGTTTTAACCTTACCAAAAAATATTAGTGCTACATGAGCAATACTAGATCTTTACGGTATGACTCTGCAAGTGTTTCTGTCTTACAGACACTCTGGCC
The DNA here is from genome assembly GCA_039654775.1 of Spinibarbus caldwelli. Taxonomy (NCBI): domain Eukaryota; kingdom Metazoa; phylum Chordata; class Actinopteri; order Cypriniformes; family Cyprinidae; genus Spinibarbus; species Spinibarbus caldwelli. The sequence continues at coordinate 12,754,402 of CM077259.1, forward strand.
AGAAGCAGAGAAAGGCCTTACAACTGATCATAGCTGATAATTCGGATTTTGACCCATTGAGTAACCACATAAATGGATGCGGTGTGGCAACACTGATAACCCTAAAAGAAATCATGATGTCTTGAAACTGGCAGAAAACGTCATTTCTCTGGTAATTAATGTGGTAATTCAGATCTCTTCCTCTGAATGAGGACAAAGGTCATTTGTGACCAGTTTATTTCAATCCTAATGCTGAAGAATTTCATTTGAAGGCCACAAATTTTTGGTCAAATCCATCTAGCATCTTTTAAAAAATCTAAACAGTAAAACAATGATTAAACACAAACCTTTTTGAAACAGCAAAAATGAAAAAGTAACAATCATAAAATTAAAAAATGTATCATTTATTTGTCAATAATTAGATACAACATATATATGTGCATGTGTGTAAAGGAACAATTATAAAAAGCAACAATTAATATGGGTCATTGACGTTTAAGGATTTTCGACAGGCAAATTTTAAAATACAAAAAAATAATAATATCTTTTGTAGTTGTTCAAACATTAAGAAGATTGTATACACACAAATTCATATTAAAATTTTAAATTAAGTGATTTTAGTGTTTTTCATCTAGATGAATCAGCCGTAGCCTTAAAAAATGTCATGTGGTGCGACCATGATTTTTATTAAAATTAATTAATTTCCTTAACATGCTTGACATTTTTTTTTAGATGTTCTCAGTAACTGAAGTGTTTAGAAACAAAGTATTTGCATTTCTTTTGAGTTTTTGTACATAATGATCTCATATTTTTGTTTTATAATTTCAGAGTTGCCTTCTTAATTGTAGTTAGTATACTTATTTTTTTCTGTAAATTGCATAAAACTGAGAAAAATATTTTGAAAATACCATTCACTTAAGCATACTATAGCAGTGATTCATATTTCAGCCACAGAAATTAGATAATTTATTTTTAATTTAATACAGTTATTGCTATTATTGATTGCACCACATTATGAGTGGTCGCTTCAAATGACACAAAGACCTTACATCATTAAAAATCTATTTAAAGAAACATGTATGAAAAGTTCAGCATATAGCATTAACTGCAGTCATTTTTTTAGACCAAGTTATTTCTAAACTTTGCCCAACCTTGGCTGCTCAATTGACCCTTCACCGGGAGTTTGATTAACAGGCAATCTGAGCAATCATAATGCCAAATCTGCCATTTTTGTCCAACAAACAAACCAGACATGAGAGTAGATTAACGTCGGTGGACTTGAACTTGAAAAACAGTGTTTATTGGCATCTTTTCATAGTTGAAACAAGATACCTTCTGATGTTCATTCATGTTTATTTTGTGCTATAACTAGTAAGAGATGATCGGTTCACATACCGCTTGAACTGAGGTGCTACAGCGATCTGTCACAACACATTAAAGAACCACAAAACAGTATTTATTTGAATTTCTTAAAAAAAAAAAAAAAGACAAAATTTGAACTCTGAGACTTTGTATAATATCGAAAGTAACCTGCTCTGTCTTGTATGTCGGCGTGTTGTCAGTGTCTTCTTTACTCCGTGATGTATTTTTCACTGCATGAGAACATGATGTGTGGCATAAAAGTGCCATGGTTTTTCGGATGGTTTGTCTGATGCAGCAACAGTAACTAAGGGCGGGTCTTTGCTAAGGGTCAATTTAGAGTTGAGATGAAATCATAAACATCTTTCTTACAGCAGAAAATTACATCTGGAGTTTGTGCTTGACTGCAGGGTCAGAATTAACATGCTGCCTATGGTGAGCGTTTATTTTACTTTGCTAGGCAGTGGAATCTGGTAAAATAGATTAAAATAGTTATTAATAAATATATAATAAATTACTAATAAATGCATAATTACCAAACTAAAATTAGATGGTCTAAATTCCTATTTTTTGCATTTTTTCTCATATTGTACAAAGATTACACATAAACCATTCGAAATGACCCAAACTGCATAAAAATCTATTCCAAATTATATTAAAATAAAGTATTTTGTGTATATAAACCATTAATTGAATATAAAAGCACAAAAACCGCAAATCTGAGATATATATCTATAATGGAAAACACTCTGCAGTGGTCGCACCACATGCTATTTGGTCACACCACATGATATTTCCAAATTCAGTCAAAATTTACGAGCACAGAATTACCCACCTAAACAAAACAAGCTAGCTTCCCATGAAAGGTCATTATGAAATTTATAATAAAAATAAATGCTTGTAGAAATAACTTAATATTCATTGTTTTTTTAAGGTCATACCACATGATATCCAAATGTGGTAACTACATACCAGCCATTAAAAAGGTTATTTTTTTCCAGATTTGAAAGAGAGTTACAAACCTGCTTGATGCTTCTATGGGTCCTTGGCAAATTGGTATATGATGCAAAGTCTTATCTTTGAATGAATTTCAACAGAAAAGTACCAAAATGGTAGTTTCTTGAAGGCCGCACCACATGATATTTCATAAAATGGAGATTATTGGACAAAGTTTGTTTGAATATTATGATGGAAATATTTACATTTACATTTATGCATTTAGCAGACGCTTTTATCCAAAGCGACTTACAGTGCAAATATATATATATATATATATATATATATATATATTTGTATAAATACAAATATATATATATATATATATATATATATATATATATATATATATATATATATATATAATATAAATACAATTGCTTTGCAATTTTATACAGGATTACAAAACACTTTGGAAAACATGCCAAATAGTGCAGAAAATTAATCTGAATAAATTTAGGGTAATTTCAAGGATGTTTCCAAAACAACAGTTATGGCTGGACGGTTGCACCACATGATGTTTTGACACTTTGAATAACAGAAAAATTACAAATAACTAATGTTTTTTGAAAAAATAAAGTTGGTACATATGTGGGAGAGGTACTTCTTATATATGGCATCTTTTTTATGCATTTAAACCCATTTTTAACTGAAAAAAATGTAATCGGACAGAAAATTTAGGCATCACGTCATTGACCTATATATATACAGTATATATATATATATATATATATATATATATATATATATATATATATATATATATACATACAGTATACAGTATACATACAGTATATATATGTATACACACACGCACACGCACACACACACACACACACACACACACACACACACACACTCAGTGTTGGGGAAAGTTACTTTTAAATGTAATGCATTACAATATTGCACTACTCCTTAAAATGTAATGTAAATGTAATGTGTTGCTAAGTTACTTTTTATGGAAAGTAATGCATTAAGTTACTTTTGCGTTACTTTTTCTCATCTGGGCTGGGCTTGCTTGTTTGTTTTTAATATAAAAGTTCTATTTTTGGCAAATGTAAAAGCCCTTTCACACCAAAAGTGAAATGAATAAACCTCAGGCTTAAGGAATTGTAAATATGTCTATACAGTAGAGGGTTTGCTTAAAACTTTCAGTTGTGCGCATTCTAGATTGCATGAAGAAAGGGACGAAAAAGGGAGAAAAATTTCAACACTCTTCAGCAATAAAAAAAAAAAGAAACAAATATTATGTTTATCTAAAGTAAATTTTGTTCATATGGTTGCATTGGATCATTGAAGGCCAGCAGCAAAGACAATGGACAGCAAAGAAATTTAACATTTAATTATTGCAGGTTTGCATCATATTTTGAGTTGGCATTGCACTGTTTTTATTCATTTTGAGGAATACTGAATTTATTTTTTGCAAGTGAGATGAGCAAATGCATGTTGACATTTAATCTAGAACTATAGTAAGCTTCATGATGACACAGCGCACACAACGCCTCTGCACTTACTCCCAGTTTCTCTTAACATGAGGTCAGGACAGCTTTCAGTCAACAATGTGAAAACAAAGTAACTGGCGTTACTTATTTGAAAAAGTAACTCAGATATTTTTTTTTTGTAAATTAAAAAGTAATGTTACTTTACTAGTTACTTGAAAAAAAGTAATCTGATTACGTAACTCGCGATATACCCCTGGACTGTCCTACATCATACAGTATAATGGCAAATCAGAAGTAATATGACAAAAACGTGTGCAAAGACTGAAAAGTCCCATGTTGTGAAGAAATTTTTAGGCCTACAGAGTAGGATGGTGGAGCATCAGTGTGAGGAAGAGGGTTTCAGGGTTGCTAGTGTAAGTACTCTCGAATGCGTCCGTGGGCGACTACTGTGGTTAACATGCTGTAGCTCAGCAATGATCATGTGAGAGCAAGAAAGGGGAGAAAGCACACATACGTTTTAGCTCAGTCATTTGTGTTTTCTGCAGAAACAGTGAGACATCTTTTCCTTCGGTCGGTGGCAATAACCAGAGAAGGTTGGTAAGTCACCACGTGGCTAAAGCACACCATTGGAACAGAGTAACGTGGTGCAAAGAGATGCGACGAGCACTTTGAGTTGCATTGTAAGAGCCCCTTCCCCCTCCCCTCCAAAACCACACTCTATCGCTGTAGGCCCCTATCACACAAAAACATCTCACAACAACAGCATCGGTGGTTTATCTGCATACAGTTGTTGTCTGTACCCTACGCTCGAAGCTCCTATACCATAGGGTGCTATTTTTTTAATGCCTCTGCACTCTTCTCCTTTATCTTTGGTTGAGGTCGGGATCTTTGAGCTCCTATAAAAACCCCTGAAATACAAGCAGGTGGTACAGAGGGAGGAGATGAGCTGCTTTCTGTGGGAGAAAGTCACTTTATGGAGGCACAAACTCAAGTTTTTATTGACTACAGAAGATTGTGTTCAACAGCTGCAGGTCTAAGGGTTTTTAATTTTGGAAATTCTGTATCATTGTCTTTTAGCTTATTGTGTTTAGGATGATTTGGCTGTTGGTTGTGGTAGACCATATGTATACACCAAATTTGTTTTACTTCTAAAGAAAAGTGAAAGCTTGAACAAGACAAAAGAAAAAGCGGATAAGGTTGGAGTAATGAAAACTGAGAGTCACATCATGGTTTGTGGACGGACTTCCCCTGTCCAGTGGATTGACCTTACAATAACTGCTGAGATCAATATTTTTACAAAGACAGAAAGTTCAAAATAGTTTGTTAAATGAATGCGTGTTTTGACAAATCTCATGATATGTTTGCATTCGAAATATCTTTATGCGCCTGGATTGCCAAAATGTGATGACTTCCTGTGAAAACGTTACCACAAACAGGTTGAGCAGACAAGGCAAATGATCAAACTGGCGTGTCTTGCCATCCTACGACCGTTACCACAGGGCTCATATGTCTGGGAAAAAGTGCGCAGCCACATTCACAAGACCCCAGCGAGGAAGTTGAAAGCAGTGAAAGTGACTGAAAAAAAAAAGATAAACAGACTGAAAGATTAAAGAATTGATCTAAATCATATTCAAATGCGGTCAACAGGGACAAAATAATGACTTCCTTTTTGATTCCTAATCTTGACACTTGTTCTGACATTTAACAGTATGCAGTGGGCATGTTAAATTCACACATTTTAAAACTGACATTTACTAGATGCTGTTTATACAGCGTTTGAACTGACCTAAAATTAAATTAAGCACAACTTTGATATCATTTTACACATCAGTCCAATAAATAAGACATTAATAAGACGAAAACAGCACCAAAGGAGCAACACATAGTAGTGGTGAATGAATCAGTTGAGAGAATGATTCAGTGATTCTCTCACATAATGACTGTCAACCTTCAGAAAGATTATTGTCACTGAAAAATCCCAACCACTAATGAACAGACCAAGCGGCAACCTTCCGGTCTCTCTACTGAAACCAACAAGGAAGTGACTTAAACTGTAATTCGTCAACTGGCCGCTAGAGGCTGGCTGCAAAAGGGAGTCAATCCCATAGACTCCCCATGTTAAAATGGCCAAATTTACAGCAGAAAAAAAAACGTTTACAGCCTGGTTCAAAAGATGATTTTGGTCTATATAGATAATATTCCCCTTCAGGACAACTGTGAGAGGGGTGAATTTTTTTTTTCATAACTCATCCGTTTAAATTATATTGAGTCTTAAAGTTCTGGATAATTAAGAGCGTGGCCAGTTGAGTGACAGGCGGATTGCCGCTGCTGTCACCACTCACTAGCTAGGTGGGCGTGGTTTCAGAAACCAGCTCCGCCCACATCCCGCTTCTTTGCCCTTTTTTTATTTATTTATTTATTTTTTTAATTAATGCCAAGGTACCAAAGATACAAGTACAAAAAATATCAACTTTGCGTACAAAGAGGTGACATTACATGCAAAGCACCATTTATATACGTATGTAACAATAATTTAGTAATATAAAACGAAAACTTTAACAGAATAAATTAAAAAGATGAAATAAATTAACTGTTTTAAGAGCTTTAAGATTCTTGGAAGATGAAATGGTTTGGATATACCATTGAACCTCTTTTTTAAAAACAATAAATAAAGGATTTTGATGAGAGAATTTACTGCGGTGAATATGAAATTTCGCAAGAAATAATAATAGGTTAATAATAAAATATTCATTAATTTTATCTTTTTGTATATTAAAAAAGCCAAACAGTACATCCTTAAAAAGCAAAGAGAAACCCTGGAGCACATTGAGATTGATAACATTAGAGAATTCAATCCAAAATAGCTGTGTGTGAGGACAATCCCAGAAAATATGCATATCAGTTTCATTAGGGTCACCACAAAAAGAACAGCTTGTATCTATGTCTGATTTAAACCTTTTCAGAAACACTTTAGCTGGGTAAAATCTGTGTAACAATTTGAATGAGATTTCTCTGACCTTGTTAGTTATTATGTATTTCGAAGACAGAGTCCATACTTTTTTCCAATCAATATGATCAACAACATTCTTCCAATAAGACACCAGGGAGTTGTTACAAGCTCCTTTTGAAAGAGCGATCTAATCTTATAGTTCCGTGATGAAGGATGTGACAAAAAGCACAGTTTTCCTACTGGGATTTCAAATGGGTCCAAAGAAATAGGTAAAGTACTGGGTGATCTAACAGAGTCCCTTAAAAGCATGACAACTCCTTTAGGAATAGCGTCCATGACAATGGAGAATTCTTTGGGAGTTACTGGAAAATCAAATTTACATAAGAATTCTTCATAATTTAAAATAAGACCTTCTGAGTTAAATAACTGGGAAACAATCAAAATGTTTTTCTCAAACCAATTACTAAAAAACAAAGATTTTCTCTTATATACAATGTCTTGATTGTTCCAAATAAAGTACCGGTGAGGGGAGAAATTGTGCTTAAAGATTAATGACCATGCAAGTAATGCCTGTTTATGAAATTTAGATAAATTGTAAGGGATTCTAGCAATATTAGTTACAAATTAATAAGAAAGGGAGACCACCTAATTTGGAAAAGAAGTAATTGGGGATAAAATTCCAGATTGAGTTTGGATTACACAAAAACTGCCTAATCCAATTAATTTTGAAAGTGTTGTTCAAAGAAGAGAAATCATGGAAATTCAATCCCCCATGCTCATACGTGTTCATTATTACAGACTTCTTAACATAATGGATTTTGTTTTTCCAAACAAAATTAAACAGGATTTTATCAACTGATTTACAAATTTTGTTGTCCACATATAGAGAGAGTGCAGAATATGTAAGTCTGGAGATGCCCTCCGCCTTAGCCAGCAGTACTCTGCCTCTCAAGGTCAAGTCTCTCTGCAACCATGTGTTAAATCTTCTTTGGGCTTTTAATATAACCGGGTCAAAGTTCAAAGTACATCTTTTATCTTGATTTTTAGTTATCACAATGCCTAAGTATGTAATTTCAGATTTAACTGGAATATTAAAAATAGTGGATGCTGTACAATTTTTAATAGACATTAATTCACATTTACCTATGTTTAGATTAAGACCCGAAGCTTTAGAAAAGTTTTATATAATTAATTGCTATTGGGATTGGGGAAGCATCTCTTAAAAATAAGGTGGTGTCATCTGCTAATTGACTAATAAATATTTCTTGATCCGCTATATGGATACCCCGAATACCGCTTTCACATACAAAAGATGACAGTAGCTGCACACAAAGAAGAAATAAATAGGGAGAAATAGGACACCCTTGTCTAACTCCTCTGGATAAACTAAACCTTGGTGAAGTGCCATTCTTTAATTTAATCGAGGTACTTCCATTATTGTAAAGGGTTCTAATTACTCTTCAAAACATATCTCCAAAACCAAATATTTCTAATGAATTAATAATAAATTGGTGCTCTAAAGAATCGAAAGCCTTATAGAAATCTAAGAAAAGAATGAAACTTTCCTCCTGAATCAAGTCTGAATAATCTAATAAATCAAGAATCAACCTTATATTGTTAACAATGTGTCTTTTGCTCAAAAATCCAGATTGTGTCTCGTCTATAACAGAACCCAGTACAGATTTTAGTCTTTTAGCAAATATAATAGCTAACATTTTATAATCACTGTTAAGCAGAGAAATGGGACGCCAATTGTCAGTTAAAAGTAAATCTTTTTTAGGTTTTGGAATTAAAGTAATTAAACCTTGAGTGAGAGTCGGGGGGACAGCCTCAATCTGTATGCTTTCTTCAAAAACCTTAAGTAAAAAAGGAGACAATTCTTTAGAGAACTGTTTGTAAAACTCTGCGGTAAGCCCGTCTGTTCCGGGAGATTTATTGTTTTTAAGTTCTAGAATTGAGTTACTAACTTCAGATAAAGTAATTTCACTATCACAGAGATTTCTGTCATCTCTTGAAATAGTCTTACAATTTTTAACAGATTCCAGGAAAGTACGGGCTGCCTCTTCGGAATAATTTTTTTTATACAAATTACTATAAAATTTAGCACAGAAACGTGCAATTTCCTGAGGATTATTAGTGACTGTCCCGTCAATATTAAGAGTTTCGATTAGTGAAGTACTTAAGCGACTCTTTTCTAATCTGAAAAAATATGCTGTGTTACATTCTCCCTCCATCCATTTTTGTCTAGATCTAATGTAAGCACCCTGTGCCCTATAAGTGTACATCTCATCTAATTTAGATTGCAGGTCAGCATACTCAAGCTTATCCGATTCAGAAAACAGCTCTGGGGGTTTAGAGGAAATTATTGTAATTTTAGACACAAACTTATTTTCTTCTGCTCTCTTAAGTTTAGCTAAGTTACTACCGAATTTTCTAAAATATTTACTAATTTCAAACTTTAACAGCTCCCACTGGCAACAATATGAGTCTAACACTAAAGCTCTTCTCCAGTACTGCTCAATCAGTAATGTAATATTCTTCTGAACATCTTCAAACAGAAGAGAATTGTTCAGTTTCCAATAAGAAGGAGATGAGCTGAAATCAAGGGATGCAGAAAGACAGATCTTAAGAGAGATAGCACTGTGATCTGTAAGAGGTGTAGCATGAATGCTGACTGATTTACAACTGTTTGCTAGGCTTTGGGAGCTGAGCCAGTAATCTATTCGGGACTGCTTAGAACGGTCCTTGTTGCTCCACATGTAGAGTCTCTGCTGTGGATAAATTTCTCTCCATATATCAACAACACAAAAACGTAACATGAAATTATTTATAATTGGACTTATAGAAGCATCTCAATGGGGAACCCTATCTAAATCACTATTTAAAACCATATTGAAATCCCCACCTAAAATAAGAGCAGCATTGGGGTATTTATTTAACCAGTACTGTATATCTTCACAGATCACGTCAATTAAAGTGGCATTTTCTTTAGAAGAATTGTATCCATACACATTTGATAAGATTGAGATGTTCTGACTAAGTGAAATCACTAACAAGAGAAAGTGTCCTTGGGGATCACTGACAACGTGTAGAATCTCACCAGCAAACTTGTTTTTTAAAGTGGCGACACCTGCTGATCTCTCTGTGCCGTGAGACATCCAAACATCACCGCCCCACTGGGACCTCCAGAATTTAACATCGTCTTGTGTGGAGTGGGTTTCTTGAAAAAAGCAAAAGTCTGATCCGTGGTTTCTAACAAACAAAAAGAGCGCTTTGCGCTTCATACTGTTTCTTAAACCCTTGGCATTAAGAGAAATGAACGAGATTGACATTGATAAACGAAAAACAGCAATGAACAGCTGTTAACACGAGTCAAAACAAAGGCAAAAAGTCAAAATTGACTGAAAGATGAGAAGAAAACTATGACGAACAGAGCTTAACTGACCAATTTAAAGGTCCAGCTGTGATACGGTGATGGCTCAAATGCCATAGTGACGGGTAACAGTCACCATCTCAGAAAAGAGTGCACGATCCTCCTGATGAACTCACAAAGTAACCTCCACACCTTCAATGAATGCATGCTCTCCGATGTAACAGGCTGTTTTTCCAGCGGCCCTCGCCTCTCTCACTCTCGGCCACAAGCTCTTCCGTCTCTCCTGGTCCAGCAGTCAGATCGTCTGCGAAGCGCAGGTGGTTGTCTTGGAGAAACTGGGACTTCTTGGCAGCTTTCCATAAGGCATCGCGGATAACTCGTGAAGTAAACTGCATGATAATGGCGCAAGGTTTTGTGTTGTCACCTCTCCTCCCGAGACGATGCACAGTGTCGACCACATTCAGGATACTTGTTCTTGGCCTCGGGATAAAGCTCGCTGCAGATACGAATGACCTCGGATCGGACATCTTCCTTCAAACTCTCAGGCACTCCAAACAATCTCAAATTCCACCTGCGAGAGTATCTCTCCAGATCAGAGATGCGTGTTTCCCAGGTGACCGTAAGACCTTCTTGATCTTTAAGCCTGGAATCTACATCTTTCACATTCTTCTTTAGATCTTGTACTTCGGCACACACAAAGTCTATCGTTTTCTTCAGCCCTTCTATCTTCAGAGCATTGGCGTTAATCATTCCTTCAGGTGCATCAGACCGAGGGTTGATCAACGAGGAGAGTGTAGAAATGATGGCAGAGTCGGTCTGCTCATTTGGACTTGAAGATTTACCTTTTTTGTGAGCAGGTGGCTTGCTAGGAGTGCCAGGGAGTGAAGTCGCGCAGAGCTCAAGCTCGTTTGCTGCAGGAGATGTATGATCGTGAACATCCAGACTAGTGTCGACAGCGTGTGAACGCTCTTTGCGTTTGTCAGATGGCATGTTTAAGCTCTTAATTGAATGTTTTGATATCTGATCCAGCAAATATTACGAAAAAATACGTTAAATAATAGATTTGTACAGCTAGCCTTTCTAACCGTAAAGTTTGGTAAGGAGCTCTGAAAACTTCGACTTAACAAGGCGCCAGTGACGCATGGTGACTCGCTTGCCAAGATGGTGACGGTTGACTCCGCCCACTTTGGGCTTCAAAAATGCTCTTCGGAAACCTACGGGTGACGTCACGGACACTACCCCATGTTTTTTTATGTTTTTTTACATTTCTATGGGACAGACTAATGTAATGACTAATGAGAGTCTGTCAGGAACGCGAACCACCAGACAAGCGGAGTGATACAAACAGTGAAATACCCATAGATATACACGTCTATGGAAATACCCCCCAACTAGCAATGCTGTTAGTTCCGCTCCACCAATCAAATTCGAGACACCAGTTTAATCGTGCCAATCACTGACACGTCAGGGACTATATTTTCTAGCGAAAGCATAAAATTAATGAATTCGATAAATAATAGTCATTAATCAAGTTTCTATCCAGATTTTGCGCTGTTTTGTTATCGACAAAGATATATGCGTTAAAAGAAACTTTGCGAAATTTGCTGCCTGTTTCCATCCAACTGGCCTTTTACCGATAAATATGGTGTGCGTCATGACGTTATCCCTAAAAAAACGAATTGTCGCATAAGTTTTGGTGTATCGCAAAAAAATGTTGTCCTTGAGCTGTTTCCATATATAATTTATCCTATTGTAAATTATAGGCTAGGCTAGTAGCCTGTTCTTCATCCATTTGAAACAAAAAAAAGCGTAGGCCTATATTAAATTGTATAGGCCTAAATAAAAAAATTTGTATTGTGTCATGTTTTTTTTTTTTTTTTTTGTACTTTTATAGACTAGATAGATAGTCCACTGTTGATAATCAAGCAATGATCATAAACAGTTGCAGTTGTATTATTATTATTTTTCTGATTAACGTTTACAGGAAATAGGAATGTTCATTCCGGTTATTTTATTTCTCCTAACCGACAGTCGTTAAGCCATATTAACCGTTAACCGACAAGATTATGTTAAATTACAATTAAATTAAATTTAAATTGATAGGTGGCTTGACCCATTAAAAATACCTAAATTTGTTTTCCAGGGATTCATTTTATACACACAAAAAGCAGCATAAACAACATGAACGTGTGGATTCACATGCACGTAACGCACCTGCAGCGCTTCTGCGAACTGAGAAAAACAAGCTATTATATATAAAAGAAATAGGCCCATATGCAAAATATATTTTTCTAAATAATTAATGAATTAACAAAACGAAAGAAAAAACTGCAACAATTAGCAGCCTATATATGCAGAATTTCGGTTCATTTTTTTGTGATGCACTCTTGAGAAAGCCGCAGTTTGTTTCCTTTATTTCACAACAGTACGTTTTGTTTTTTTATTACGAATGTACACAAGTAAAAGAAATATTTTGAATAGTTTTGAATAATGTCTTACTCTTATATGACCACAAATGAAGGAGTAGGCTAGTGCAAGTTGTTTCCAACTTAAATAAATAAAAATAAAAAAAATTAATAAATAAAAAAAAGCGATCGTGCCGGCGCCTCACGCGCGCAGTTAATCATTTGACTCAACAACGCAGCCTGTTCATTGTCATAATAAAATACAGCCAGCAAAAAATATTGAAGAAACATGAAAAAAATAATTTATTTCCCCTCACTCCACAACAAATCATTTAAATTTAACGGTAGAAAGAACTCAGAACAAAACAAGAATAAAAATATAAGAAGCTAACAAGCCAAAACGAATTAATTTAAACTTTTGTACTTCACGATCCAATATGTAAAACAAAATGTGCTTGGCATAATATCACGGGGGTATGGTGGTCAATCTGAAAGGCTATTTAAACAGGCTATTTAAACTGAACAGTGCACTGTAAAAAAAATAAAATAAAATAAAAAATTAAAAAAATAATAATAATAATGTAAACGTAGGCTAGCCTACTAACACCAAATTAAGATAAGTATGTTTGAGAGGTAACTCATCTTTTTCTTACCATGTATAAAATAATTTTAGATACAGTTTAATAATATGATTTTATGCGCTTTTGAACTACAGGGAAACGGTGCTTTAACTTGAGCAATACCATGAACATGGATGCTGCCTATTGGCTAATTCTGTCATGTGACACCACATTTATTTGCGTTAAAGCCCCTTTTCTCGACAAAAAGTGTTTCCAAACTAATTTTTGCGACATTTGAAGTATCGATATGGAATTTATGCGCTAAAGTTAAACGGAAAAAGATTTTGTCGACACATGAGAAATTTAATCGATAATTGGCATTTCCATCAGCTATATCGTAAATATTTTAAAGCGTTAAATATTTTTTCGCAAAAAAATCCTTGGATTGAAGTTAAAATTTGTATTTTATTTTAATTTTTTTTTTTTTTTATGTAGAAACAGTCTAGTAAAAATGCGCTTGAAGACCCTACTGCTCGTAACTAACAAGGTTTTTAGCTGTGAACTTTATTCACAAGAGTATTGTAGCTGAAACTGATGGGTTGAAGGATGTGTTCATGTACGTTTTATCAAAGTTTAAATTAATAAGTGTGATATTTTGTAGCATAAAAATAAAGACAGACTAAACTGTAGTTAATGCGACAGCGGTGGTGTGATCTGCTCTAAGAAGTGTGAGTTTCGTGCTACAAATAGCATGCATGGTATAATGTGAGAGTGCAAAATTGTACTGTTTGAGTGTCACTGAAAAAAGAAATGATATATGAAACATATACATCATTTCTAACTCAGATGTATCAGGAGTTAAAATTAGCAGTAATTAAGATAAAGGCATGTAATTTTTCAGAGCTCTGACTCAACTCCATATGTTACAAATATGGTCGGTAGAGGGCAGTTCAAAAAAAAAAACAACCTTTAAAACATAAAAACAAAGAGACTGTGGCATGAAAAGTCATTATGCTCAATGTAAATATACAATATATTTACAAAATATTACAAGAATACAACTATGAAAATTGACAGTTCTTACTTTATTGGCATTGAAAGAGCTATTTCAATCCAGAAATTAGTATCCAGAGAATGACAGTGCAATACATGAGAATTTGACAGCTTTGTATAAATTTTGAAACCTAAAACTAAAACGTGAATTACCTCTTTGAAACAAAATACAGTATCCTGACATGATGCACTATTCTTGCAGAACAGCCCATTCTGTTAGCAACATACAAAATGAGGGGAAAATCGTAAGAGATTGTATAAAATTGTACTTTTTTTCTTTTTTAGAAAGTAATCAATGCGTAATTATTGCTATTTGATTACACATAATAATTTACAGAGCTGTGCAAAAGTATAAAGTAAACTGTGATAACTGCTTTCATGAAAAAGTAACCTGGTAGTATTGAGAATGTCTTTTCTGTACACCATAAAACTCATCTCAGTGTATATAGATACGTTTCTTCATCATACTTGCACATGCCTTCCAGCACATTCTAGATTCCACCAACAAACAATCACAGGATTATTTATTTCGACAGAATATTAAATATCCCAGCTCAAACTCCTCTCATCATTCTCGTCCTTTCCGCTCCACATACTTCGACTGGTCATGGTCACTTTCACGATCCGCCACATTCGCTGGCCCTGTGATTCAGGGTCCCAAGTTTCTGCATGTTTCTTCAACACATAGGGAGAAAAAAGCTTAAAAAGACCCTCTTCGGAGAGTCCGATCCAGATTGGTCATTGGCAACAGCCACTGCAATGCAGAGATTTCCTGCTGCTTTTTGCAAGAGGTTATGGGAATGAATCTTGGCAGCCGATTTTAAAAGTTCTCCTAGAAAAAAAAAAAGCGAGATGGTGGTGTTGCTTCAGTGGGAGCCCATGTCTCTGAGATTGAGATTGTGCTCCAGCACAAGCAAGGGAAATAAAAGACACTTTTCCATTACAAACACAAAGAAATCAGTGCACACTAACACAGATACATGAGTACAGACACATACATCTTGAATTAGTGTTTCATGTCAGTAGCCCAAAACCCTCTTACTTTAATTTAGATTAAATTTAATCATAAGAATTAGTCAGACAAGCACATCCCAATCCAAATATAGTGTTTAAACTTCATATAATAATAGCCTTGCTTGTATTAAACAGGAGCCCAGAGAAAACTGGTTGAATGTTATAGAAGGAAAGTCAAAAGGCTGACAGTGTATTTACACCTGCATCATTTCGACTTAATGAAACCGTCTCAACACCACAGTTAGTCGGTCAGGGAGATTGTCCGTCTTGTTAAATGTCAACACTGTAAATCCCACACGTACGGTGTTGTTAGTATGTGGGTTAGCAGATCTGCGACGGGCCGCTGCAGGTCGCAGGTCTGACTCGGTAGAGCTCAGAGATCGAGATGTCAGACCCGTGTGAGGAAGTCCAGGCTGAGGGAGGCAGGCATGTGTACGGTTTCCAGACTGAGCGCTGATGGAGTGTAAGGGAAGAGCACGGGGAAGGTGTATTTAGTGTCTACCAGCAGTTGCTTGTTTTCTATTCGATCTTGGAGGCGATTCTGTGAAAGGAAATGAGAGTATTTACTGGACATGCTCATTAAGCAGCTATCAAACACTGCAGAAAATACTGATCTTTCAGTAACAATACAATACTAGCTTACACAAACTTTTGAACACTTTCATGTGCATGTGAAAAAAATCTGTTAAATGATTTAATACATTTGTTAAAAAAAAAAAGCCCTTCTTAGAGAGGTGTTAATGACTTTAGTTGCAGGGAAATAAAATAAAATGTATGTTAAAATGTGAGATCTCTACTTTAGATTTTGTAGTGTAAACAGAACTAATAAGTGTGCAGCTATCTATATAGAAATTATACATGTATATATAAAAATAGTCCATTTATAATCAACCAAACAATAACATTTGACAATAACAAGAGAAAACTGGATTTTAATTATTACATGAATAAATAACGTCTAAAAAAAAAAAAAATAAATAAAAAAAAAAATAAATAAATAAAACAATTTACACTACTGTTCAATAGTAAGATTTTTTTAAAGAAATAATTTTTTTATTCAGCAAGAATGCATCTATCAGAAATGACAGTAAAGACATTTATTATGTTACAACGTATGTTGCCTTCTGGAGCCAGGAACAAGAACAGTTTTTTTTTTCCTCGCAGGCTATATTGAGCATGAACAATTAAAACTTTCATAATTATACATCGTCCATCACAACTGATATTTTTATATACAGAATCCAAAATTTGTACACTTGTAAACGGCACAGTTTGTAAATAACTGAACATTTATTTAACATTTATCTGAACATTTATTTAAATAATTACACATTTTTTTCCTATACTTCTATTTCTGTATATAGTACATTATTTAATTTCATTTTTTTTCTTAGTGTTATATTCCATCGCTACTGTTATTCCTTTGTACGTCTGCACTATGTCTGTACTTTCTTCTGCACTGGAAGCTCCTGTCGTCAAGTCAAATTCCTTGTGTGTATAAACATACTAGGTAATAAAGATTCTTCTGGTTCCGATTCTGATTTCTATTTTAAATAAATGCTGTTCTGTCTATTCAATAAATGAACTTTTTTTCAAAGAATCCCGAAAATTTTCCACAAAAATATTAAGCAGCACAACTGATTTCAACATGATAATAAAACAAACTGTTTCTTAAGCAGCAAATTAGCCTATCAGAATCCTTTCTGAAGGATCATGTGTCACTGAAGACTGGAGTATCGGCTGCTGAAACTTCAGTTTTGGCATCACAGAAATAAATTACTTTTTAAAATATATTCTAACAGTTATTTTAAACAGTAATAATATTTCACAATGTTACCGTTTTTACTGTAATTCTGTTCAAATTAGCCTTGTACACTTTTAAACGGTAGTGTATAATATTAATCTATAACATCTATTATATAAATTAACTTTCTTAATATTAATTATACACTGAATTCGCTAATATTAAACGTTTTAAGCAGGAGTGTCTTTAGTAGCATATTTTACTTGTGGTTTTACTGATTTTGATACAGATTACTGAAATTTTGGTATACCCTAGCAAGTGTATATCCATAGTGTGTTTACCTGTATGTCTCTTATGAAAGCCACAGTGACTCGTTCCTCAAACTCATTGAGTGGAGTGTACAAGTTGAGGATCTTCACAATCTGAGGTGAAGTAGAATAGCATGATTAAGTCAATGAAGAAAAAAAAACAAAACAAATAAAACAATGAATAATGAAACAAATGAATGTTAAATGTCTACCTGCTGTAAACTGAGGGCGGTACAGAGTGAGCAAATGGCCTCTGCATCTTGGGAGGTCTTCTTCTTCACCTGCAGCAGCTGGGCGGCCTGGATAACAGGTTCCATGGTGGCTACGGCTCCACTCTGGTGCAGATTCTTTCCTCTCAGCCATTCCTCCAACTGACTGATGTTGTACCTGAAATGACATGAGACGGATGTTACATTCATCTGACATCCTGAAAATATAATAAGGAAACGGATTTGCCTGAGAGCGTGAAACGTGTACCTGAGCTGCATGCCGGTACTCCAAGAGCAGACATCCTTGCGCAGCAGCAGGTTGTTCAGGGTCACTGCATTGATGGAGTAGAAGAGCTGGCGAATCACCTGCTGGCTGATCTCAGGGTCCAGACCGTGTTCCGCCATGATGGTGTAAAACTGTCCCAGCTGCCTGATAAGGGCCTGTAGCGTGTAACCCGCTGGACCTCCGCTTTCACAGTCCAAACTAGAGGAGCGGTTCCTGTAGCCCATGGGCTTCACTCCCGCCAGGCTGGGGATGCTCTCGCTCTCAAGCATGGCCGAAACTGCCAAGATCAAACAAAAAAAAAAATTATACAATATTAGAATGTGCAAACAATTCCATTTTTAGTGGCTATAGTGGTCCAGTGTCTCTCTGTACCCACCAATCATGGGTTGCATGATGCCTTCGGCAACTCTGACGAGCTGCTGATAGATCTGGATGGAAAGGTCACTCAGAACCTGCCGATACTCAGCCAAATCAAAGTTCTTCAGGCAGTGTTCGTTCTGCTTGGCAGTGTTCTGTGTCATGAATGCCTGTGACAGGAAGCAAGAGCCAAATCATACCATTGATTTAGACGGGGTCACACTTTTCATGCATTAACTGTACTTAATGGCTGGTTAAATATGTGAAAGTGTGGTACATGGAGCTGCCTCTCTTATTTGCAGTGGAAATCATCACTGGACAAAATAAAATAGCTAGGGATGCACAATATTATTGGAACGTTATCGGAATCGGCCGATAATGGCTTAAAATGTAAACATTAGCATTTGAAAAAAATTATGCAGATAAAATGAAAATTAAAATACACAAATAACATTAAGATACGCATTTCTAAATAAAGCAGTAAGTGATGTCATCAAAAATCACGAGACTCTTCTGTTTCAATGATCAGAAGCTATAGCTTAAATCAATAAATATCACAAACATGACACTTGTAAATTAAATGATTTAATATATACAGATTTATTCATTAATATGTAATATATTTTTTCAAATGGATTTTAAAAACTCAAATACAAGTCGCTCCAATTTTTTTTTTTTTTTTTAGAATTTTTACAGCGCTTTTGCTTTAGACCATCTATTAATAGTAAATTCACAAATAAAATGTTAAGGTTTCAACTGCATCTGTCAGAAAGAATAAAAAAAGCTTTCAGTGTACTCCCATTAAAACAAGAACTTTAATAATGTTTATTAGTTCTAACAAATTTTTTTCCTGAAAACTAACCAAAATTAAAAATAATTTGTTTAGAATTTCTGCACTGGAGAGACTTGGTATTGTTTCAAAACAAAAGGAAATGTATATCGGTATCAGCATCGGCCAAAATGAGTTGAAAAATATCAGCATAAATCTTATATCGTGCATCCCTAAAAACAGCAACAGTAAAATCTCACCTCATCCCCACTGTACTGCTTCAGACAGTGCAGAAGTCGACTGGCATTTGCCAGCCAGAAGGAGGTCATCTCAAAGTCATCATTGTTTCTCTGGAGAGAAGATTAAAAAAAAAAAAACAGGAATGATGGACAACCAATCATTATGGGCTTATACATTACAGTTTTCAAGTTTGGGGTCTGCAGGATTTAAGTTTCTCAAAGGTCTCTTATGTTCAGCAAAGCTGCATTTTGATCATAAATACAATAAAAACAGTAATATAGTGAAATATTATTATAATTAAAAATACTGTTTTCTTTTTTAATATATTCTAAAATGTAATGGCAAAGCTGAATTTTCAGCAGCCATTACTCCAGTCTTCAGTGTCACATGATCTTTCAGTTATCATACTAATATGCTGATTTGGTGCTCAAGAAACATTTCTTTTTTATTATCAGTGTTGAAAAACTTTTAAAAAGTTTTCTTTAAAAACAAACAAACAAACTTTTGAATAGTAGTGTAGCTGGTTTGAATTCTGGGAGTGTGTTGATGTGATTACATACCTTCAGGACCTTTTTGATTGCATTGATGGTTGCGGTAAGGAGTGAATTAACTTTCTGGTCGTCGTTGATGTAGTCGGCATGACGGATACACATGAAGAGGATGTAGGCGGGGAGGCAGGGGACAGTGGCCGACACCACATTGGGCTTCATGTCTAAAGACAAGACCTGTGTATTTAACACAGCTACAGAACCTCCTTAAAACATGCCTGCATGTAACCATACATACCTGTAATTAAAGTCTTGACCAGCAAGGCCTCATCTTCTTTATAATACTCCAGCATGCCTTCAAAGTCCTTTTCTTTCCTCTGTACGGTGACCTGACGAGTCAGCTCTGGTCTGCTCTTTTTGGCCTGAGACACTACACAAAGAATAACAGCACATCAGCAAATGGCAAAACGTACAAGATAACTTTAAACACACAGATGAAAGACAGATGTTTAACCTTCCAGCTCTTGCACTTTCTTCATATAGATCCTCAACTGCTTCTTCAACTTCTTCTCATTCTTCTCCAACTTCTCAACAAGTTCCTTTAGATCCTGGAGAACAATCATCACCATCATCTTGAGTGAGAATGTCAATATTGTGTGTTGGATATGTCTTGTTTTCCAGTCGAAATAAGTAAATATTCTTAAAACAAGATGAATTTAATAATATGTTTTGGCAAAATGAATTGCGCAATGGCAAACAGTTTATTTGTTTCACCATAAATCTAACATAATTCAGCGATTCATGCTTAAAGCAACACAATCAATTAGCCAATAAGGTAAGAAAAAATATTCTTCATTTAAAATATATTCTCTGAAAATACAATTGATCTTGTTTTAGGGATATCTAGACGTTTTTCAAAAAAAAAACAAAAAAAACATTGATAATAATAATTACAAAAAATGTATTTGAGATGATGTCTCACCAGGTTTTCGTTGGTGAGGCGCGTGATCTCCTGCTGCACGCTGAACTCCACCAGAGCTTCAGGAGAAAGTGTGGAGAAGTGGTCCAGCATTTCTTGCTTCTTCTCCAGATTGTCCTTCAGCAGTTCGATTTGCGTGTGGAGAGCCTCTAACTCATCCTTGTGCTGTCGAGACTGCGTCTGCAGCTGGGCCTCCAACAGCCTGAACACAAACATGCCACAATAAGGTATAAGTGAGTGTAAACTGTATATATACACTTCAGTTAGCCCTCAAAACACTTCTCAAAAGTGACAAAACTCAATATATGCCCAATGGTCCTTTACTGATTGACAAACATTGACAGAAACAGATGCCTCGAAATCCAGATAAATCTGGAGGGAAATCCAAAAAATTTAAAGCACAACCTGGCAACTTGCTTTAGACCCTGGTAGGCCAGGCCAAGCTCTCCATCTTCATTCAAATAACCCCAGTCTTGTGCTTTACTGGCGTCCGAGTAATGGAGAGCCAAAGAGACAGAGAAGCAGCAGCAGACAGACAGGAGAGAAAGCAAAAGAGAAGAATGACAAGATGGCAGGGCCAGTTAGTTTAGCAAAGCAAGGTATGGCAGGTTAGATTAGTCTGTGAAGACGTCAGCTTGAGCTTCTGAATTACCCATCTCCATTTCATCCATATTATCTTCAAATAAAGAGGTCATGCAGCTGTTATGACTTTGGTTATTTCTCAAGAATATATTTCAGTTTTTTTTTTTAGGTGAGCTGCCTGCACAAGCAATGTCTGTAAGGAGATGTGGCACTCACAGGAAATGAGAAATGGAGAAAGGAGGAAAAACGCATGCATGAGAAATCAGATGCTGTATAAAGTGCACAGTCCTGAGACCACAGAGCACGAAAATGTATTCTTTCACAGGTAATGAGTACCTCATCTAACATCTGTCACTCTCTGTTTCAAAAGACCACTTTAAAAATGTGACAGAGAGAAAGTGTTATGAATTCAGAGCAGCCTGGATGGATATGATCTACCATTCAGAGTCTGTAATTTGAAATATAATTTTTTTTAAGCATTATAAAAGTCTTTACTGTCACTTTTGATCAATTTAATGCATCCTTGCTGAATAAAAGTATCAATCTAAAAAAATATCTTAGTGACCCTAAACTGTTGTGATGCGATTTAAATCAGTCATTTACTTTTTAGTTCAAATCTAGCATTAAGTAGCAGCAATATTTTAATTTTCTAAAACTCCAGGGCTGCATTTGAAAGCTGCAAAACCTTTCATCTAGTTGGCTTTTGAAGTATCATTTGCTGCCTATAATATCTTACAATCCTGTGTGTGGTTAAGAATAAAAATGATGTCTGTTTTTTCCAATTTATAACTCCAATTCCAATTTATAATTTGTACCAAGAAAAAAAAAATTGTAGTCACTAAATCTTTTTCTTGGTTATCTCTACAGCACACTTTTGTTTTAGATCATTAGATACAATGCTGTAGTGCAACGGAATATAATAAAATAAAAAATGTCAGTTTGAATACACCTCTTATGAATGCAAAATAAAGTTTCATGGCATAAAAATATGCATGGCAAATAAATTGTCTCCAACTCACCATGAGCCAGTGGTGGTCTATAAATCTGACAGAAATATTGCAGATAACTTTTAAAATGTTAGCTTTGAGACTGCAAGTGCTTGTTTGAGGACGTACTATGCTAATTCATGAGAAATGATTGGCTCTCCAGTAACGTGGGTCAGAAAACAGAGGTATACCGCTGTAAATGAAAGTAGACGGAGCATGAAGAGCTGAATCAGAGAGCTGCTCTAGACTCAGATGAACAGTCAATACCACTGATTTCCATCTTCATTAAAAAAGACGAATGAATACGTGGAGGAGAGCTGATGTCACTTTAAAAGCCTTTCATTATGTAGATCGGAATGCCTTACTTCTTTAAATCAACAGTGTCCTCCAAGTCCACAGGATTCTTGTTGTTGGTCCATTCTGATACATCATTGGAATCCTGTTTGAATGAAACAAATATATCCAAAGGAAACAATGAATGTATGTTTATAGATATTTTTGTGCATTGAAGAATTCTTGCAGAAACAAAACAAAAAAAAGCTCTTTCCAAGTTTTTTTTGTTCTGGACACTCCATTTCAGCTACTCATAAAACTTAAATATAACAGTAAGAACTTTCTTTCCGAGCATAATCAATGCTGACAATGATTCGCCCACCTCAGCAGATTCAGAAAGGTAGGTGGATATCAAGCGATTTTCACTAGCAGTGCAGCTTCTTTAAAGCTCAGGCACACCATCACTATTACACTGAACTTTCCCTGAACTTAAATGACTCTGAGCTCCATCAAAGCCCATTATATCCCATGTGATGTCTCCTTGCCTGATTGCTTTTATAGAAGCTAAAGAAGTTTTCCATTTAAGGAAACTTCACCGAAGCCTGATGGTATGCTAATGGATTAGAAAGTCTGATATGATAGTGACATACTACAATAGCTTCATTTGTTAAAACAAAAGTTGTAAAAAATGGATCAGACCCCACAAATGTCAAGTTTATAAAATGAGGGGTGGTGATGTTTTCAGACTCACAATGTGGTTTATGTTGTCTGACTGCCTCGTGGAGTTCACGATTTGGGTCTTGAGCATAAGGACCTCCTCTTTGCGGACATCCAGCTCCTCATTGGCCGCTTTGAGCTGATTAAGCAGCAGGTTGTAGCCTTCTTGAATCTCATTGGACGAGTTGTTCTCAGAGGCCTTGTTGGCCACCGCTTTCCTCAACTCGTTCAAGTCATTTTTCAACTTCTTATTCTCAGTCTCAAGCTCTTGCCTCTGTAAACAGAAAAAAAATTATGAATACAGTCTGAGAGACGGTAAATGTCTGTATTTTGTAACACTTAAATTATTTATTTTTATTAAAAGCTATCAAAAGTGACCTGAAGCAACAAGTTGTAAATAAGCCTTAAAGGGATACTCCACCCAAAAATGAAAATTTTGTCATTAATCACTTACCCCCATGTCGTTTACGGGTTTGGAACGACATGGGGGTAAGTGATTAATGACAAAATTTTCATTTTGGGGTGGAGTATCCCTTTAACAAATGTGTGTTTGTGTGAGAGAAAGAAACATTGAAACAGAAAGAGAGGGACTCACAAAAAATACAAAAATCAAGCAATGGCTGACTGCAGCAATTTTATCCAAGTGAATCTAACGCCCGTAACTAAAGCTTTGATCAGACACAGAGCATTTGAGCGCTGCAGAAAAAGAACCTTGAGCAGTTTTTATATAAGCTCACCGTGCAATGTTGGGGCGCTTTAAGAAACAAACAAATCAGTTACGTAATTCTACTGCCTTGAGCTCCACATTCAGCTGCACAGCCAGCAGATCAACTTTTGGCTCTGGTGTCTTCATTCTTGTACTTTGTTCAGAGTCAAACCTTTTAAAGCTGTTAAACCAAGCCTACTCTTGGGGTTTCAACATGCTCTTGTGCTTAGATAAATGACTGATTGCTGATATTAAAGTGTTAACGGCTTGTGAGGTGTCTGAAGATGATCACAATCACATGATAGTATAAATTAGATATATATATATATCTATATATATAGATATATCTATATATATATATATATATATATATATATATATATGTATGTATGTATATGTGTGTGTGTGTGTGTGTGTGTATATATTTAATTTAAAGAATAATAGATATAAAATCTAATATTCTATAGTTTATTTTCAATCCAAATTATTATACATAGTTTTTGATTGAATATTATATATACATATATAATATTACAGTTTATATAATATTTTGTTATATATACACACACATATACCTAAAGTAAAATGCATATGAAAATGTATAGTAATTAATGTATATATTTGAATGAATTTGAAAGAATTAATAAATATATTTGCATTCATGCATTTCTTAATATTAAATTCATATACATAATTTTTTTTTTAAATTAATACTTTTCATTTGATATTGTTTGTTATCACTATTTAATCTAACGTTTTTATGCTGTATAATTTTCACAGCAAATAAGAGAATGAGAAAATTCAGAGGTAAGATCTTGTTTCAAAGTCTTTAAGGTCGCAAGACAATGTTCAGAAGCAGAAATGATTCATTGCTTTTGCTTACCATAGCAATTACTTATTATATTATTTCTGGGCGGACAAAGTTAGACAGAGCACTGAAAAATAGATGAACACAAATAAAAGCCTTCCTGCCATTCCTGCCATAGTTAAACTCCCTGGTCTTAAATTTCTGCATCGTTCCACTCACCCACAGTTTAACAGGCAGGGCAACCAGCAGCAGCAGCAGAGCGACCCCAGTGCAGAACAAATCAATGAGCAGCAAGACAGACATTTGACTGGAGGCAGAGCGGCATGACCATTACACTGAGCTGGACTGACTCTTACCTTCAGACTGTTGTAGGCCAGGTCTGCATTTATATCATCCTCTGACGTGGAGCTCTTGGGCTCATTTCCCTATAAGATAAAAAAAATGAACAAAAAAAAAAAAATATGTAAACACAAGCTGACTGATAAAGCAGAGTACCATGCTGGAACATCAGAAAAGATAACTGTTTATGACCGGTCGGCTATGTTGTAACCTATGGCCGAAAAGTGGGAAATGTTTAGCAGTCATTCAGGTTAAGTTCTGTTGCTAAAACTGTCATGAGAACATAAAGAGCAGAGTGTCAATCACATAATCAGCAAATCTTGATTATTTAAGATTATTTTTATTAACACTACTATTATTCACTACCTTAAAGACCCTATCAAATGATAAGACAGTCAGTTTTCTTTCTTTTGTTGACATATTTCCAGTCAAACCAACAGACTTTAGTTTAAATGTCATAAAATATAAAAGTAACAATACAATTATAAAATAAAAACAAAAAATAATGATTGCTCTCTTTATTATATATATATATATATATATATATATATATTTATTTATTTATTTATTTTTAAGTTTTTGTATTTTTTAGTTTTGTTTTGAAAAAAATATTTTGTTTAAAACTGTTCTGTATTTTCTATTTTTTTTTTTTTTTTTGGTATTGTTTTGTGGCAACTGTGAGAACAGTATGAAAGCAGAGAAGACATGACAAATAAACATGCCTTGTGTTTCCTCAGTTCCTCAACTTTCTCTAGATTGGTCTGCAGCCTCTTTCTTTCCTGCTCCAGCTCTCGCACACGTTTCTGTAACTTCATGAAAACGCTGAGGTCCATGGCAGCATTCTCTATGCCCATCTCCTGCAGGAAGACAAACCAAATTAAAGCTCATCCTGAAATGTCTTTACACCCTTCTCAAAGTATGCTGCTCTATATTGGCAGATTCAGTGAAATAACTTTACCTCCACCTGCTGGATGGTGTCATCAGTGTCTCCCACCTCTGACATACTGATGGAGGGGTAGTTGGAGTCCGAGCCCAGACTGCTCTGGTTAGAGGGGTTCCTCCGGTGGCCAGGATGGAACTAGAATGTGGAAAACCATAAAGATGTTGAAGACAACAACAAAAAGCAAATTCCAGAAGTTCAGACTCAAAGCTTTACCTTCATGGAGGACATGTCCTCCTGCAGATTTTCGTATCTCTGCTCCAGTCTGGAATATTCTTTCACCAGATTCTGATATCGTTGCCTCTCCTCATCCAGTTCAACCTGCAGACGGATCTCTTTCTGAGACACATCGCCTCCCTGACCTGAGAGACAAAACAAAGGCATTCACTCACAGGAATAAAGCAATGAGCCAGACAACATACTGCTCCCATTCACTCACATTCACCTGTATCAACTTTCATAAGCTGAATATTTCTGTATCATGTGTGTGAAAAACGTATCTTTCTCATAAATTAGGGTTTTTCATTCAGTATCTTAGGGTATGAAAAACTGAATCCTCTTTTGATCCATTTTAGTTGTGAGATCTCAGTTTATTTTACATTCACACTACAGGTTTTGTGTTACCGAGTCCACTTGATAATTATGCAGTGTAACAGTGATGATGATAACACTTAATCTTTTATTGATCTTCGGCTTGATTGATATTTTATCGATCAATAAAAGGTCTTTATTACTCTGATGGAAGACCTTTGAGCATCTATGTGTAGGGTGCAATATGTTCTTGATTCTGTAATCCCAACAGAAATAAAATAAGCACCTCCTCTGCATTCAAAATGCATATTATAATCGAAACATCACCGCTGACTTAAACTCTACTCAACTGTACTCAAAGTTGTATGTACAGTGTGAAAGCCTCTAATCACATCCTTTCTGAAAGAGCTATCAGACATATGGCCTGATAGTAGTTTGATAAAGCAGCCATCTATAATTGGGAGATAATTATCATACCAAGATAACAGTATAATAAACCTGCGACATTGTTTCCTTTGACCCTTTAATTTGAAGCACCGACTTTAAGAATGAGTGAAGCTCTATTACAGACATAATAGAAAAACATGCTCCGACATCTAAGACTTATCTGTATTTAATTTTTTTGTAAATGTTCCTCTAATTTGTTTTTGTTTTATTTAACTGTTATAGAAATGACGAAACCAAAAGGTATTTCATATGTTAAAATGGTTGGTTATCGTGCATTTTATCTGATTTATCAATGCCACGTGAAAGCTTGATTGTGCCTCCAGTGTTAACTGTCCTTTTCACTTGAATTGCACAAGACATTTCTTTAAAGGGAAAGTTCACCCAAAACTAAAATCCTGCCACAATTTATTCATCTTCATGTCGTTTCAAACCTGTGTGACTTTCTTTCTTCTGTGGAACATGAAAGAAGGTTTTCTGAAGAACTGTTTTTTTCTATATAATACAAAATGAATGGGGTCCAAAACAACACTGACTGGACTTCATAGACTTACACTATATGGACAAAAACTTTTTTTTTGTGGTCAGCAAATGAAAAGGAAGTCATTTGGAATGATGTGAGGGTGAGCAAATGACAGTCACCTTTACCCTTAGTGAAATAACACACACTTTAGATTGGCCGAAATAAAAACTAGAAATAAAATTTCTGTTTCCTACCAAAGACACTGTTAACAAAAACTGATGAAAGTCACCAAAACAATCATTGCATTAGTAACAGTCCTTTGAATAACATTTTGAGCAACTTAAACAGCCTCGACAGCAGAAGAGCACTGAGGAAAATAAGTGCGGGACAAACTCGTTAAAGCGCCATTTAACAAATAAAAAGCGTATTGAGACCAAACCTCGGGTTTCAAATAGCTTTCTCGCATGTGAACCAGCTTGATACAATGGTCAGCTTTTAGTTGTGCAGGTAAAACAGCAGTGTCACATTCCTCCACTGAAATCCAATGCAGTTTCTGTCTCTCTCGTCCCACTTCTGCACACAGACACTCTTGTGCGTCAAACAAATCCAGCCCAGCCCTCCAGGCAAATCACACATCCTTTCGCTCCTCATACCCCTTCCTCCAGATGCTCTGAGTGTGTGTGTGACTCTGAAGCATGAAACTCACCCTGATTGGAGGTCTGGATTCTGCGGTTCATCTCTTCTTTCTCCTTCTTCAAAAGCGTGTTCTCTTTCTCCAGCTCCTCCACCCTCTGCAAAAGGAAGGAAAAGTCACACCACCCTTTCATCTCAAACCATCAGATAAACAAGCAAGTTTAACTATAAGAAAGCCAGTTCAGATTATATACAGTGGGGCCCACAAGTTTGAGATTTTATTTAATTTCAATATTAAAAATCTTTACACAAATATAAATTATATTAACAGCATATCAATTTGAGTGAAAAACTCAATTAAAATAAAAGTAATAATTATTTCAAACCGTCTTATTATTTGATATGTCCCTTTTTGTGCATATATACGCCTTACCGTTCAAAAGTTTGGGGCCAATAAGATAATTTTCAAAGAAATTAATACTTTATTCATTCAGAATGCATTAAATTGCATTAAAATGTATCATGGTTTTCAATAAAATATTAAGCAGCACATCTCTTTTCAACTCTGATAATAATATGACGTTTCTTGAGTATCAAATCAGCATATTAGAATGATTTCTGAAGGATCATGTGACACTGAAGACTGGATTAATGGCTACTAAAAATTCAGCTTTGCCAACAAAGAAACAAACTACATTTTAAAATATAATCAAATAGAAAACAGTTATTTTTCATTGTAATAATACTACAGTTTACTGTATTTTTGATCAAACATCAAAAGACTTTCAAAAATATTAAAAATGTCAAGATCCCAAACTTTTGAATGGTAGTACACATACATATACATATTATACACACACACACACACATACATACATACACACACACACATATATTATATTATATATTTATTTATTTATTTATTTATTTATTAGGGGTGGAACGATACATGTATTCGTACCGAACCGTCACGGTATGGGCATCTCGATTCGGTGCATGAGGCCTTACAATGAATACAGGCAATTCACCCCCAATCAAGAGGAGGGTGCCCGCAGTAATGCAACGCTGTTTGATAACCGCCAGCAGAAGAACAGCGAATGCCATGGCACTTGCAAACAAAGCCCCCAGACAGTGACCATGTGCTGATTCTGAATGCGTCTCTCACAGACTGACAAAGGAGTGCGCACTCAACTGTTTGCGAAATGGAGCTTTGAGCTTGTGTATCCTACCTCTCTCATTCGGCACAAATCCAAATATTCCATAATATTTCCATATTTGCGATGTAATGTATCTGAATGCTAAACTGTTATTTATTATGTAAATGATAGGATTTGTACATCAGTCGCGTTCCAACGGTGACACAGAGGCTGATGTTTGGTTCACTGTGTTTTATTTTGATAAAGTACCAACTGTGCTGTCAAGTTAGCAATGCTGAAACTGATGTGTTTTGTGTGTGTGTGTGTGCCGGTGTTGTGCCCATTTTCGGCTCCCTGCCAAATTATTACCCCCCTCGTTGAAATCGCTACCTGATTGCCTAATCCTAACCCCACCCCTAATCCTAACCCCTCCCCCTAAACCTACCAATACTAGGGGGGTAATAATCTGGCGGGGGTCAGAATTCGGCACAACACCAGTGCGATCGCTTCAGCTGTTTCCTTATACCAGCAGAATCAACTTTAAACACTTATTGTCTTATTAATAATGCATCACTGTATAAAGGTCTGCTTTTATTTGTGTACACTCACAATGAAAACAAAACGTGCTTTTGTAAAATAAGGAAAATAAATAGATAGATAAATGTCGCTTTCTGCCATTTGAGTTTCCTTTCTGTGAACAATTTAAGCGTGTCACAAAAATTAATTGAAAAACTCAGCATATATAGGCTACATTACGTGTCACACTGTTTTTCCCTTGTTTATCTGTAAACTAAATCAAATATATTTCAAGAATTTATTCCTTGTATGTATATATGTACTGCAGATTTTATATATATGTAATAATATTTAGTATTTCCACATCTAGGTGGAAAAAAAATTGTAATTTGTACTACTGTCTGTTCAAAATAAATGAAAAGAAACCGAGCATAGTAGATTTGTTGTTTTTTTTTCCCGTTGTACCGAAATTGTATCGAACCGTGACCCCCGAAAAGAGGTACGTACCGAACTGTGACATCTGTGTACCATTCCACCCCTAATATATATATATATATATTTATTTATTTATTTATTATGTTTCTATAAAAAAGCAAGAAAAATAAAATCATAAACAAAAAAATACTTGAGTGCATTATTATAGCACTGATATTTTAAATCATTACTGTAATTTAAATTTATAATTTAAAACATAAGGGAGACGGTCACATTAAAGACATACTAGCTGATTATTCCATTTCAAAAGAACTTTTGTGAGCTGGTCAAACTTCTTAAACAATTTCCATGCATTATCAACTTTGCTTTGCGTGACAGACATTAGTCATGTAACAGCTGCCCTGTTAGAGTCTCATTTTTTTTCTGTGGAAACTGAAAAGCTAAATCCATTGACCTGTTTTTCTATTTGCCCTCAGACAATTTAAATGATAGAGAAATATGAAAAGAATCTTGAGACAAAGAACATCAACAAACATCAACTAGTTATCTGAGCATCCTTCCTCACCTGTTCAAGTCCTTGTTTCTCATTGCTGAACTCTTCCTCTATCTGCTTCCTCTGGGTGTGGGCTTCCTGGAGCTCCACCCTCAACTTCTCAAGCTCTTCCTGCAGTGATGTCACCTGAGTGCCAGCAGTCTGCCGACTGCGGAGAGTCTCCACTTCTTTCTGGAGCTTAGTGACCTCTGATTCCAGAGCAGTGTTAACAACAACCAGCTGCTCATTCTGAGTTTTATACTCTTTTGACTGTAAAGAAAGGAGATAACTAGTCAACATCATGTCAGTTTGTTTTGGTGACTCTGTAATCATTCATGCATTCTATTATGTTCCTGTACCCGGTTATCCATCTTCTTCTGGAGCTGCACGATCTTGTTCTCCATTCCGACATTGAGTTTTTTAAGGTGTTCGGCCGAACGGGCCTCTATCTTGAGCTGTTTGAGTTGGCGCTTGGCACGTACACGACGGTAGAAACACTGGATGACAATGGCGGCATATCGAGCATGGAGATACTTCTTTCTTACAAGCCAACCACGGACGGTCTTCTGTATGATCATGGCTTTGTGATGGAGCAGGAACTGAAAAGATAGAAAATGCAGCTTAAAACTGTGCTTTAAAGAAACAGCATGAAGAGCGTGAAAGATAAAGTGCTGTAAAGTACCTCCTGATATAACCTGCGTATGAACATCCCCCTGGCGAACGCTTGAATGGTGATCACAGCCTGACGGGTCCTCAGATACTCCCGTCGAACTCGTACCATCCGGTACTGCTTCTGACAAATAAGTGCTGCTCGGGTCAAGCGAAGCATCTCTGCATATCTGAGAGAGAATGAGAGAACAAAAGCTGTAAGTAGAGCGAAAAACATGCCAGTGAAGTTCAATTTAAGATCTGTCTACTCAAACATTTACCTGCGTGCCAAGTAACCCCGGCCGTATCTCTGCAGAGTGATAGCAGACTTGCGAATCTTGCGGTACCGAATTCTCTGCAGCCATCCTCGCACGGTCTTCTGGATCTTAATGCAGGCAAAGCGGAACTTATCAGCTCGGAGCTTCTCCAGATAGGCCACCTGACCTGCCCTGAAGAAAATCTTCGTCTTTCCAAACTGGAACTTATCTGGGTCCTGAAGGAGAAATTAAGTTAAAGGAAAAGTCACAATTAACAGGTTTATTCATGATAAATATCTTTGAAAAAAACATGAAAAATATATTTCATGTTGTAGAAGGCAAATATTTAACCCCTGAGCACTGCACATGTGTCCAAAATGCTATAAGGGAATGGGAATGGGAATAAGTACAAGGTACTTCAAAATGCTATTTTGGACAAGCAGTAAGTATAAAGATGGCAAGCTGTTAACAAAACTGCATTTACTGAGATAAATATACTATTATTCAGAAGTCTGAGGTCAGTAAGATTTTTTTTTTTGAATGTTTTTGAAAAAAAAAAAAGAAGTCTCATAGGCTCATCAAGGCTGTATTTATTTGGTCAAAAAGACAACAATATTGTGAAATATTATTACAATTTAAAATAACTTTAATTTTAATATATTTTAAATGTAAAATGTAATCTTTTAACTTATTTCTTGATGGCAAAGTGGGCTGAATATTCATATATATATATATATATATATATATATATATATATATATATATATATATATACACACACACACACACACACACATCTCTTTACTTTACACACAAACACACATATATCTTTACTTTTGATTTTTGATCAATTTAATGCATCCTTGTTGAATAATACATATTAATTTCTTAAAAAAAAAAACTTACAGAGTATATGTTAGAAATACAAATGTTAGAAATTTACAAAATATTTTAATTTCTAAGATAGGAATATGTTTTGAGCTTATCTGTTTTCTTAAACAGTAACATCGTATTACTTGACACACGGATGGTTTTAGATGGCAATACCATGGGAATAAGTACAAGGTACTTCAAAAATGCTGTGGTAAATGTCCAGACAAACATGGTATAACCACGATACCAGGATGAGCACTATACATCCAACTTACATCTGAGTCATTTCTAGCCATGGTAGTCTTACCTTTATCAAGGTCTCCAGCAGGTTCTTACAAACCTGCTTCTTATCCCCAATGGTCATGTCCTTCTTTGTCATGAGCACCCGATATCTGCTGAAGAAATCTGGATAGGTCCACCTAAGAAATGAAATTAGATTTGATGAGGAAATGAAAAAACACATATTAAATAAACTTATGCTTGTGGTTTGATTTCCATAATTATATAATTTCCAATGATTAGTGAGAGAACGTGAGGTTATGCATGTATATTTGAGACCCTGGACCACAAAACCAGTCTTAAGTAGCACAGCTTTTTTCTTTTCTTTTTTTCTTTTTACACAGAACGATTTTTCTTTTATGCCAAAAATCATTAGGACATTAAGTAAAGATCATCTGCCATGAAGATATTTTGTAAATTTCCTACCATAAATATATCAAAACTTAATTTTTGATTAGTAATATACATTGCTAACAACTTCATTTGGACAGCTTTAAAGGCAGTTGTCTCCGTATTTTGATTTTCTTGCACCCTCAGATTCTAGATTTTCAAATAGTTGTATCTCGGCCAAATATTGTCCTATCCTAACAAAACCATACATCAATGGAAAGCTTATTTATTCAGCATTCAGCTGAATGTATAAAAATCTCAATTTCAAAAAATTGACCCTTATGACTGGTTTTGTGGTCCAGGGTCACATTTGAAGTACCAAAACTCTTGACTATTGTCTTGCTTGAAAACATAAGACAAGAACCCCCTGCCCTGAAGCCCTATAAAGGAATCTGTAGATCCGTTACCTGGATGGATAGCCAGCGGCACTGATGCGGATGGTCTCGAGAACTCCACATGCTCGCAGTTGTTGAACAGCTCTTCTAGAATCAAACCTACAGAAAGCAAGAGAGCAATCAAAGAGTGAAAACCAATGTAAGAAGTTCCCAAAAAAGGAACAACTGGGTACAAAAAGTGAGCGTGTCACACCACAAGAGATTTGGGGTGTTATCTAGACCTACCGGATCTTTCTTTTGAGCATAGAGCACATCTCCCGTGAGAGAGGCATTGGGAGACTGCAGTCCGCTCAGGGACTGAAGGCTATCTGACTCAGAACTCTGTGACTGTGTGTTCACAACCTTAAGAGCATGTGACTGACAAAACCCTCTCAATTTAGCATCCTTGAAGGGGCTTTTGTGCACTGAATTTGCAGAGGACACAAACAGAGCAAAATAAGACCCTATCCTTTCTCAGAATTGTGAACTTCATGAGAAAAATAAGCATATCAAATAGTTTAATATGATAGACTAAAGATGTAACACATTAAAAAGCTGACAAGTACTACAGTATATAAGATAGAAGCATTTCTTTTTATAACAGTATTCGGAACAGACCAGTCAATATCATGTCAAGTTTTCATTCACCTCAAACATTTCATGGAAAAATAATTAACAAAAGTGTTAAATTAGCAAGTACGTTGCAGATGGGGGCCACTTCTACTGAATTTCATGTGAGAAAACTAGGTTTAATTATATTTTGTATAACCTTATCTTCTAATTCTCAGAGGAGCTTTGATGTCTGATTGGTGGAGGAAACTTACAGTGCAACTGAGGTCAATCAAATGTCTCTGTACCAGCATGACTCTAATGTTCTCTGGCAGTTTAAATGAATTTGCTATACCTCTCTATTTATAGGCAAGATAAACTAGATAAGTACTAATGGATGGATAACATGGAGACAAAAAGACCAAACTTACACAAAGGATTCTTTAAAATCATTGGGTTTAATGCAGCGCACATAATGAGGGGTGGTAGCATTCAGTGTTTCCATCAGAAGATGTAGAGAGTTCCTGAACTGTGAAAAGGAAAACGTTTTAATTTCATCATTATGTTAAGCACCTCATCTTCATAATAAACAGAGCATCACTGTCAAGCTCAAATTATGGGTCTAAAACTGGCCTCTGACACTAAGACTCACCTGGGTGCCCACACTTTTCCTGTGCTCACGGTTGTGGCCTTTTGGAACTGGTTTGGCAGCCCGGACGTTGATCTTGGAGGACTTGCTGGTGGCTGAGGGAGGGCCAGCATCTTTACCATCGTGGAAAAGATCTGCAACCAGCTGGAACTGTACAAAAAAAAAAAAAAAAAAAAAAGTTCACAGTAAAACAAAACAAAAAACCAAACCAAAAAAAAGCCACACACAAAACACAATGGATTATATATTGTAGAGGCACAAGAATACTATTGATCATATTTGATTATATAAGCGTCACATGGAGAAATCTTGACTGCTTAAAGCTTTCCAGTGATGTTACGGATGCATCACATCTTACATAAGAGGAATATGAACCCCAGATGTTTTTTGTTTATTCTAGCTAGACTAGCATAAAATTTGTATTCAACTGCAGCAGCACTTCAAAGCACATTTGGAAGCCCTTTAAAATCCACTCCCCAAGCATCCACCGCAAGGCAGGTACACAGTGTGTTTCAATGCATCCCTAATACCATGATACTGCCAAGATTCAGGGCTCTAAGACAGAATACAGATTAAACTGTTGTCGCTGTAAGTCTGATACTGTAGGATGACACTGATAAACTGAGAAGCTGGACCAGAGACTAAATACAAATTAAAGGTGCGGACAGCAATAGTATTGTGAGTTGAATAGGGTTTGAAAAAGTACCGGGAAATTACATTTAAGTTCAAATTTATATTCAAATAATTTGTTATAAGTTAAACTAAAATTACGGTAACACTTTAGTGTAGAGACCAATTCTTACTATTAACATGCTTATTAGCATGCTTATTATTAACATATTGGCTGTTTATTAGTACTTATAAAGCACAAATTCTACATGACCACTTTCTACATCCCTAATCCTACCAGATACCTAAACTTAACTACCTTAACTATTAATAATCAGTAAATTAGGAGTTTGAGGCAAAATTCGTAGGTAATGGTTTGTTAATAGTGAGAATTGGACCTTAAAATAAAACGTGACCAAAATATTAATTTTACACTGAAAAAAAAAAAAAAAAAATAGTATACTTTTAAAGGAATATTTCACCCCAGAATGAAAATTTTTACTTACCCTCATTTCAACCAAAATGTAGATGAATTCGGTTTTTAATTGGAACAGATTTGGAGAAATTTAGCATTACTTTAAACAAAAGTGACGGTGGATTTTAATGTGAAAAGACAATAGGAGATGGAATTTTTCACTGGAGGAAGTGTTATTATGAAGTGTGGACTTGTATTTTGGCCAGAAGTGACAGATTTTTTTCTTACAAACACACAGCTTTTCACTTCACAAGACTTAAATTGATGTACTGGAGCGTAGATTTCTTGTGGATTATTGTGATGTTTTTATCAGCTGTTTGAACTCTCATTCTGACGGCACCCATTCACTGCAGAGTATCCACTGATGAACAAGTGATATAATGCTACATTTCTCCAAATCTGTTTCCGATGAAGAAACAAATTCATCTACATCTCTGATGGCCTGACGATTAGTAAAATTTCAGCACTATTTTCATTTTTGGACAAACTAATCCGATAATAAGGACAAGTATTAAGTTTCGAAAGTAGTCAGGTAGTAATAGTAGTCGCAGTCATACTTAGCTTTTAAGTGCTGATCGGTGGTAGATGTAATAATGAATTCATAGACATCACACAGACTATTTATTAAAACAGCAAAAGATCATGTTAAATTATTTGTGTACAACCTAATTAATATGCACTATTTCATCGATAAAACCCCATGACTTTTTAAACCATAATGAGGGCCCTGCATTAAATGCCTAGTTGAGCACTGCTGAGGAGCACATAGCTGGGAAACATATTCAAAGTAAGGGCAAACTTCAGACAGCAGTGCTGAAAACTGTTATCACTTGAGACAAACTGATGTTTAAATTGCACTTCTTCCACAGGGACACCTCATTACAAGAGTCCTAGAGAAAGTTTCATTTTAAACTCGACACTGTCCTGCAGAGAAGATCTTTAGCTTGTAGACGCTGATGTGCTGCTGTCTGCAAATGAACTTCTCAGATTCCAGTGAATTCTGTTGCCAAGAAACCTCAGGACAAAACACTACTAGAGAATTCAGTATTGACAAAGACAATGGATATACTATTAAATCTCAGTTAAGATGGATCTGGCTGTTCGAGTGATACAGTGCTAGGTGTGGACAAGGTCAGGCCTCTGTTTGCCTGAGAACTTTAAGTCAATTAACTGCTTAAACAGGCCAGAGAGCAAAACATGAGCTAAAGTATGATTTAAATCATGCGGACATGAGGAAGCATGAAGCATAAACAGAGGCTCAGCTAGATGGAGAAGAGTAAAGTAACTGTGCTGAGCAAAATATTATGGAAGCCCATTTCCGCCACTGAATAAAAAAAAAAATAAAAAAGGTAATTGTGACTTTTTATCTAACAATTCTGACTTTTTTTCCTTACAATTGCGAGTTTACATCTCGTAACTCTGACTTTTTTTCTCAGAATTTTGAGATATAAACTCGCAACTGTGAGAAATGAATTCAGAATTGCGAGATATAAACTGGCGATTCTGACTTTTTTCTCAGAATTGTGTGATATAAACTCGCAATTGTAAGTTAAGTCAGAATTGTGAGACAAACTCTCTGATTTAGCAATTCTGAGAACATAATCTTTTT
The DNA here is from genome assembly GCA_039654775.1 of Spinibarbus caldwelli. Classification (NCBI taxonomy): domain Eukaryota; kingdom Metazoa; phylum Chordata; class Actinopteri; order Cypriniformes; family Cyprinidae; genus Spinibarbus; species Spinibarbus caldwelli. The sequence goes on from CM077259.1 coordinate 12,791,666, forward strand.
TTCAGCTCAGAACTGGAGTATATAACTCGCAATTGTGAGTTTATATCTCAAAATTCAGAGAAAAAGTCCGATTTGCAAGTTTATATCTCACAATTGTGAGAAAAAAAAAGTCAGAATCGTGAGTTTATATTATAATTGCGACTTTTTATCTCGGAATTCTGACTTTTTTCTCACAATTTGCGAGTTTATATCTCACAATTATGACTTTTTCTCAGAACTGCATGATATAAACCCGCAATTACGAGTTATTAAATGTGAGATATAAATTTGCAATTCTGAGAAGTCTTTTTTTCTCCTCAAAACTGGAGTATATAACACACAATTGCGAGTTTATATCTCACAATTCTGAGAAAAAAAAAAAAATCAATTGCGAGATACATACAAGCAATTGCGAGAAGAAAAGTCAGAATTGCGAGTTTATATCTCGCAATTCTGACTTCATAACTCGCAATTGTGAATTTATATAAAAAAGTCAGGGTAAAAAAGAAAAAAAAAAGCATTTTTAAAAAATACAACATTTTATTCTTACCAAAAATACCCAGTACTCACCTGACTGGCTTTGAGGATGTTTATCTGCTCCTCATAAACAGTGTCTCTGTTCTTCTCCAGGAAGCCGTCACACTGATATTCAACCTGTCATAATGTCACAAGTGTAACTCATTCATCAGTACCACACTAAAAATAACATGCTACATCATTTTTGTGCCCCCAAACTGGCATGAAGAAGAATCAGCTATTTTTGTTGCATTCATCATACATTATTTACCAAATCATTTGTGCTGTGTAACACAATTTCACACAAGTTGGGTTTCAGTGAGCCCAGCTGTGCAACACACAAACTGCTCATTTCCACAAAAAGTATTTATGCCATGTCAAACTCAATTTAGGCAAACAAATCCGTTAAAGGGTTAAAAATGAAAATGTTTTACAGCTTAAAGTATGAAAAGCCTGCTTTAATTGTAAAAGAGTTTTAGGAAGTTAAGGATGATGGGTTGGGTGATATAATATCCTAGCAGCATTCTGAGCCCTATAGTGCACTTAACAAAAGCTGAACAAACCTTATCAGCAAAGTGGACCACAATGAAAGACCTGTTGGACATCCTGGGCTTTTCGAAATGCCCGCTATTTGAATGCTTGCTGTACAGCTTCTGCGCCCAGTTTTGATCAGTTCCTTTAGGCACCTGTCAGAGGCAGTAAAGAAAAATACTTTGAACTGCAGGAAACTGAAAACATTATTTGGGTTACCTCTAGCAGAAATAGCATGATAACCCTTTTGAAGCTGCTCTGATTCAAACTCAAAAACTTCAAAGAGGCAGAGGTCTTTAAAACTAAATGAGACACTCTGTTCAGAGACCTTTCAAATTCTCTTTATCGTATTCTCAGCAACCGCTATCCTTCTGCTCGCGACTCACCTTACACTCTTCATCAAGAAGGTCCAAAATACCAAGCTTGGCTTCAATGAGGTCAATGCATGGCTGGTTATCATAGAAATCTATAAGCGTCCAGGGGATCTGCTCCTTCATATACTCGTCTTGCTCCAGTTTAAACACATGCTAAGGAATATATGATGTATATGTATTAGGTAAATGCATCAAATACTTTACATTTGACATTAAATCAACTTACCTCATGAACAATTAAATGTTCTCCCATTGTGCAATAAAAGTATGTGCAATAACCTTATATTTATCACCCTATATCCTAGTACATCCCTATGACTTATTTTTTATTCTATTCCTATTCAATTTTATCTATAGCACACCTGTACATACAATTTATTCTTTTATTGTGGTTTATTTATATTTATATATGTGTGTATTTTATTCACATTTTATTTTTATTATCTGTGTTGTTGTTGTCTCTGTGCACTGGAAGCTTGTGACACTAAAACAAATTCCTTGTATTTGCAAACATACTTGACAATAAAGCTCTTTCTGACTTCTGACTAAATACAGCCAAGAGTCATGACTCAAACACACGGGTCATTCCTGTCATGTGGTACATTTTCTAACTTATTATTAAAAATTAATACGTTTTTGTATTTTTACACCGTATATCTATACATTTCTGAATGCATTTCTAAAATGTAATTGCAATTCTAAATTCTAAAATGTCCTGGAAGATGATGTCATTAAGCAACTGGCTTTTGTTATTCAAACTAATAATACAAAAGACTAATAGAAAGTGATACTGAAAGCCATTGAAAATAAAAAACAAACTGATTAGAAAGTGATATAGAAAAACTATGAAATGATTATCAATTAAAACAATATTCCTGAGAAACTAGTTTTGTTCTGGATTATTCTTTAAGAAATGTCAGTTTTTTTTTGTTGTTTTTTTTTTTATTGTAGATGTGCACAACACTCAAGAACAAACCAAAATAGGAAAATTACTCATTCATTTTTTTTAATGAATAATGAAAAAATGGTTTAATTTTTAAAAAAATATACAACTAGTTAACAAAAATCATTTCCATATTTAAAATGTGAGAACAAAATTATAACCATTATTACAATACTTGATCTTAAATTATTGTTCAATATATTATAAAAATATTAAAATTAAAAACACACACACACACACACACACACACACACACACACATATATATATATATATATATACACTGCATAGCATGAGTGACCCAAAAGACACGAAAACATAAAAACATATGGCTCTATTTATAATCTATTACTTACCGAGTTGAACTGTTGCTGTAGTTTCTCATTGGCGTAGTTAATACAGAACTGCTCAAAGCTGTTGATCTCGAACGTTTCAAATCTGTTGGGAGGTGAAGACGTTAACAAAATCAATCTGATTTCCCTGAAAACAAACTCAACACCTTCCACACTTCTCTCTGCATCCTATAGCTTGGCATTTCTCTGCTTATTTACTCTAATGCTGATCAATAAGTTCCCTTCTTTGCAGATGTAATTAGTCCCATGGTCAGAAAGGCTTACAGGCAAATGCTGACTCTAAAAACTCAATGAGGTTTCTGCTAAGCGAAGGTCAAAACACGAGACATATTTCTCTACTGTATAAGAACCCAAAGAGCTACGTTTCTTATTCTGTACTTGCATGCCCTCCCATAATCACAAGCGAGCATTACCCATAGATATCCAGCACCCCGATGAAGGAGTGCTGTTTGGTGGATGTATGCAAGGCCTTATTGATGTGCTCCACGATCCAATCAAAGAGATGGGCGTAAATGTGTTTGGCCAGGGCGTCTCGGGCATTGACCGCCTGGGCATGCGACATGTTCTTCACGTAGGTCTCGGCGGTGGTCACCAGCTTCCTGCGGCACAGCCAGTGCTCCATCTGCTCCTGCTCTATACCCAGCAGTCGACAAAAATGATGCAAATGAGTGTCGTCCCTCTGCAGGTGCAAAAAGAGATTGTGAAGGCAAGCGAAGGATAGTCAGCAGTTTCAAGATAATGTGCTAAAATAAATAACATGCACTAAGACACACTATTTGTTGTGCACTTACGTTGATATGGCAGGATTCTCCATCTCTCTCCGACACAATCCCTACGTTCCCCAGGTGCAAGATGGAGGCAATTACCTTAAAGATGCTCATTTGATGGATCTCTTTTACACCTGCACAACATACAGTGTCACCATGATAAATATTTATGTTTGACTCTCATGCAAATTATAGTCATATTCATTGCTGTAGTTCTCACCAAGCATTGTAAGAGCCTCTCTTGTCTTCACAAGGTCCTCAGCGTCGTTCACCCCATCAATAAAAATATTCTCACCGAGAGACGTGTAGGTAAAGTCCTCAGCGCTGGCTAAAACATGAGGGTGAATGGACAATTTGAATGAGTAAGACTTAAAGACTGTCAGTGGAAGCATTATGATCAAAATCAGGTACATTGTCATTCAAAAGTTTGGGGTCAGTACGAATTATTATTATTTTTTTTTAAACTTGAACAGGATGCGTTTAATAGATCAAAAGTGACAATAAAGACATTTATATTGTTACAAAAGATATCCAAATAAATGCTGTTCTTTTGAACTTTCTATTCATTAATTAATCCTGAAAAAAAGATTACTGTTTCCACAAAAATATAAAGCAGGTTAACTGTTTTCAACACTGATAACAATAATAAATTATATAAATGAAATAAATTTTTTGAGTGCCAAATCAGCATATTAGAATGATTTCTGAAGGATCATGTGACATTGAAGACTGGAGTAATGGATGTCAAAAATTCTGCCGTCAAAAAAAATAAATTACATTTTAAAATTCTGCTAAATGACTAAATGTAAAATATATTAAAATTAGAAAACACTTAGTTTAAACAGTAATACTATTTCAAAATACTGCATCATATCTCACAGCCATGATTTTTATCATCTTGTGTCATGAGGACCACATTTGTGAGATATTTCTGTCATCAAACAGCATTTACTGTCATACGGCCCAGCTCTAGTCAATGGCAAATAAAAACACTTGGATTTGAGAAATACAGGCACAAGTAACCAAACTATTTGACCACTGAGTTCATTAAACCACTTACTCAAGGTAAGATCTTTAAACTCTGACAGAGAGGATGAAGCGCAGAGCTGGTAGAAGATGTGATAGTTCCTTTCTTCCTCAGCCTACAAAAACATATTGATGTTCAACACATGGAAAAACACAAGGGGCTTCAAATGAATTTTATAGCACCCTTCCTACATGAGACGAACCTGAAATACTACTCTGGACTTCTCAAGCAGATACGTTCGCATGTTGGCACCGATGATGTGATATCTCCTATCGAAGCCGATCTGGATGTATTTCCCGAAGCGGCTGCTGTTGTCATTGCGAGTGGTTTTTGCATTTCCAATGGCCTGCACAGAAGAAAAAGAAAAGTAAGTTTTATGGTTGAGTCATCCTTTGGTTGGTTTAATCTGAAAAAGGAGGTTATCAAATTACTATGGCTGATGCATAATGAAACATAAGAAGGGTGGAGAGAAAATTTCACAACAGAGGGTGCAACATGATTGAGGAGGCGTAAACCTAAAATCCTGTTTGCTGCATCATTTAGAATGAATAATTACCGTGATTTCGGATTATTTGTTTGTCTGAGCTGGGGTGTTATGAGTCACCTGTAGTATTAGGATGATCTATATCTAGGTTCGCGTCCTAAGAGGCCCTTCTATCACCAATGCTCATTTCCGCAGTAATGATATCTCTAAATTGACTGTGAGATTTGGCCACTCTCGTTGACACTCAGATTATCTTCCTGAAGGGCACAAGTGCCTGCTTTGCTCTTATCTGTTCAAACAGGCCTGCCGATTCTTGGGTTTAATTTCGCAGCTCAAGTGTGGCAATGGGATGGAGTGATGAGTGAAATGAGGGCACCTTTACAACTGCTGCACATGATGGTGGCACAAGTTTATTAAATTGAACACAAATTATTCTGGTAATGTGTCCATGAAGCAAGTTAATCAAGTGGTTCTCTGATTAACATCATGTGGTGACCTAGGTCATATTTTCTCACAAGAATTATTTCATAGGATACCTCCATAATGGGGCTGGAGGCCAGTACTTTCTCTTCGACGCTGGTGTCATTCGCTGAACCTCCCACTGTGGCGAAGAAGCGCATTGCGTACTTTGCGGAAACTGTTTTACCGGCTCCAGACTCTCCACTCACGATTATCGACTGGTTCTTTTCATCTCTGCAGAAGAAAGTTCAGGTTTACATGTGTGATGAAAACAGTGTCCCTCTGAATATCTGAGATGACATGCATGATAAAGAAAGTCCATTGCAAATCTATTGTCGATATAAAGCACATTCCACTAATAAGACTGTGTTTACAGAATTGAGAGGTACATGAAACATTCATGTTACATATACATTGCCGTTCAAAAGTTTGGGATCAGTAAGGTTTGTAATGTTTTTTAAAGAAGTTCATCAAGGCTGCATTTATTTGATCCAAAATACAGAAAAAAACTGTAATATTGTAAAATATTATTGGAATTTAAAATAATGGGTTTCTATTTTAATATACTTTAAAATATAATTTATTTCTGTGATGCAAAGAGCATCATTATTCCAGTCTTCAGTGTCACATGATCCTTCAGAAATCATTCTAATATGCTGATTTATTATCAATGTTTGAAACAGTTGTGCTGCTTAATACTTTTTTGGAATCTGTGATACTTTTTCAGGATTCTTTGATGAATAAAAAGTTAAAAAGAACAGCATTTATTTAAAATAATAATATCAATATTTTTGTTCAAATAAATGCAGCCTCGATGAAGAGAAGAGACTTTTATAAAACATTAAAAATCCTACTGATCCGAAACTTTTGAATGGCAGTGTATACTGCATGATGTATGGTATAATTTGACTCTCTTATAAAAAAAAAGTCAACAAGCAGGGTCAATATTCCCTGGAAAATGTGATAATCAAATAAATCAGAATGATAATCAGAATAATTTATAGGAAATGTATTTACAGTATATTAAAAATGGACACAGCAACATAACAGCAGCTAAAGACGTCATACGCAAACACTTATGATATAAAAAAGCAAAATGTATCAAAATATACATTCTAGAAATTAATGACATTTATATTTATTTTAAATTATTAAATGATTTAAAATTACATGGATCAGGAACTTTTTGCAATGCATAGCAAAAAACAGGTGTGTGGGAAAGAGAAAATAAAAAATCAAAATGGACTTTTTCCTTGGGGAAGACTAGCTTCAATGCCTTAAACAAGAGGACAAATGCAGTTAAAATCCTCCAATTTAAACCACACCAGTTGCTGCCGGTTGGTCTATATGCGCTAGACACACACACACGTCCCAGGAGAGCTACCTCAGGAAAACCTAAACGCAGCAAAGAGCCACTTTGACACTCTTAAATAATTGACCTGCCTATTCAGTCTAACTGACGTATAAAACATATCAAATGCAGTCTGACCACAAGCCTTGCCTTGTCTTTCCCTCCTTCTCCTGAGCTTATTTTAGGGCTTCAGCATTACACAAGTCATTAGTTAGTCATGATGTCTCGGCGTGGGATGTTTAGCTCCAGCTTAAACCTGATGTGCAAATGGCTTTGTTTTTTGTTTCAAGCAACAAAAAACCCACATGTAAATACAAAGGTTCGAAGAATGATGTTGCGTGCACCGTGATTATCTGCCCACTCTATCCATTATTAAGTCAAGCTGAACTTTCAGATTACTCGCAGCTTTCAAAGCATGTGACATCATTTCCTGTTTACAGCCAGAGGAAATCACTGATCTGAAGCTTGAGCTCTTTATTAGAATACAACAAAGCTTAACAAACAGCTTCAACATTCACTTGATGCTAATAATTTCTTTCTCTGAGTTCCAAGAATTCGGAATGGCTTTTATCAAAAAGAGTTCTCTAAGATCAAAAGAGCATTTTTTTTAAACTGAAAGCTTTTGTAAGATATGTATTATAAATATCTTTAGTGTCTCTTTTAACACAATTAATGCATCCTTGCTGAATAAAAGTATTAACTGCCTTCAAAAAAATATATATATATTTTTCCCCCTTCATTTAATTAACTAATCATAAATGCACTGTATGTTTTTAGGTTTGCTGACGTGTTTTGAGGGTGTGGTTTTGAAGAGAGGGGGGTGTGTTTGAAGCTATTAAGGTGGCTGAAAATGTTTTATAGCACCATGAACAAATAGACTTTTTTTTAAAACTATGAAAAAAATTAGCACAAACCTGGCCATCTGTTTGTATGCTTCCTCTGCCACAGCAAATATATGAGGGTCCATGTCCCCCATGTTCTGGCCGCTGTACGCATTGATGACTTCTTCTCCATAGATCTGAAGCTGCTCGTATGGGTTGATGGCCACCAGAACAATCCCTAAAAAGAGAGATTGACATAGCTTTACACCTACAACTGTGCAGCACTGATAATTCACAATATTGCATAAATTAAATTAGACAAAATCTTGATGATACTGATAAAATGAATAAGTTCATTAAATAATTGCTCATGAATCTCAGCTAAAATATCAGGAAACTGGAATGACATCACAGCAAGCAAAATGACGTTAATGCATGATCTTCTCAAAGAGAGAACGCAAAACAGACACACGTCTGTGAAAGTAAAAAGGAATAAACATAAACGAGGACTCATGAGGAAATAGGCATTGTTGTGACCTGACAGAGACAATAATGGGAATCATTCAGTCATTACAAACCACAACAGACGGACCCAACAATAAAACAAGACAAACAACAGCTGGGCGGTCTTTAGACATTAAAGGGGGTTACAAGGGGAAAAAGTCTAGATATTTATACAGTAGGTACTGTAGATATTGCTATATTAACTATAGGCTGTTATATGTACACTGGAAAAAAAGCTTTCATGGGCAGCCTAGAATATCATGCACTTACACAACAAAATCAGCGTTTTTTCTTTTTTGAATAACAACAATAAAAAAAACCTCTTTGTTCTCTTTCTCTGGATCATTGTTTCTGTGGTGATATTTTCAACTAACTTTTTTATTTATACCAAACAAGGCCATAATCATATCTAGAACATTAGGGAGACTATTGTTTTGAGGAAAAAATTAAGACCAGACCACTATGGTAATGGTAAAGGAACTTAATAAATAATAAGATTTTTTGTAAAGTAATCAATCTGAACTGCAAATAATATTTTTTATTTTAAAATATGCACCCATTCAATTTTAGTTGTATTCCTAATATGTTGAAAATGCAAGACAGAAAAATTCTATTGTCGTCACAATATTTATGAATTACATGAATCACGTAAATGACAGCCCAACTTTTAATTTAAAATGGCGGAATTTGACAAAAAAAAAGAAAAAAAAGAAAAGTTGAATACAGTCGAGCCGACTGTTGCTATAGTAACGCAACTTCGCACAAGCTCTTATTTCAGTGTTGTTTACTTTCAGTTTTCATTCTTACATTCAACATTAACAGCAAGTCAAAAGGGGTAAGCTTTCAACTGAACTGTAAAGCCTACATGCATTTTAGACGCTTACAGTATATTATGCTCGTGCCCCGTCCATGCAATGAACGCACGTTATTGAATGATGTTTTTCTTTCTTTCTTTTTTTTAGGACATTAAAACTGCTCAGGTAATTTCAGTTGTAGGCTATGATACATATTCGTGTACTCGTAAACTCCCTGTGATGGCGGGCAAATATTTCTGCCCGTTTTCGCTCGTTAGCCCCTGCTTTTCTGCAACAGACTGAAGCCTCCGTGTGAATTCAGCACACCTTGCATTCAGCTAATAAAAAAAAAAATGCTGCAATTATCTGGAGTTATTTTATGATTGTTTAGGCAGTCTAAAGCTATAGCTTAAACTTCTCAAAATACAGTCCGCTTCAGATTAGTTTTAATCCATGCACAAATAAATTAATGTAATCTTTATCTAATTCTGATTGGGTGGGCAAGACCGTCATTTGGGTGGGCTCAGCCCACCCCTGCCCATGCCTGGTGCCGGCTCTGCTGTTGACCCTGGATATGCAATTACCATATTAACAGTTGGTGAGGAGTATTTGCAAGAAACCCAGAGAACCCCATTCAAGAAACCAAAATCTGTCTCACAAGATGAAGTGTGAAACTACAATGAAACTAGGAACTTCACCACATTCAAAATTGAGGTATAACTATGTAGAGTCAGATATTCATCATTAAAAAATCTGGGAGGATAGAAGAACAATAGCAGGAGATTTAAAAATGTCATTAGAAGTCAATGAATATTTTATTATCGTAGTAATTGAATGATCTAAATAATACTTTTCAAATGATGGATGTTGATATATAGAGAAGGCTCTGCTAATGGTCAAAATAACAATTATAAAAACACTAAAATAAAATGAAATTAAAAACATTTAAATTATATTTCTCTTTAATTATAGTTTTCTTTCCTTTTTGTTCTTTTAAATAATTAAACTTTTTTTTCTTATTCTTTCCTTATTATGTAATTATACTAAAATTTACATTATATCTAATTTAACATTTATATTAAAATGGACTTTTTCTTTTCTCTTTTGTATGCTTTACTAAAGCACTATGAATTTACCACTGTGTATGACATAATATCCTAAATAAACTAGCCTTGATAGAAAATGAGACACCGAGACTACAAAAAATGCTAAAAATTATTATTTTTTAAATGTACTTACAATTCCTGAAATAAAATGTTCATCTCATTTTTGAATTTTAGAGACACAACAAATGAATCACACTTCTAATAACCAGCCATGTAAAGATAGTTATCAAGTGTTGATCATAATTGGACAAATATGAGGTCATTTAAACACAAATAAATAAGAAATAAATATAAAATGACCAATATGTTTGTCAATATATCAGAGACATTCTCTTTAAAACACACACACTGACTTACCGCAGTAAGTGTAAATGTGATTGGACTCGAGGAAGCGGACCTTGAGGTTGTGGAGCACAGCGGGCTCATGGAGGTAGCTGAGAGCCGTGAGGTCATTCTCTCCTACCAGAATATCAGGATTTCGAAGAAATGGAAGTGGATTGTCTTTGGGACCAATTGAATATTCTAACGTCTAGGAATAGAGACAGTAATGCCATTAAGTAGAAACAGTAGATTAGAAATTGATTGGATTCAAACCACAATGTCAAGTAACTTTAAGGGCTTCAAGAGTCAAAAAGTGTCTTTTGGCAGACTGAGAGTGTTGGTAATGCATTACAGGCACAAGCGCTTCAATAAGTTATTCTGATCTTTATTTCATCTGCTGGTTTATTCAGGTTTCCCCATCATTGTTTTTTGATAATACACTCGAGAATATGGCGTACAACCTTCCCTCTCAGAGCCTGCACTTCTTACACACCAAAACATGATTAATGATTCATAAGACACACTTTCCTCAGTACGGTGAAACCCAAACTAATTCAGGAAGTGTTAGGATCTGGTTTAGTTCACAATTGCTGTCAAGACTTTAACCCAGTATTGTTCAGTCTGCTTAAAATCACTTAAAATTTATGGTAGTTGTTTTGTAGTCTGAGGGGGAAAAACATTTATTTTTACAAACCAGATTTTTTTTTTCTCCACCAATTTTGCCAACAAGGGGCATATTTTTCTATTTGTATATGAAGGTCAAATAAACATTTCTTGCAAACTTATTTTTGCTACTTTTCAAATGCCTTTTTTGTATAGATTTTCTTTTTTGTTTTTTGTTGTTGTTTTGTTGTCCTAGACCCAGACTTTTGATTTTAATCTGTGAAAACTCATCTATTTTTAGATGAATTTTCATAGATTAAAATGGAAAAAAGATGATCTAAACAAAGACTGCAATAAACAGCCTTCAATCATCTTGCACAACGACAAACGATTTTGCTCCTAATATTCCCCCCCCCAAAATGTATTTTTAAATTTATTTACAATACAATAAATCATTAAAGTTCATGCTAGATATGTTGGTGAAAGATAAACGGGAGTGTTTTTGCTTACCGATTCATCTTCTAATTTGAGATGAAGCACTGTGTCTCCCTCCTTATAATCCTTGATGATTTCAGCCGACTTCCAAACCTCTTCTGGGTCAGGGATCCAAACCCGGGTGTACTGAAACACAGACGAAAACCACCTTTAAATAAAAGAAACCACTGATATCCCACCATAAGCTCATATCAAAATAACACACCTGTGTCTGTCAACGTAATATGAGCATACAATCATCAGAAGACAACAACCCAACTGGTCATTCATCTTCCCAGTGAGGAACAGACAAAACTGAATAAAGCTGAATACAGAAGAGCTCCAATGCTTTTATCAGCAGACTCTGTATATAATTGGAGGATCAGCTACAGGCAGGAGAGTTAACACAGATAAATTGAACTGCAGCAGGGTGTACGCAAACTATGTTTGTAGAATTTGGCATATACTTCAGATAAAATGCTGCTCCATGTTATTTAGAGAAGAAAATTACTCAAATGGGATGCGTATGTGTTTAAGGTTGTCTGCCCTGAAAAATGAGACAATCTGATATGTGTGAACCAACTACTGGATTCAAGTGGTATTCTAGCACATAGTCTGAAAGCTAATATACTAGTAGCTTCTGGACAACTAGTCAGCCATCATGACACAGACAGAAGTCTGCAGTACCCAGCAAAGGACTTGGAGATGGATTCCCTTCCTGTTAGCCTTGAGCTTTAGCCAAGACATTAAAGAAAAATAATATACCACTAAATGATAAACCATTTTGTCTTCTGCTCCTAGTGATGCTCAATGTCTCAACATTTGTGTGTTGGTGATAAACTGAAAGCAAGCTGAAGGCTTAGAGTATGTAATGAGAGAGTGCTGTTATCTCTCCTGAAGGCGGTTAGAAGTCAGTTTCCACTGGCAATCTGTGTGTAAAGAACACGGCTTTCAACCTTCAAAAAATCCACAAAAGAAACTCAGTGGGTATAAGCCGCTTAAAGAGCTGCAAGTTTATTAGAAGCACATTCAGTCGCTAAATCCAACACAACTCTGTATGATCAGCTTTAATAGATTCTTAACTAATAAATCTTGCTCTCAAATTAAGCAGCAACCAGTCAAACTCTGTTATAAAGTCATCAGTATCCCATGGGAACCGGGATGAACAATATAAGGGATATTTGATCCAAAAAGGAAAATTCTGTCCTCCTGGTGTCATTTCAAAGCTGTATGACTGACTTTCTTCTGTGCAACATAAAAGAGCATATGCTGAAGAATGTTGCTCTGCAGAAGAAAGTCATACAGGTTTAAAACAACATGAGGGTGAGTAAATGAAGAAAATTGTTCAGTTGTCACTTCACCTATAGCACTGCATCAATTTTAAAATGCTGGCCGACACCAACAAGCCAAAAATTACTTCAGTGTTATGGCTGATGATCAGTAAATGATGGATATTAAAACTGCAAACGCACATGAATTTAGCCATTACAACACCATTAATAACAGTGTTATTAAATTACTAGTGTTTTTAAAGATTAACTTTGAGTGTTCGATGATCTAAATGTAAAAAAGCAAAGTAAGCATGCATAATTATATGTACAATATTAGGGCGCTATGATTTTCACGATGTTGAAAACGTGGACAGAATCCAGTCATAAAAATGGAATTTACTGTATAAACCGGAATGTCATGGAATTTGCCAAATTTGGATGGATACATCAAAAGTAGGTCAGTACATTTAAATCAAAACGCGATATATTATGGACTAGTGTCTATGAATATTAAGCAGCAAAATACCATTTATATGTGAATCCTGCCTGTTCTGTGTTTCTCTGTGTGAACGAATGGCACAGACGCGGGGTTTTGTTTACTACACACATACTGAAGAACGTGACGCTCAGCCTATGTTTTCAGCCTTTGCCGCATCAATGTACATGAACATATAAACATAACCTCATATATATAAACATATCGTCCTATTGTATACAAACAGAAACATAAAGGTCTTCCAGCAACCCACCAAAATAAAAGTTTGGTTTAACCATGACAGAAATATTACTTAGTGTAATGATAGTGCTACTACTGTTAATAAAATTATTAAAACATTACCGAATACTTCAAAGAAAAAAATATTTACCAGAATATATTTAGCAGTAAAATGTATTTAATGAAACCATTAAAATAGAATCCAGAAAATTAATGGAAAACAGAATTGGGTCAAATAAATAAATAAATAAAACAGAATTTGAGAAAAAAAAAAAATCAAACCTATTTCATAGGGCATTAAAAATGAATTTTTTGTTAAACTTTTAATGCATTACTGTTTAATATTGTAAGTTTCATGATTTCAATTAATTAGACATGCTATTTGATAAATAAAATTTAATATAACCATGAAAACAAAGTCTAGAAAAATTAAAACAGAAAAAAAAAACAGAATCCAGAAAAATTAAAACGGAAAAAACTGAATTTAAAAAAAATAAAACGGAATTTGGAAAAAATAAAATAAAACGGAATTTGGAAAAAAATAAAACGAATTTCATAGGGCCCTACAATATCAACTGATACAGATAATTAGAAAGAACATTGTAACATAAACAATATGGTACAAATATATCATGGACCCATTACATGTAACACTGCTTAAATGAAAATACCCATTAAATGAATTGGGAAATATAAAATAGTTTGGTTTATTGTCACACAAACAGAACTTTCCCTTAATTGTGTACAGTACTGTGGAAAAGACACCTCAGTCCTTCCTGTTACACCTGTTAACTCAGAGACTGAACTTTGCACAGTCTTCTCCACAGAAGTCACACCATATCAGAGCCTTCCCAGCTGACAACAGTGTTTCAATCCTAGTTAGAGGTAGAGTGAGAGATACTGCAGATACTACTGAATCGGGTGCTGAATTTGAGTGTGCTGCTCTGATATTACCCATGTGACAGTTTCACATAGAGTTAGCTGCAGAAAGCATGTGCATTGCTGAATGTCTAAAATGAATTGTATGCAAGGAAAGGGGGTGATTTTTGTTATTCTTGTATTTGTGATGAAACTGATTTAAAGATATGACAACTAGCAAAGCCTAAATTTCTACAAGTCACACCTACAGCCTGATCAAATGCCAGTTTATTTGCCAAAACACTAGTAATGGAAGATCTCACTGGCATCATATCATTCATTCTGACAAAAAAACAATAATAAAGGACAAAAAAATTGCATGTGTATATCCAGCTTCAGAGTTTGGGCTCATCTGATCTGGTCTGACACAATGGGGACGTACTTTAACTGAGATGAGTGAAATGTTGGGATGTACTGAACACAGACAGCCTGCCCTTTAGGAGTCTGTGCTGCGCTTCAGGCTCAAATATAAAGAAAAACCGGGAGTGAACAGTGAGATTCACCAAGAAACAGCGGAAACAGAGATATTTCGATCGAACAGCAGGGGTCCTGTCTGGCTTTGCAGCCTGTTACATCACTCCATCTTATAATGTTTCTGTGTAGCGTTAAGGCTGTTCAAAGGGCTCAAGAGAAACAAGTGGCTAGATGATAATGAGAGCTGATAGTACAGACTCATTTAAACTTTTTAATGGAGCACTGCATAATTTTCATGAAGTGGAAAACAAGTAAGCTGTCCCCTCAAGGGTCCAGTGTTAGTGACCAGCGAGTAACAATTTGCTACCTGCCATTGCTAGACAGTGGCAGATGGTATTTATAATTTATAAATTTGGAAGACAAACAAAATGGGCAATGCTGTGAGTGTAAGATGATTTAGTCAACTTCTTAAAAATTTATTTTTAAGAATAAGAAACCAAGCGCAACTTTTAAACAAACATTTTACCAAAATACTCTACTGTTGAAGAGTCTGGGGTTAGTAAGGTTTAAAATAATAATAATAATAATAATAATAATAATAATAATAATAATTCTATTATATATATATATATATATATATATGTGTGTGTGTGTGTGTGTGTGTGTGTGTGTGTGAGACCCTGGACCACAAAACCAGTCATAAGTGTCAATTTTGATTTATACATCAGCTGAAAGCTGAATAAATAAGCTTTCCATTGATGTATGGTTTGTTAGGATAGGACAATATTTGATAGGACAACTATTTGAATATCTGGAATCTGAGGATGCAACAAAACTCAAAATATTGAGAAAATTGCCTTTAAAGTTGTCCAAATGAAGTTCTTAGCAATGCATATTACTAATCAAAAATTAAGTTTTGATATATTTTATATACTTAATGTCCTAATGATTTTTGGCATAAAAGAAAAATCAATAAGAAAAATAATTTTGACCCATACAATGTATTTTTGGCTATTGCTACAAATATACCCCAGTGACTTAAGACTGGTTTTGTGGTCCAGGGTCACATGTACATGTATAACAGCAGGAACAGCAAGAACTCATTAAACTGATCAGAAATGACAGGATGTTTATAATGTTACAAAAGATTTCTATTTCAAATAAAATTCATCAAAGAATCCAGAAAAAATGTATCCTGGTTTCCACAAAAATATCAAGCAGCACAAAGTTTGATAATAATAAAGAATGTTTCTTGAGTTTAAAATCAGCATATTAGAATGATTTCTGAAAGATATGACATTGAAGACTGGAGTAACGGCAGCTGAAAATTCAGATTTGCATCACAGAAATAAATTTTAAAATATATTAAGACAGAAAATCGGGAAAAATCATTTTTTTTTATTTGAATAATATATCAAAATATTATGGTTTTTACTGTATTTCTGTTTTAATAAATGAAGCCTTGGTGAGCATAAAAGATATTTTACCAACCCCTAACTTTTGAAAGTTATTGTATGATCATAAAAATGTTAAATTCAAAATTGAAAAACAAATTAAATGAAAAACCATATTCTGTTTAAGATAAAAAAAGGTATATTTGTAAGTACATAGCAAAGGCCAATAAGTCCTAGGCTTTCAAAGTCAAGACAAGATTTGGTTTAGCTGCACTGGCTCATAATGCTGGTTTCATGTGTGCCCTCTCACACAAATGAGTGTGCACAATAGTTGCATAAAGACTCTGAAATATGGTTTTTAATCTTATCATAAATGCCACTCTGGTGCTAAAGTGCATGTCTAGTGGCCTTTGTAAAAATAAAAACCGTACAAAATTGAACAGGACCTAAATAATAAAGGAAGTCCTGTCGTTTAGGATTGTGCTGTGTAATTGGACTTAATCTGTGGCCTGGAAAAAACCTTTGACTAAACCTTTGTGCTGGACACAAAGAATAATGACTTAACTGCTGGGTTTGTTACCTGATCAATCTATAATTGCTGATACAGATCAAAACTGACCTGTTTTAACCGTCATATGAAAAAAAAAAATCAATAGAAAAAGCCTGGAAACCCGCCCATTTGAGAATATTCAAAACACATACACACCACAGACATTTCAGGAACTCTACGCAAGTACGAGGAATCTGGGACAGGTGTGATAAGCAAATGTACCTTAACCTATGAAGACTTGCATTACAATTACTGGAGCTACAGGCTGAAGTATACTCTTTTGGGAAACTCTCCTGATTTAACAGACTTCACATATTTAAAGGGACAGTTCACCTAAAAATGAAAATTATCCCTCACATCGTTCAAACACATAACATTTTTGATGTTTTGTTGATGTTTTAAGTCATTTAATGGCGTTTCTTCAATACAAGTAGAAGTGTTGTGTGCTATATAGGCTACCAAATTGTATGAAGCCATAGTGTGAAAAACAGCTAGAAATGTATGTTATTCACTGAAAATCTCGTCTTGACAGCTGTGGTTTACATTCACATTTATTCAAAGAGCAACTGGGACATTCTGCAATAAAACTTGTTTAACTATCTTTTTGAAAGCTTTAGGTACATACAGCAGAGGAACTCCACTGATGGGTGTGTGTACAAGCAAAATGAATGAACTGAAATATGACACTTTGCCCTCATTATTTTCTCAGTTGCCCTAATATAGAGGTG
The DNA here is from genome assembly GCA_039654775.1 of Spinibarbus caldwelli. Taxonomy (NCBI): domain Eukaryota; kingdom Metazoa; phylum Chordata; class Actinopteri; order Cypriniformes; family Cyprinidae; genus Spinibarbus; species Spinibarbus caldwelli. Next base: position 12,809,063 of record CM077259.1, read on the forward strand.
TTTCAGCAGAGTAGGCCACATGCAAATGGTGCTGCGCAAGACCATCCACTTATTTGGCTTGTAAATCATTCTCTGATGACAAAACATGGAAGTCTTTTATGACAGCCTCAGCGGAGGATTGTGACAAGAGGCCTGGGAGTTTTTCTATGTTGTCAAGGAAGTAACAACAGTTACAGGGTTGTACTTACTGTACAGTAAAGACTTGTAAACAAAATATCACATGTATCAGTTCATTAGACCATTATACCTAAGGGCACAGCATTACAGCAGTGTTTTCAGATCAACATCATGGTATTTGGGTTCATTAACATAATTCAAATTTACAGTAATGATAGATGTGTTTAAATAGATGTGATGCTTTAAAGAAATGCAATTTCTGGTTCAGGATGCAGAAAATTTAACAATGCATATCAAATCTAAGGCTGCAACAACTAACTAATAAAATCGCTAATAATTTTGATTATTGATTAATTGCGTCTGCGTGCATGGAAAAAATCTGCCAGTCACAGGAAAAGTAAGCATTAATTAAATTAAAGTTAACTTTTAGTCTCTGTGTGGGTTTTTTTTTTTCTTAATTTAGTGATTTTAACTTTAAAATACAGTACAATATTTTGTGATGGACAATTTTTGGCAGAATGTAGAATTACAGCTTATATACAGAAAAACAAATTTTCTAATCTAAACATTAAGAATAATGATTTTATCACTTTTTTTGTAGAGATTTCAGATGATGAGGTTGATATGGTCATGGTCATAACTGTGTTTAGCAATCATAGGAAAAGCACATGATATGCAGTATAATCACATGACATAAACTGAGGCCTAATTCTATATTTATGAACATAGAGAATGAACAAATGCTTCATTATCAATACAATAACAACATAAAGAACCACACTATAGGCTCAGGAGGGGTGAAGCCCAACAAAACAATAGAGTCTGTTTGGTCCTTCCTCTATTTTGGGTTGAGGAGAACCACTGGCCCCCTTTCATACACAACTGATTAATATTAATATCACTTTGTGCTCTAGTGCTGAGCATGTACCATTTTAAAAAGCTCACAGAAACAAAGTAAAAACTCCCATCAAAACACACCCATAGTGTCCATCTGTCCAGTCAGTACTGACTATAATGCTTCCATAACTTTGTGTGGAAGAATTCATTTGAAGGGAAAGAATGCATGATTGGCAGATTAAGTAAGATTAGGGATAAGATTAAAGATTTGACAGCTTGTAGTGGCTACATCATCTTCCATTTATAGCTGCCTGACCACATATTATGACATCATAACAACTGACATCATAAAAAGACTGGATCTTCTAATGACATGAATGCGGTTTCATTACATACCATCATGTAAGATACCTTGCGTATGCTTCACATATAATAATGTCTAACAATGCATTGCGACAAACCTGTCAAGTTACGTTGAGGGAATACAGATTGCGAATGTTTTATTTGGAAATGAAAATTACTGACATAATAGTTTCATCCAAATAAAATAATATTAGCTTAGCAACGTGCTACACATTGTTAATGGTGTCTTCAGTCAAGAGTGCTTCATCCATACATTTGTGTTAGGATGCCCTTAAAGGGATAGTTCAAAATGAAAATTCTGTCATTATTTACTCACCCTCATGTCGTTCCAAACCCATAAGACCGTTGTTCATCTTCGGAACACAAATTAAATTTTTTTTTGATGAAATCCAAGAGCTTCCTGACCCTCCATAGACAGCAATGTAACTAGCACGTTCAAGGCCCATAAAGTTAGTACGGACATCATTAAAATAGTCCATGTGACATCAGTGGTTCAAGCTTAATTTTATGAAGCTACAAGAATACTTTTTGTGCACAAACAAAAACAATAACTTTATTCAACAAATTCTTCTCTTCTGTGTCAAACTTTGACGTGTTCACAACAGTACCATGACAGAAACCAAGAAATTCAGTACCAAGAAATTGTTGAATAAAGTCATTATTTTTATTTTCTGTGCACAAAAAAAGTATTCATGTAACTTCATAAAATTGTGGTTGAACCACTGATGTCACGGAGTATTTTAAAGATGTCCTTACTACCTTTCTGGGACTTGAACGTGGTAGTTCTGTTGCTGTCTATCCAGGGTCAGAAAGCTCTCGGATTTCATCAAAAATATCTTAATTTGTTTTCTGAAGATGAACATAGGCCTTACAGGAACAGAATTTTCATTTTTGGGTGAACTATCCCTTTAATATAAAGTAGCATTATTATACTAATAATCTTCTATAAAGGACTCATTTATTCACAGGGATTTTCACATGAATTAATCAATACTGGTTCCTCAGAGAAATGCTGAATTGACTGAGAAACTTGCTCATCAACTATTTCCTGTGAGTCTGGGAAAAACTGGCATGGAAAATGAGTGCACTGAAGTGACGGGAATTCTTAAGAATGTATGAGACGTATCAGAAAAAAAAGGGTTCTGAAAAACATTGTCTGGACCAAAAAAAAAAAATCTAAAATATTATTTTTATTTTTCAACTCTAATTATAAAAATAAAGATATATTACGTCATATCTTAATATATAACATATTATGGTTATAAATTATAAAAATGAAATGTGCTGTATGCTTCACTCTGAAACATGCAGCACACATATAGATTAGTCTATAGAGTTATTCAATAAAATTGCAGGCTTTGATTTGTTAGTCACACTAAGCTACGTCACAATTATCATGCAGCCCATTTCTTTATTTTACTTTCACATTCTTAATAATTAATTATTAGATTTTCATAAATTTGCAAAGCCCCTTTTGGGAAACCCTGTTCTAAATGATGACAGAAAAACAAAAATGGCATGTTTTTTGAATGACAGCCTTGTATGCCACATCTCAAAGCCTTAATAACAACCGCAAAAACATAAGCAGACAAGATAAATAACATTGCATCATCTTTCATGCAGTAACATTTTTGTATGTCTAATAGAGAGACAACTGTCTTGCTTTTAATCTCCCTATTGTTAACCCTCATTCTGGATTTCTCACAAATATTCAGAACACAAACTGAAGTAGCATGCATGACGAAGCTTAAACGGAAAAATCAATCAGCTGAAGCAGGTATAATCTTTGAACCACAAAAGCTGATACTGCATGAAGCAGCAGTGACGGAATCTCTAATAAAAGTCAAGAAGGGAAACCATTAACCAGACTAGAAACTCTCCTTGCAGTGTTTAGCATGCATGCCATTCCACACCTCATCCTGTCATGATGTGAGCCTGACTGCTTTGCTAATTGTTCCAATGCATTTCCTGCCACCGTAATGAGACATCAGACGGCCGAGACACTGAGTCGATACAAGTTTGTCAGGGTCTTTTACAAGTGGGGAGCCTTGCTACCAAGATAGAGGAATAATTGTCACACAGCACTCACCTCAGCAGAAGTGGCCAAACTGTGTCATTTATATATGTGTGTGCTATATTCACACAAATAATACAAGCAGTCAAACAATTCAGCTGTCTGTGAAGAAGTGTGAGGCTTTGGTTTCATTAGCTCAGCGTCAGAGCTCCCAGTGTGGTGATCTTGAAGGGCACCATAATGAAGGCCACAGATAAAGAGTGGAAAAGCTGTTGTGGTGGGAGGGGGCTGGTGAGGAACTGAGGTGAGACCTGCACAACTGGTTTTGCATGGTTTCTTGTAGCTGTGTAACGAAGAGGCCTGCATCCACATTAGCTGTTTAACTGAGCTGTGAGTGTTTTCAGCAGGCAGTAAATACATGTATAATGTTACAAAAGATATCGATTTCAAATCAATGATGTTCTTTTGAACTTTCCATTCATCAAAGAATGCTGAAAAACAAATGCATCGGTTTCCACAAAAAAAAAAAATTAAAAAAAAAAAAAAAAAAAAAAGGGCAGCATAACTGTTTTCAACACTCTAATAACAATAAGAAATGTTTCTTGAGCATCAAATTAGTATATTATAATGATTCCTGAAGGATTATGTGACACTGAAAGCTGGAGTAATTCAATAAATTACACTGAAAAGTTATGAAAGTGTCATGAAACCCCCGTTTCAGCCCTGGTCGTTCACACCTTAGATCTGAAAAAGACTCCAGGGCGTGTAAAACTGTGGAAAAGTGGGAGTGTAGAGGGTGGGAAGAGGGGAGAAAGAAACAGACCTACAACACACTCATTATACAGACAAATGTATCAGCGACCTTATTTGCGCATATTTCATATGAAGACATGATATGTGTGCTGGTTCATGTTTGGAACACAAGAGAATATAAAATATGAATGAAGCACATTTGCTTCGGTCCGGATATGAACTATGATCCACGCAGTGTTAAACTCATCACAGCGTTCTGCGCAGAAACCGCTCTCTCATGAGCGCTCCACGTGTTGTTACATAATAAATAATGTTACGGTTGTGTTTACAGAGATGAAATGACAGCACGGAAGCTCATTCATCCGGTACACAATGTTTGCTACAAACCTATTTTCCATGTGTGTTGGTAGAACACGGAAAACAACCGCCTGCACCCAAACTTCAGCTCTGGTTGCGTCGTAGGGATTAGGGCAGTGGTTCCCAACCACGTTCCTGGAGGCCCCCCAACACTGCACATTTTGCATCTCTCCTTTGTCTGACACACCCATTTCAGGTCTTGGAGTCTCTACTAATGAGCTGATGATCTGAATCAGGTGTGTTTGATTAAGACGACATGGAAAACATGCAGTGCTGGGGGGCCTCCAGGATCATGGTTGGGAACCACTGGATTAGGGAAACGCAAACAACTCTTTTTTTTGTCGCACCGCGGATACGAGCACTTACGTCGAGGCATGTTTCTGAATGACACTGAGGGAAGAAGCGGTACCATCTTATGCATAATACAGCAGATATTTTTATGCATACTACAGCACAGTAATTGGGTTGAAGTTGAACAAGCTCTTTCTCATGAATAAATGTAGAAAAGCGCTCAGAAACGAGTGACGTAGAAACGGCCCTCTCCCGCCCCTGCAGCCTATCTATAACACACTCCGAGGGCCGGCTCTACGTCACATCGCGTCACGTAACCTCGACTTTGCTTTTCAACCCGGAAGAACGAAATTGCTCAGGAAAAATTTAAAAATAACCAATTTACACTTATTGATAGCATTTATGTGTTCTATTAGTGTTTTCACTGAAATGCAGTATGTACATACCTGTTCACATCTCAAAAAATGTGCTCTGGGGTTTCATGACCCTTTAAACTAGGAAAAAAACTGAATTGTAATGTCACAACATTACTGATTTTACTGTATTTTTGATCAGATTTTGAAATTGCAGCCTTGGTGAGAATAAGAGACTTTCCAATCTTAAAACTTATCACTGAATGTTTGAATGTTAGTGTAATTCAAAATTAGAAATTACATTTTGCAAAGAAAATAGGAAGACGATTTTTTTTCTTTCAAATATAATGCACTGACAATTTTTCTGCAGTAAGAACAGCATTAAATATGGCCCATTTGTGAATGGATGTTGACTTCAAAGACTGCTTGAATGGTAACCTAACAATCTAAAAACATTTATTCACATTTATGAATAACAGTAACTATTAGAAATAAATAAACTGTTCTTACATCCCTAGTATATTTCTGCTAGGGAATGATCAATGTCAGGAAGTCTCAGGTTTCACTGGATTCTCTCTAGACTTTCCCTTTAGGCTACAGGGTAAAGGGAAAGTACAAAGCTCTGTGTCTCGATAGCCACACCCTGATCACTGGCAGCACACTCTCAAAAGCCCTACAGGGAAAGATCAGGTGTTTTCTGAAGGACGCGTCACACTTTTTTTCTTTTCCACCTGTGATCTATGTTCTGACCACTGTCCGGGAATAACTGGTCAATTGTCTGAATCACTGTGAAATCTGACACCAGTGTGTGACTGTGATGGATCAGGAGTGAGGCTTTGTAGCAGGGGTTAACAGGTGAGCTGGTCTGGGAGACTTCCGGTAAAATCAATGAAAAGTAACAGGAGAGCAGGTGCACCAAATAAAGGTTTCATTGGACCCTTTTCCCCAATTCTGTATACAGACATAAAACTAATTAGGAGGCTATACTGCATTGCCTTGCTGTAGCTCAAACAGTAGAGCAACACTAAGGTTATGAGCTCAAATCCCAGGGAAAGCAAGATCTGCTAATACGGGTACCTTGAATGCAATGCAAGTTGCCTTGGACAAAAGCATCTGCCAAATGCATGAAGGTAAATAAATGCACTTAGAGATATATTGCATTATAACTGAGAGATGTATATTGTATATTTACAATACATGTGATTTTGTTTTTTACAATTTTTATAATTTTACAAAAAAATAATATTATTAATAATAATAATATTCTTATTTATATCCATTATAGAAATTATATATATTTAGATAAAATAACTTTATATGTTTATTTAGTGAGTAACAGGCCTTGATTATTTTTATTTTTTGTTTTAAAAATATTTATTCTAATAGGCAGAAGTAATAGTTTATTTAAAAAAAAAAGACCCCTATAAAAAAAAAACTATATAAATATTGTAATATATTGAATATTGTCGAAACCCTGAAAAATATCTAAATATAATTTTATATTTTTTAATCAATATTTAAGCAGTATTACCCACAGCCATATCACCCTGCAGCCCAAGACCAGTTGCCCACGAAGCTAAGCAGGGTTGAGCCTGGTCAGTACCTGGATGGGAGACCTCCTGGGAAAACTAGGTTGCTGCTGGAAGAGGTGTTAGTGAGGCCAGCAGGGGGTGCTCACCCTGCAGTCTGTGTGGGTCCTAAAGCCCCAGTATAGTGATGGGGACACTATACTGTCAAAAAGCACCGTCCTTCGGATGAGACGTTAAACTGAGGTCCTGACTCTCTGTGGTCATTAAAAATCCCATGACACTCATCGTAAAGAGTAGGGGTGTAACCCCGGTGTCCTGGCCAAATTCCCTCCACCTGCCCCTGTCTATCATGGCCGCCATCCACTGAATTGGCTCTCTCTCCTCTCCACCTGTAGCTGGTGTGTGGTGAGTGCACTGGCGCCGTTGTGCTGTGGATGCTGCACACTGGTGGTGGTTGAGAAGAGACCCCCCACATGATTGTAAAGCGCTTTGGGTGTATAGCAATACATAATAAAGCGCTATATAAATGCTTCATTCATTCATTCATACCCAGACTTCTATGTATCCCTCTACACTCATAATCACTGGGTTAATCATATAACTTTGAGCTGTGCTTATACCAGGGATGTTAAAACAAGAATTGGTCTTAAGCCATTTTTAAACCTGCCGTAATTCAAATTACGTTATACTGGGACTCAGAAAGGTACTTGTTTAACACAAAAAGGTTACAATAAAAGCTCTTCAGTGCTTCTCTCAGATTTCTCTCCCCAGCCCTCATAGAGACTCTTGTTTCTGCATCAGTTACTTTAGCAGTGGCATTAACTGAGCCATGAGTGAATGGCTGTGTGATCGCACATCCAGCCCAAGGCTCCACTCCCCCTGGACCTGCACATGACTTGTTTACCTGCCCAGAGGCACTGAGAGACCTCAACAGTGACTTAACATACGGTTTAATCAAGGAGGTGCAGTAACGGGAACAGAAAACCATAAATATCACCAAAAAGAACAGCAAACAAAAATAGAAAAGGGGTGTTTTTGTTGAAAAAGCACAACAGAAGAAAAGACGGCTCACAAGTGAGTCTACTTGGAGCTAATGACTCTTTTTGTCCATCTCAACAAATCTAAGTTGTGTTGGGGTCAATTCAACAAAACCTCCCACTAAGGAGGGGGGTCGAAACTTCGGCAGGGGTGCATTGTGCCCCAAACTAATCCTCTTTCTGAGAGCAATAACCAAAGAAAGACACAAAGCTCCAACAACAGGCTACATAGCAACTTATACAATCAGCATGCAATTTAAAACCATTTATAAAATGATTTGTCATTCAAAATGTGTTTTAAAATATGTTGAGGTGGGACACATCTAGGCTACTCCTTTATTTCTTTTCATGAGGTCTTTAAATGAGACCCCCCTAAGCTGTTATGTGTTCTTAGATGTATGATCAGCTTCTTTAATAATAGCAAGTTCGTCTAAAAAAACAAACAAAACAAAAACAGATGGTAAATTTGTTCCTTGGTCTTCCATACAGATGATCAAAAAGCAGATTATTTAGTTTAATTAGGAAATGATAAAGGAGGAGTTGTCACAGATGACTTTGGGTGTTTAAAAAAACCCCTACAAATCCAGTTAAACAAGGATAACGCCTGACTATCTATCCCTCCTTGAACCACTGGAAAAATGCCTGGCTGTCCATTTAATAGTATTTGCTCTCAGTGTAATCGATGACACATGGGCAGGGTGGTTATGATGACATCACTGGTTTGGTCTTTTTATGATCATTGAGATAACAGCACACAAGCTAAAACAGAAAGCTGTGGAATACTTTTAGGGCAAAATATCTGAACAATACCAGAACACAAAGGCCAAAATAAGGGACTGAACTGGTGTAATATGAATCCACCCTTATGGTGACTCTATGAGAACTATGCTGAACTAAACTAGGCTGTAAATTGGAGAGAAAAAAATATTCATTTTGCATGACCGAGTCACCTGCAGCATTAGTATGTGATATACCTATACCAAGGTATTTCCTAATCTGTAAAATCATATTTACAGCTAGCTTTCCCTCTGTGAAATATTTCCACCAGAGGTCAAAACACAAATAAACAAATATCAGTTCATATTTGTGGAATTACAATTGGAATTGCTGATTTTCTATGCTTTTTTTCAGTCGTTTGTACCAATCACTATTTAAAGAAATATATTATAGGTACTATATAGGTAGGCACAGTTAGGGGGGAAAAAAAGTAGATTTACTAATTCACATAATAAAACTCCCTAACTATGGAAACCCTGAAAATAAATCTACAATGGTCATATTAAATGGCAGATTTAACTATCAAATGAGGAATTCAATGCGACACCTTCTCCCAACAAATTTTATATCATATTTCCAAACAGTTCATCCACAAAAAATAATGTACAGTAAATTAATATACATTAAACAGTAATTATAGTTTATTGCTGGTTTTGACAGATACACCTACAACACAAACAAACGTCTTTTCTTTTCCAGCATACTTGTCATAAACGCTGGCTGTATCTCCTAACCAAGTGAGCTGCCTATATAGACAGCATTATTTGGCATCAAAGACGCTTTTGAACGCGCTCAAAGATGCTGTCTAGATAGACAGCTCAGCTGCTTCTCGAAACACCGCGAACACCGAAACTAACGTTACCTACAGACCGAAACCAACAGAAACACACCTGTCCGCGATACTTCCCTGTGTTTTATAGGAAGTTAAAGACAGTAAAGTAGAACTGCAGGGCGTTACATAGTTGAATATTACCTTTTGTGAGGTTTTATGATGTTTTGAGTTGAATTAAAAGATTTCAAGCTAGTTATGCTACATTAAACCAAGATTTAAGATTGGTGAAGGCGTCTCGCGTTGTTTACAATCTCACACAGTAAATAAATTACATTACTGTACACCTGTCACATATTATTAATGATTTATTTAATGGTGAAATAAAACTAATTCCAACAACTCACCCTAGAGTAGAGTTCAGTCACAGACATGATCCCAAATACAGCAGCTGCCACCTAAACTAGTTACATCAGCACACGTAACGCTAAAATATCTCCGTTTGAATAGGATGATATTCCCAACAAGTTTTATAATCCAGGTTTCCTGTCGTCCTGTCGTGCTGGTTTGAACTTTTGAACTCCCTCTGACGGCTAATGTTAGCGCGTTAGCCGCGCCTGATCGCGGCAGGTGTCTGTCCCCATAATTGAAGTTGAGTTGGACAAGCCCCTTTCATCTCCTCCTCCACATAAAAATCAAGTTAAAATAAGTGATGACCACGACTAATCACTGAGTTATAATAATGACTAAAAGGTACTGGTTACATATGAGAAAAATATGTAATTGTCAAAATGCAGGAGTGAAGTTGCATCCCTCCCTTCTTCCCTTCTCCATGAACTGTATCGTGCTGACTGACATGACCGCAGAGGCTCATGAATCAATGGCACAATTCAGTGTCTACAGCGACACCGTCTGGCCAATTACAGCATTGCACGAAAATTACATTTTACATTTAAATTAGTTCTGAACACCAAATGAGGAGAAATGCAAAGCTGCAAGCATTTGTCTCATAGCTGTAAATGAGATGTAAATATACCTATGTGTGAATGACAAATAATGATGTCCACTAGAAAAAAAACTAAAAACTTATTGCAAAAAGTGATGGGGGTTTAAAGGGGTCCTCGCTAGTTTACTTGTCATATGACAACAAAATGGTTTTCTTATTAATATTTTAAAACAAACCAAAACCATAAACAAATGCACTTCCTACAGTACAATGAATCTAAAAAATTGTATCGTTTTTCTTTACTTTTATGTATTGCACTTCTTCTCTTGCTTACAGTGAAAACTTGCCATTATGTGCTGTGAATATTGATAGCTGAATTTGGGTCTCATGATAAATTGTTAGTGTTGGTTCTCATTTGTAAGTCACTTTGGATAAAAGCATTGACTAATTGACTAAATGCAAATTTAAATGTAAAATAGCTGCTGCTTATTTTGTTTTTTAAGAAATAATAACAATATCAACTTTTTCTAAGAATGTATTTTTTTTTTCTCTGCACAGTTATTCCATACATATTTGCCTTTAGACCAAACAGAAATATCAAAAGTAAAAGTTCTAAATTACTTTTAAATAAATAATTGAATACATGTTTCTCCTAGAAAATGTGTATTCAAGTGAATTTTTAATTAACTGCTGTCTTTTTTATCTTTTTATTTCAAATTTTTGAATGGCTTAATAGATCCAGACAAAAAATAACCTAATTGACCCATATATATATATATATATATATATATATATATATATATAAATAACCAAATTCAGTGCGTTTTTGACAGTCATCTGAGAGCATAAATGCTTACATAAATGCTTACTGCATTAAATTATTGTAACTTTAAAATACATGTTTGTCTCCAGCTAGATCTTGAAACGCATAGAGCTAAAATAGTCTATACTATTAATACACAGTATAAGCTATTAAATACATAGAAACACACCAAGATTACATAACTCTTCACATGATGAAACTGATTGGGCCCATTTCCTTGTGATCTTACAATGTGAAGTTTAACACAAGACTCTATATATACATGTACTTTTCTTGTGTTTCAGAAATATTTGAAAGCAGAAGCTGCCTAGAATAATCAGATAGTGTGCACTGTGTATGCTCAGTGTCTGCATCATTAATCAAAGACACAAAGCTGAGCAACACTGCAGCCTCTCTACTCTTATCTGCAAAATGCAGAGTGGACACAAGCCATGTATAAACCACAAGATGAAACATAAATTCAGAATGAGAAAAGCCTAAGCAGTGTTCACATCCTGAATAAGGACATAAACAAATACATTAACAGATGCATGAATGTGTTTAGCTATGGTTTATATTATGTATTTTAATTTATTTATTGATAAAGCTGTAACCTGTAAATCTCAGTGGACCACATATTGTAATTAACGTGATGAGGAAATCTAGAATGAAAGAGTACCTTGACATAAAGTTCATGTTCACGCATCTTCTCTTAGAAATTGTGCCAATATCCACAGACACAATGATCATCAGAGCTCTGAATTATTTAGATGTTGTATATTCCACATGTCATGCTTAAAAAGATTGTATAGTCTACTTTGCTGAATTTTGTAGTCCCAAACTGGCTTGGGTAAAAGTTAAACCTGTCTGAACAGCCAGGTGGAAAATAAAAAAGACAAAAATGACATCAGACCAATTGCTCCACACCCATACCACTCCTAGGTAAGGTACTGGGTGTTGACTAACTTCTTCAACATATATGAGCTGTCGTGGTATTTACACGTCAAAAGTTATCCACCGACTCATTCACCCACTAATCATTTAACCCAGCAGCTTATTGGTCTAAAACCTTGTTGCTAAATTATTATGGAAATATTCTGCATGTTAACTGTGTCATTTTTAAACCTTAACCTTTTGACCTCTCTCGGTACTATGTACTGTACATGTTTCATAGCAACCCTGGACAGTTTCCCATTGTTTTTAATTAGATAGTTGGTGTTAGACGTGGAGCATAAGGACATCTGACTGACTTGCAAAAAAGAGGACACTATTCGCAGTCTATTCATTGAAATGATTGGCTTTCTTTAAATAATTAACTTTTAAACATGCAAATATCTACCTCAAGACAAGTTAATCCAGTCAGAATACAAACTTCAGCACAGGGATAATGAATCTGATCACAGATCACACAAATGTGTAAAATATACAATTCAGAAATGATCATGTATGATATTTAAGCATGTAAGTTCACTGAAAGTTTTTATTTTTTTAATCTATTTTCTATTTTTATATAATTTTTAGAATATTTTATACTCATGTTATGAATGTTACTAATGTTGAGAATAGAATGGGTTGGATTTATGCCAACTGTGCACCAAAGTTGGAGCAGGGGCGCTCTCGTCTCCTGAAGGGATGAACTGCTGTGGTGCCGGATATTGGCCTTGAAAGAATGTCCTGAATCTTCTTATTGTACTGCTCCTGGTACCACAGACCCCTCTGGAACTCGTGTTCTTTCTCAGCTTGTTCTGCTTCACGAATGCGCTGGCGGTACAGCATCTGAGCCAATAAATCTGCCTGATACTCCTGAGTGGCCTCCCTTAAACTGGAAATTTGGGAAAGAAAATATTATTTTTTTTTAAGTTTTGGTATAGGTATGATTAAGTTGAACAACTTTGAAAGACAGGAACCTACCGAGTCTTTTCTTCTTCATCCAGCAATTTGTTCTCTTCAAGGATTCGGTCGAGCTCCTCTCTCTCTTTGAAAGGCTCAGCCTGTTTCAGCATATTCTCATTCACTAGAGAAATAGCACCATCATAATATATATTTTATTCATGTTTTTGTGGATTTTTAAAAAAATAAAATTCTCACCAAGGCTGCATTCGCATATAATGAAAAAAAAAAAATAAATGAAAAAAAAAAAAAAAAAAAAAAAATATATATATATATATATATATATATATATAAATACATTATGGCTTATCTTGAAGCATTTTCCTTACACTTCTCCTGGATCTGCAATTGGCGAGTTTCTATGACATCCTTCATAAGTCGGTCTCTTGCTGCCTTTTCCTGACGCCACTGTGCCTCCCTGCGGGCCCAGGCCTGCTGCAGCTCTGATTCAAATAGCTGCTCCGTCTCAGCTTCTTGGCATTTCTGCTCCTCCAGCTGCTCTGCCAGATACTCCCTGTACCTGCGCTGCTCCTCTTGACGCTCCAGCTGTTTAGGAAGAACATTTTATAAAAAATGAGAAATTTACATTTCTTTAAGTGATGGTCAAAAATGGCTACAGTGTTGGCTGAAATCTAACCTTTTTGAAGACCTCATCTTGCTTTTCATCTCTCTCTTCAGTCATTATCTGCTCCAGGATGCTCATATCCAGAGCCAGCTCTTCCTGCCGATCTCGTGCCAGGCGCTTCATCTTCAGTCGAAGCGAAAGGTCCAGCTGTTTACGTCGTTTCTCCTGGTCTTGGAGCTTCTGTCTGTGTTCTCTCTCTGCCTCCAGACGAAGCATCTCCCTATGTTCTCTCTAAGGAGCACAGCATTCACAAAAGTCAGCACCATAGATTCAAATTATTATTGTATTTTTAAACAAGGTTTAATGCAGCAAGTCAATTTGGGCATCACAACATTAAGATTTGTAAAATGGATATTAATTTTGAGATATGCTAAAGAATATTTTTAACAGGGTATACTTTTTTTATTCATGAAGTGTTTAAATATTATTTTTAATAAGATAAATGTATAATATTTACATTCATTTATTTATATTATTAAAAAAAAAATTTGTTAATTTATTTATATTTAAAATAAAGAGTATATATATATATATATATATATATATATATATATACACACACATACACACACACACACACACACACACACACATACAGTTGAGGTCAAAAGTTTACACCCCCCTTGCAGAATCTGCAAATTATTAATTATTTTATCAAAATAACAGGGATCATACAAAATGCATGTTATTGTTTATTTAGTACTAACCTGAATAAGATATTTCACATAAAAGATGTTTACATATAGTCCACAAAAGAAAATAATAGTTGAATTTATAAAAATGACCTGGTTCAAAAGTTTACATCCCCTTGATTCTTAATACTGTGTTGTTACCTGAATGATCCACAGCTGTGTTTTTTCGTTTAGTGATAGCTGTTCATGAGTCCCTTGTTTGTCCTGAACAGTTAAACTGCCCGCTGTTCTTTAGAAAAATCCTTCAGGTCCCACAAATCTTTTGGTTTTTCAGCATTTTTGTTTATTTGAACCCTTTCCAACAATGATTATTATTGTATTATTTTGAGATCCATCTTTTCACACTGAGGACAACTGAGGGACTCATATGCAACTATTACAGAAGGGTCAAATGCTAACTAATGCTCCAGAAGGAAAAAACAATGCATTAAGAGCCAGGGGGTGAAAACTTCTGAGCAGAATGAATATGTGTACATTTTTCTTATTTTGCCTAAATATCTATTTTTCATTTAGTACTGCCCTTCAGAGGCAACAGAAGATACTTACATGTTTCCCAGAAGACAAAATAAGTTCAATTTACCCTGATCTTCAAATTCAAAAAGTTTTCACCCCCTGGCAAGGTAACAACACAGTATTAAGAATCAAAGGGATGTAAACTTTTGACCCGGCACATTTTTATAAATTCAACTATTATTTTCTCTTGTGGACTATATGTAAACATCTTTCATGTGAAATATCTTATTCAGGTCAGTACTAAATAAACACTAGACAACATTTTGGTAAAATAATTATTTTGCAGATTCTGCAAGGGGGGGGGGTGTAAATTTTGACCTACACATACATATATATATATATATATATATATATATATATATATATATATATATATATATATATATATATATATATATATATATATATACTTATATTTTTAAATATACATTTTCATTTCATAATGTTTTTAAAACATTACAAAACTAAACAAAAACCTCAACAATTACAGAAGAATACATTAATTTAAAGATTAATTTTGAGATTTGCTAAAGATTATATTTAACAGTAGTATACTTTTTAGTGTAGTTTTTAAATATTATTTTTTAATAAAATAATTGTATAACATTTACTTTTATTTATTTATATTATTTTAAAATATAATACAAATAATAAGTTCTAATATTTATATTTTATTTTTATTAATTTATTTATATTTAAAAATTATACTAAACACTATATATATAT
The DNA here is from genome assembly GCA_039654775.1 of Spinibarbus caldwelli. Taxonomy (NCBI): domain Eukaryota; kingdom Metazoa; phylum Chordata; class Actinopteri; order Cypriniformes; family Cyprinidae; genus Spinibarbus; species Spinibarbus caldwelli. The sequence goes on from CM077259.1 coordinate 12,824,454, forward strand.
ATATATAGAGAGTTCTGATATTTCTGTTTTCTATTTTATTTAATTTATATTCAATTTATTATTTGATTTATATATTTATTTTAACATCATAAGTGTAATTAATACTATTTAAAATTATTATTTACAATTTATATTATATATTTATATTATTTTTTAATTAATAACACTTTAGAAAACTCAACATTTTATATTTATATTTACATTTAGTCATTTAGCAGACGCTTTTATCCAAAGTGACTTACAAATGAGGACAATGGAAGCAATCAAAATCAACAAAAGAGCAATGATATCCAAGTGCTTTAACAAGTCTCAGTTAGTTTAAAGCAGTACACGTAGCAAGGTTTTTTTAAATTATATAATAAATAAAAAGAAAACAGATAGAATAGAAAAAGAATAGAGTAATCGAATAATATGATCAGTACCAGTAACTGGGCCTCCTCTTGCTTCAGTTGCTTGGCCTGTATTCTCTGCTGCTCAGTCGTTTCCATCTGTGTCTGCAGGAATGCCTTCTGCTGGAGGTTGTTCTCTCTTTGACGCTGAACCTCCTGGTTATGACGCTCCTCTTTAGCCAGCCTGTCTCTCTCCCACATCTGGGCGAACAGTTTGTCTTCCTCTTGTTGCATCCGTTGCACTTCCTCCTTCGTACGGATCTGAGCAGCACGCTCAGTGCAGACCTCATCCTGTCTGCGCCTCACCTGCACGGCACGCAGCTCCTCACTTTGCTCTCTAAAACACAGGAAGATGGAACATTTTGTAGTTTAAAATCAAAGTTCAAGTTAAAGTCAAAGTTCAAGTTTGTCCAATCACTAATTATACGGTCTTCTACCTGAAGAGCTGATCAAGCTTCTCAGCAGTGAGTCTCTGTCTCTCACTCTCTCTTCTCTCTCGTAGAGTCTTGGCTCTTTCAAGCATCTTATTTTGCCTTTCTAACACCGTTTCCTTTTTTGCCTCAATCTCCCTGAAAATCTCCCTCTCCTCTGACTCTAGCAGCTCACGAAGCCTGTCAAAAAGAGCCAGAAAGAGTCATTAAACTATACAATAAGATGATTTCTTAATAATTTATGAGGTTATGCCATTCAGACCTTTCCCTCCTTTCATCAATGTCCATCTGGTACTGCTCTCTTGCTTCCTGCAGACGTCTACTAATAGTGGCCGAGACCATCCGTCGCTGTGTGTTACCTTCCCATCGCATTCTCACATCACAGGAGCTTTGATGCTTGGTAAACTCCAGCACTTCGTTCCGTATGGCCTCCTGTTTCCTCCTCCGCAGAAAGAGGTCATCTACGTCTTTGGATAAAGGATGCTTTGCTCTCTGAAATGTAGATATTTGAGGTGAATGTTAACAAAAACAAAAAAGTGAAGTATGTTTCTACATTAAATATCTACATTAACACTGTACATGAATTTACACTTACGTTATCTTTCATTAAAGTACACTGGTGTTCAAAAATTTGAAATCAGTAGGACTTTTTATGTTTTTAAATGCTGATTTATTATCAGTGTTGGAAACAGTTGTGCTGCTTCATATTTTTTTGGAATCTGTGATACTTTTTTCAGGATTTTTTTTGGTGAATAAAAAGTTTAAAAGAACAGCATTTATTCAAAATAGAAATCTTTTCTAATGATATAAGTCTTTGTATTGATTTAACAAATCCTTGCTTAATAAAATTATTAATTTCTTTTAAAAAAAGAAAATAAAATGACTGCACCCCAAACTTTTGAACAGTTACTCCTGTAAAAAGTATCACAGTTTCCACAAAAAAATAAAATAAAATTAACCAGCACAACGGTTTCCAACATTGGTAATAAATCAGCATATCAGAATGATTTCTGAAGGATCATGTGACACTGAGTAATGATGCTGAAAATTCAGCTTTGATCACAGAAATAAATTACATTTTAAAGTATATTAAAATAGAAACCCATTATTTTTAATTCCTGTAACATGTCACAATATTACCGTTTTTTTTTTTCTGTATTTTCGATGGAAATAAATGCAGCTTGATGAAGAGACTTCTTTAAAAAACATTACAAACCTTACTGATCTCAAACTTTTGAATGGCAGTGTAACTAAAAATATTATGAAAGAGACTAATATGAATATTTTTGAAAGTCAAACATTATGTTGGAAAGAAAGAAAGAAAGAAAGAAAGAAAGAAAGAAAGAAAGAAAGAACTTTACATATCTATAACTTAGTCTATGGGATTTTGAGGAGTTTTGATCTTCCGTTTCAGAAAAAGTTGGGTCAGAAATTTTGGTATAGTAGTAGTAATAGTAGTAGTAGTAGTAGTAATAGTAGTAGTAATAGTAGTAGTAGTAGTAGTAGTAGTAGTAGTAATAGTAGTAGTAGTAGTAGTAGTAGTAGTAGTAGTAATAGTAATAGTAGTAGTAGTAGTAGTAGTAATAGTAGTAGTAGTAGTAGTAGTAGTAGTAGTAGTAATAGTAGTAGTAGTAGTAGTAGTAGTAGTAATAATAATAAATCAGCTTTTGTCAAGCTAACATAACTAATAACTCACTAATGCCACTGAATGTCCAGGTCCAGTTACTTCCCGACATCGTGTCCTGTTTCGGTGGGCTGTCAACATGGTAAGTTTTTGTTGTTGTTGTTGTTGTTTTGTTTGTTTTTTATTATTATTCCACTTTCTTAGAGTCTAGTTATCTTTAGAAATAACCCTCTAACTGTACAGCTGTGTTTACGGAACTGAACTGATGTTGCTATGACAACGACAGGTGACATCAGTCTGCTTTCAGCTTTTATCATAATAACGATGGCGATTATGACAACTTCTAACTACGCTTTACAATACATTTAAATGCTAAAATAAAATGTCGTGTCACAAAAAGTGCATTAATCTTATAACTGTGAATTTATTTGCCTTGATCACCGTGACAGCTTTTGTTTTGTATAACGTTAGTTTTCAAGACTTGGAAACTATATAAAATCAAATCCCCCAATTATCTCACTCACATTCATATTTAGTTTATATATCTGCTATGATATTTTATTTTTTTATGGTGTTGATGGTCTTAGTTACTGAACAGTTTTACAATATAAAATACTCCAGTTAATATGAAACATTTCCCCTCATTTTTAAAGTTGCTGCTGATTGAAGCTTTTATTTTAAAATGTCTCTCCTCCAAGAGCTTCCGGTGATGTCACGTCTCTAGAACGCGCCAAAGTTCGGACGGCTCCGCTTGTTATCACAGATATTTCTGTCTAGACACTTATAACGGATGTGTGTAAATATACCAACAGAATAAATAAACAACCTGCATCAAATGGGACAGCTTCAACACTGATATAAGTAACTCGTAAGGTATGTGTGTTTGAAAAAAAAATAATACGAAATTGATATCGCATAGCCCAAGGTTATCGGATTTGACATTTCAGTGTTTACACTTGCGTAGCTAACCTAGTTTTATTTAGCATGTGTGTCATTTTGTTTATTTACTAAAAACTAATATATTCTGTGTAAGTGTTGTATTCTTTTTAGCTTTTTGTGCTCTTTTTCCAAGTACTGCTTATTATTACTAGTTTTGTTCTGACTTGTGTCCACAGATCAAATCATGGCTGTGCCTTTTGTTAAAGACTGGGATGTGGTGCAGACCCTTGGAGAAGGAGCGTATGGAGAGTAAGTGACCAGTGTCTTTTTAATTAGTTTCAAATTGGTTAAAGTCGTAAAATTGATTAATCTACTTCAAATTGTTGTAGGGTGCGACTGCTGGTCAACAAGAAGACAGAAGAGGCTGTGGCGGTGAAAGTTGTGGACATGGCAAAAGCCAAGGATTGTATAGAGAATGTGAAGAAGGAGGTTTGCATATGCAAGATGCTTTCACACCCAAACATCGTACGTTTCTTTGGGCACAGGAGTGAGGGGACGACACAGTACATCTTCCTGGAGTACTGTAGCGGAGGAGAGCTCTTTGACAGAATCGGTGAGCTAAACATGGATTAGGACATATTAAATGGGTTTTTATATGTTGGAGCTGTTTCTTTGTCCAGTATAATGTAGATCTGGTGGGGTCTGAATGTTTGTGATGAACAAGTATTGAAGGTTCTACTCAAAAGTAATTTGTTGCCAATTCTGACAGAGCCAGATGTTGGGATGCCAGAAAAGGAGGCGCACAGGTTTTTTCAGCAGCTAATAGCTGGTGTGGTAAGTGTCAGTTTTGTGATTATTTTTCTTTGACTCTGGTGTGTTTGTGAGTGGCTTTCACTCCATAGCTGCCTTTGTTGTAAAACTGGATTTCTCTCACACTTACAGGAATATCTTCACAGTGTTGGGATTACACATCGTGACATAAAGCCTGAGAATATTCTTCTTGATGATAAAGGTACATCTGAATGGTCTTGTGTTAAATGTCATCATAAAACAGATTCTGGCTCCTGATTGGTCAATGCAACGTTCCAGCCAAAACTAATATATCTAACAGTGATGGCTGTGACACAAAACTTCATGGCACCCATAAAATTGTAGTCTGTTATTATTAATATGTCAGGAAATATATCTTTTGGGGTCTGGGGACTCCCAGGGGACAAGGACGTTCTAAGGGGTCCATAGAAAAATGTAAAATAAATAAATAAAATAAATAAAAATATGTAAAATAAATAAATGTAATAAATGCATAATAAAAATAATATTAAACCAATTTTTAGCACAAAAAATAAATGTAAAAATAAGCAAAATAAAAAAATAATTAATTAGATAATGCATTTAACTAATACATTTAACAGTACAGGACTATAGTAAGTAGGAAACCTAAATAATGTACCATAATAGAAGCTAAATATTTTCCAAATATTTTTATTTTTTTTTACACATAATATTACATTTTTCACAGAATAAATTGGGTCTTTATATAAGAATATATATACATATATATGTTGCCTTTAAAATTTTAAGATGGGTCTGTGGCATCTAAAAGATTAAAAACCCATGTTCTAGTAGATAGATGTAATGCATCTGAGTTTGTTTTATAAATTAAAATAATATTTTATAATACAATATGTTTCTTCTCTGTATTTTTTTTCCTCTTCTCTTCCTAATCTAGTTGTCTAATAAACCTGGCATTGCATATTACGAATATTGTCACTTTGGATAAAAGTGTCTACTAACTGCATAAATGTAAATGCAAATTTTAATATATTTGTGTATTATAAATGAAGTTTACTATATAATTTTTTATACATATCCTATTTATATTTTCTCTAAGATAATCTGAAGATCTCTGATTTCGGACTGGCTACCATGTTCCGCCACCGTGGCCGGGAGCGGGCTTTGACCCGTCTGTGTGGCACTCTGCCCTATGTTGCCCCTGAGCTGATGTCACGCTCAGCATTCCACGCTCAACCTGCAGACACTTGGGCTTGTGGCATTGTGCTCACTGCAATGTTAGCTGGAGGTAAGACATCAGTATTCTGTTTGTGTCAGTTTTGTTGAGAGTTTAGCTACTGTATTTTTCTATAGAGTTACCATGGGACCAACCAAGTGAAAACTGTCAGGAGTATTTGGATTGGCTAGAGAAGAAAATCTACCTTAGTCCCTGGAAGAAAATTGATGCTGTTCCACTGAGTAAGCTTCTTAAGACTTATTTAATTCAGTATATTTTAGTATTTAATTTTCTTTCAGTATTAATTTAGACTAGACTTTGGGCTCTTTTAACTTGAGCCAGAAAGCAACCACCCAAAACACCTACATAAATGCACAGAAACATGTTTAAATACACCAAACACAAGTTTGTTTTATTTTCTTTGTCAGGTCTGCTATCTAAGATATTACTGCTTAATCCAGAGGACAGGTTCACCATTCCTGAAATTAAGAAACACCGTTGGTTTAGCAGAAGTTTCAAATCAGGTACTGCTTTCAAAGACCAGCACAATAATTGTGTTTGTGAGTCTTTCAAGAATGTTTGTGATTCTTTTGGATCTGAATTTTTGACCACAGCAGTAAAACGACAGAGTGACACACCAGTAACCAAAATGCATAGGGCTGACTCTGAACTCTCACAGCTGAGACGAAAAAACAGGTCAGTATGACAAATACATAAGACAGCTGACTTGATAGTTTAGCACAAATACAAAGAAGCACATCCATCACTACCTGTGTGTTTGTGCAGTGATGACAGAGCACAGATCTCCAGCTCTCAGCCTGAGCCGCAGGGATTGTGGGAGGAGAAGGAAGTTACGGTGCACACCGATGTCAGTGTCAGCTTTTCACAGCCTACCTGTCCTGACCACATGCTGCTGGGCAGCCAACTGCTTGGCACACCGGGTGCCAGCCAGGTAACCCATTCTATAAAAAGAATATTAATGATAGTATGCTGATGTATTTATTATGGCTGAGTTATTTCTTAAAAAAATTTGCTCTTATTTCATAGCAGTGCTTCAATTTTGTTTCATTCATTTTGTTGTAATTTTGCTTAATTTAACTAATAGGTTATGGGTAATTTATTATATTTGTGTATCCGTTTATTTAACGAATAATGAAAAAAAAAAAAAAAAAAAACTTGTGTATTGTTTTTCAGAGCCCATGGCAACGGTTGGTAAGAAGGATGACCAGGTTCTTTACTACGGTAAAGGCAGAACCGTCTTGCATTGCTCTCCGTGATGCCTGTATGGCTATGGGTCACACATGGAAACAGAGCTGCACCAATCAGGTAACCAGATAAAACAATCAGTTGTAACATTTAAAGCATTTGAAATCCTTAGCACTAAATCTTGAACCATATAATGCGCTGATCTTGTCTCTTTTTCTCTTTTGATTCATAGGCGACAGTGTCCACAATGGATCGGCGTAATAATAAGCTGATCTTCATAGTGCACTTCCTGGAAATGGAGGAACGCATTTTAGTAGATTTCCGCCTGTCAAAGGTGAAAACAAGCCAAACCATTGAATTATTTCTATGCTCTTATTTATTAATTATATATATTACACTATGATGCTTCTAAATTAACTGTTGACACAACTGAAACTAATATCTTTGAGTGAAGTTTTTTTTTTTTTTTTTTTATATTATTGATTTGAATAGTTATGCTCTGTCTTCTAAACTTTTTTTTATTCTAGGGCGACGGTTTGGAATTCAAGAGGATATTCCTGAAACTAAAACAGAAGTTGTCTGACATTATTAGTAACCAAAAGGTTTTGCCTTTGAATTGATGCGTGTTCACATTTTTACATGCAAAGTGCTTTCACACATGCGTACACAGGTACACTAAGTTGTTTTATGATTGTGGAGAGTATTCAGATTTACTTGTTTGTAGTTGTATGTCTATTTTTCCGATTTGTGTGTGAAGGAGTGAGAACCTGCCAAGTTGAGTTCATCTGTTCGTTCGTGTTCCGTTACTATGAAGAGAATGTTTAATTTCTGCCCTTTGAAAAGATGTGAGATTCTAAATGTGAAAAACAAAACTGAAAATAAATCTGTCAAAAATAATACTGTTTGGCTTAGTCAGCTGTTTAAAACAGGAGCATGTAACATGACCTTAGTGCAACTTGCTTTAAACAGTTCACTGTCTAGACTCTAGAGAATCAAATCAATGCCAGCAATGTTCAGCCTTCATTTTATTAAACATTGAGAGTTCAGAAAAGAGTACATTTTGCTTGCAAAGACCATTTGTTCAAAAATATCAATCTGTCATTTACCTAAATGATTGGTTTATCTCAACCCATGTTATGGAAGGAGAATCCAAAGTTGCTCAAGTAATCTGTGTATTGATCTAGAAAGATTGCTGAAACTGCTTTGTATTATCTCAGAAGTAAACAGTTAAATGTAGCAAAAAAAATTACAATCTGCTGTTAATTAACAAAATTTGCTTGTATTTTAGTTATACCAAAACTAATTAATTAGCTGATCTGAAGCTGTTATCTAAATGGGAGGCGCTTGCTAGTAAACTAGTTAAATTGATATTGGTATAAAATTACGTTCAACACAAAAAAAAAAAAAAAACCTTTCATTGTTTACTTCTATTGATGATGAAAATGTGTTTCTGATCTCCAAAATATATCATCCTGCAGTGAATGTATGGTAATAAACATGATTGTGATCAGCTTTGTCTTTAGCTTGAGGCCATGACAGTTATAGTTACGTTGACTGGCTCCTCGCCTGGGGGAAGGTTTGTAGGTGTTGCGGTTGGCCTTGGCAGTGCCATTGATGCCACTGCAAGAAAAAGTATTATATTTTCATTGTTTAAGTGAAAAATTATTCTCATTTTTTTGGTATGAGTTGGATGGATCAACGGCGTGAGATACCTGGACTAGCTGATTGGCTTGGCTGTCCTGTACCTCTCTCCCCCTCTGCTGTTCCACTAACCTCATCCTCAGGGAAGTTAATGTTCTCTCTAGACTGGCTGTTCTGCCTGAAAAGCACAAATAGTATTAAAGTAGTAAAGAAATAGTAAAAAAAATAAATAAATAACTAAAATATCAATAACATACCTTCCAAATATCAAGTCATGAAGCCCTGTAAAGTGTGAAAGTGGTATTAGCATGCAACCATGCTAGAGTGTTAACCAACCAATATTTGATTTCTTGAAACATTAAAGATGCGTAACTCACGTGGGTTATTGTTGCGGTTCCGTACCACATACATGAAGAGCAGTACAGTGATTATTGTGGCTATGATCATGCCCCCGATGGCTGCCCCGATCACAGCTGGGTAGGCATTGAAGGGAGGGTCGGCTGGAAGACAGTATACCTATTTCAGCTTCACAAAATCAGTGTCACAATTGCAGAGTTTACTTTGGCAATTGGACATTCTTTTAAGAGCTTACTCCATAATATTGTACAATTGTAATGTATATTACTGGGTTTTGGGAAAAAGCTTAAACTCTTGCGTTAATTAGTTGTTTTAGCATCATTAGCATATACGATTATACGCACTTTCTTTAGTTATCAGACAGAATGAGATGAGTAGAAAAATAATCTCAGGAAAGATCAAGTTAGCAGGCAGATCATGTAAGAGGAAAGGAACAGAAGGTGGGAAATGTGTGGGTATGGAAGTGGTCAAGTGATTGTGCATTTCACCTGAATGGACAACAAAACAAAAAACAACAGCATTAGATTTTCAGCGAGTTGTAACAAAAAAGTAATTTTCGCAACAACAACGATAAAGAAACACTCCAATTTTAAACATTTTCTAACAGCATCAAATTATATCTTGCTTTTTTGGGTATTTTGAAGTAAATGATTGTTATCCATGTTTAGATGTGCACTGATTATCAGATATTCAATGCATTTGTGAGCGTTCTCACCTGGGCTCTTTATCTCTGAAGGGTTTCCAATGGTGCGGTGGTTGAAGGCAGTAATGCGAAATGCATAGGCTCCAGTGGGATCCAGATTGTTGATTTGGTGGTGTCGGGAATCATACTCTAGATCTACCAGTTTCTGCCAGGGAAGGTCACTGTTTCTTTTCTTCACAGGTTCAGGGAGCCTCTGGTATTCAATGAAGAACCCTGTGAGGTTACCCTCAGTATGGAGCTTCCACTCTAGGTCAACATCTGTCCTTTGACGACTGCTGTAAATGATCTTACTGATGCTTATATCTGGGGGCATCGGGTACCCTGAAACAGGTCGATTTAAAAGGTCAATCATTTATATGTAAAACCAGTTAATAGAACCAAAGATTGAGGAACTGGTGTTGAGAAAGATAGCATGTATGCTTGTGCTTATCTACCTTGTATAATGTAGTGTGTCAGTGTAATATGTAAAAGCTTGCTTACTCTTCACCATCAGCATAATGGGGATCTCTGCCCCACCGACAGCATTTGTAGCTGAACACCAGTAATGGCCACTGTCTGTGTTGCTGTCTGTTTCCCGTACTGTCAAGTTGGTCCAGGCAGCAGCTCGCTCCAGGACGTACTTCTTAGGAATCTCATTCACATGCTGTTTCAGGTTGTTGAACCAAGTGATTTCTGTGACAGGGTAGTTTCTACTCAAGATACAGGTGAGTTGGGCGTCACTTCCCTCATAGACAGTCATTATACTGCGCTGGGTCACTAGGACTGGTGCCTCTAAAGACAGTAAGAGAGGACACCGTTTTAAAAGGATTGTTCTACAGTTTTAAAAAGTGCTGAAGAGTAATGATTGACCCTTTCTTACCTAGTTTTAAAACACACTGTTTGGTCTCCTTAGCCAGTGGATGTTTTGCATGGCATACAAAGGCCTTGCCACTGTAGGTAGCACTTGACCGCAAAACCAGGATGTTTGCATTCTCCTCAGATGTGCCTTGCGTGTCGCCTGAGCTGGAGGCCCACCACACCAATGCTCGAGGAAACCCACCTTCCCAGGAGCAGGACAGCATTAGGTACTCATTGTTTCGAGTTGCATATGCAGAACACTTCGGCTCACCGTAGGGCATCCCTGGGATCAAGAGAATGTAGAGAGTATTTACTGACCTTTCGTTGATCTCAAAGTGAACAAGGTGCACTTGGTTTTACACTTACAAGTTCTGACACTGCAGCTTTTGATTTCATTCGATGCGATGTGAGAGCCTTGGCAGATGAAGATGGAGTTGTTTGCCGTCTCTTGACCTTTCTGAATCTTGGTGATGTTTGTGAGTCCCTTGCTCTCTTCTCCAAACACATACGGGGTCCATCTCAAAGAGGCTGCAGGAATACCACCCTCCCAGGTACACTGGAGGGCCAGGTCAGTGTGATTGTTTACTGGTAGGATTGAGCAATTTGGAGCGCCATCTGGAGGATCTGTGGGAACAAAATCATTGTGTAACACAGGGCAGTGAAATGGATCTTAGGTAATTTGGGCCAATTTAGGAAACTGATAGAGGCAGAGAAGGGTTCCTGAAATTGAGCCAAACGAAGAAGTCGGATTAGGTGTCTATTATTTATCTACACAGTGGTAACAGCTAGTCGAATTCTAGAAAGTTCAGAAGTACTGCACTGCTATTTGTTAAAAAAAACATCACCTATTACGATTTGCCTTATCATTCCTGCTATAACTGAGCCAGATTTGAAGTCATATCATGAGGTGTTGCTGTGTTAGTATACAGTATCATTGGGGTTGTTAGTACCCCAGTAAGTCAAGAATAGATTTACATTCAAGGCAAGAGGGGGAGATTGAGGTGTTATGACAAAACAATACTAGGCCTCTTGGCCTTTCTTCTTGTCATAGCACAGAAACAGTCACACCAGCTGTATACCTTCAGCTCTCAGAACTGTCCTTCACCTCCTCCAGATGCACGTCCACAATCGGCCACTCTGGAAGTCTGACACCTTTGTTTACGTAATTGTCTGTACCTTTGTGTGAGTGTGTTAGTATGAAGGAAAAGGTGTAAGAGGAAGCAAATGCAAGAAATTTCAGAAGAAAACTTGAGGAAGCTATAGAAGGGCAGGTTGAAAGGTGGCCACCAGAATCCAGGCAGGGATTTGTGGGAGCACTCACAGTAGACGGTGAGGGTAATGGTTTTCCTGGAGCGGGTGTTCAGGTAAGTATTCTGAGCCAGGCATGCGTAGTGGCCCGTGTGCATGCGGAGGATCCTGTTGATGGTGTACTGGGGACCCGCATACACCTGGGAGTTGTTGTAGAACCAGACGTACTGACTTGGGGGATTAGAAGAAGCTTGACACAGGAGAGAAACCGTCTCTCTTTCCAGGGCAGAATAACCCCGCTCTGTCACTGAATAAGGGGTGACATCGATTTGAGGCTGGTCTGGACCAACTGGAAAAGAGCCAGAGATATTTACCTAGGATATCCTCCTGAAATGGCACACTAAACGATATGATGCATCAAACTTTATTGTGTATTTCAAAGAGTACTATGAAGAGTCTCTTACAAATGGTGTCAAGCCAGACTCGGTCACTGCGCTGCTGGTTAACCTGGTTGCTGGCAATACACCTGTACCATCCAGTGTGATTTCGGTTGACATCAGTGACATTTAATCGGTTGTCATCATAGATCTCGGCCACGGTGGTGAGCTGGCTTTCCCGGCTCTCCTGTTCCCATATGTAATTAATAGGCCCCGTGCCGTTCTCCAGGCCACAGCGCATGGTCACTGACGTGCCCTCCACTGGTGAAGAGTCGCTCATCACAATGTAAGGTTTGGTCACTGGCACTGTTGAAGTGAATACAAAATGGAGCCTTGTTACTGATAAACCATGAAAGAGTGGTTGTAAAATATGCTAACTTTACTAGCACAATCTAAACAATAAAAAGTTAATGTTGGTTCTTTGGTTGGTTGAACCTTTGGTTTGGTTGGTTGAACCTTTTCTTGGAACCTTTACATGTATACATTTAGCAGATGGTAAGATCAAACAGTTCATGCTGATATCATTATAACTTATTCTTAACTAGTTATACTCAACTAGCAATATAACAACAATAGTTTTGATGTTTATTATACTAGTTAAGAAGAACATATGTTTGTAATTTAGGGTTTCTGCACCAGCCTAACTGTCAGGGGCAACTTAAATAAACCTTGAACTTAGTCAGCCATTGTTCAGATCAGTACTTATCACCTGATTACCACTGACCTAAAACGCGCAGAAATACATAGTAGTAATACAGCTTGGCTCCTTCAAGGGTATCATACAGTGCCTGGCAGGTATACACTCCTTCTGCAGCCAGAGGAAGCTTCTCAATGGACAGAGAGGCGCTGTTGCTGATTACTGTCAGATTACCCAAGTCACTGGCTAATTTCTGTATCTTGGGACCCTTCCCAAAGTTGTACACAATGGCACGAATGGTGTCTGTGCCTGGTTTGGTGAAGCCCCAGATGAAGACATCGGGCAAGGTAGGGCCACATTCCAAGATCACTCCACGTCCCACCACACCATTGGTCCTGGTCTCACTGTATACCACCTGCCCTGGGTCCAAGATCTCTACACCTGGAAGAGCAGACACAACATTTCGAAGGTTGCTGTGCTCCAAGTTATTATTGACACTGATTAAGTTACAAAGGGCACATCATTAGTGGTTTTCTTTTTACTTGCATTTTGACAGTGTGAATATATCCTATTTCCTCATTTAAGTGTATGAATCAGAATATGGACAAGCAAACAAATACTTCCAATCAAGTGGAACAGTTAACAAATATATGATTGGAAGTATTAGTTGACAGCACTGAACAGAATTAAAAAATGGTTGTTGATATTCTTACCTTGAAGGTAGAGGGGTAGAAATAAAACTATTAGGCAGATGTAAGGCAACCCTAAAACTCTGTGGACCATGGTGCCATGACTCTCATATCCAATGTCTTGACCAAGATGTTAAAAAGCACAATAACTGTCTCCAAAATAATAATAAAAAAGAGAGAGAAATATCCAATAAATATAAGCTCTCCGAGTTTACGATTACTGCCGAAGTCCACAAGCTCAATGAGAGAAAGAGGCAACTGAGTCTTTCTAAACTGATTTGGCTTGAATAATTCACAGACCTTCCCCTCCATGTACAAGAATACAGTGGACTGGAGTAGAAAGGTTTAGGATGACACAATGATAGCGGTGTCTCATATATTATTGAAGGTGGCGGGATGGATGGCCGGTCTTGCATTCCATCACCCACAGTGAGAAAGAAAAGCCCTCTGATACATACTGAGTTCCAACACAATGATTTATTCTCTTATATAAATAAAAAACAGTAATAATAAATAACAGTGCTTTAATAATGGTCTTATAGCATTAATGAATTCAGTTGTTTCAGTAAGACATCTTTTCATCAGACTGCAATCATCCATGCAATCCATGTCTAACTACCAAAATGTTTTAATGCAGAGATTGCATAGGTTGTTACTAATGTGCAATTAAAAAAATTCTAAATTTGCATTCCAAGGTTAGTTAGCCAGGTTCACAGCCTGAGGAGATGCACTTTAATCACAGATCCTGGCTCTTCTCTGAGCTCATCCCTCTCTGGGTTTGAGGTCAGAATTATACTAGTGTGTGTGAGTGTGTGTTTCCATCCGCGACAGCTCAGCCAAGCAGAGGAAACAGAGTGCTCCCTACATTCATTCATGTGTTTCTCATGTTACACTTCCATGTAAAGTGCATAAACACACCAGGAAAGACAGTTAAGAAGGCAAGGGTGCACACCCATAAACTATACACAGATGCTAATGAAAATGATATAATAGATATAATATGACCATTGTATATGTATTTTTGTTGAACATTTGTGAATGTTTATTTGAAAGTTGCATTAGATTAATTGGAATTTTTTGTGGGTGTAAGCAGTTACCCTCAGAGTAACCACAGATATCAGTTCATCACATTAATCATGAATATGTTCCACTGTTTCACAATCTGAAGTGTCTAAAATAGTATGGATATTATAGTTATAAATATTAGATCTATTTTTTATCATTTAAAACCATTGTGTGTGTGTGTGTGTGTGTGTGTGTGTGTGTGTGTGTGTGTGTGTGTGTGTGTGTGTGTTATATATTTAAATTAACCTATAATTGGTTTAATATTTTGTTGTCTAATTATATTTTATCTATTTTTTGAGGTTCTGATACAAGTTCTATAGAAGTTCTGCTGGTCTGAACACAAGAGATTTACAGCTGCTTCACTACACACTCATGCAAATAGTTCATAATCTGAGTTATGTGATTAGCACAAATCAGTTCTGTAACCAGACAAACCAGCTGTGATCTGTCATGTTATGTTCACGCCAGATGGCATACAGTATGTCACGTATATTAAATGCAATCTATAAATAGGTTTAATCAGATTACTATTTCATTATAAATCTTGTGTAATCATTACAATCACTTATCAGTTATAATCAGACATACTAAACCTAAAAAAAAATAATAATATTGAAGCCAATATTTATTTATACATGTATTTATTAGTAGAAAAAGAAACAAAAAAATCACAGGTGGTTAAAATATTCAAATATTACATCATTAACAGCTTATTCAATACCATGTGGTCACTGTAACAACACACAAATACATATAATGTAATCCATCACATTTTTGCACACTTTCTCGTCCTCTATTCACTATATAAATACTCCTTATGTTATGCAGTTATTAGAATTGCAGTGCACAGAAGAACTTTGTACCATTGTGCATGAATGTCACAAAGCATAATGTAAACAATAATAAAGGACAAATGACCAAAGAGATTCACAGTTCTACATAAATACTTCCTGGAAATTTGTTGGTGTGCATGTAAAAAAAACCCTCTCACATACATATATATACAGCATATACAGTTTAAAGATGCAAATAAATATGAATAATGATTATTTTGTGAAGTATTGGTCAGATCATGTGATTGTTGCAAGTGTCACTATTACGAAAGCAACAAAAAGACCCATTTTAACACAATTACAATTAAATACAGTAGTAAATATTAATAAAAATCATCCATATGTTTATTTTAATAAACATTCAATTTTAGATTTTTCAAGAATTTATTTTTTCACCACTACCATGTTACTGTCACAAGTTTATTACGAAAGCAGCAAAAAGACCTATTTAGAAATTAAACAAATTCAGTGTAAATCCCAAATGACATAAAACAATGGAGTGATGCATAACTGTACAGAATACAATAAACAATACAGGCCTGTTGTAAACAGGGTGTATGGACCACCGACCTACTTTAAGACAATGAGAATCAGATTTATTCATCCTGCATCTACTTTGCTTTAATCTGTAATTATTTGCAGATTAATTCTAAGCAATATTATTAAAAATATGCATGCAAATCCAATAATATATTTTTAAAAGATCTATTCAGAAAGAACACAATAAAAAAGTACACAATGACCAGAGCAACTGAAGAAAGACAGAAAGAGACAGAGGTCGCAAGTGTATTTATACATACTGTTCTTTGGGGAAGGTGTATGAGGAGATAGGGCCGGGGGCTGTGGGGTGCGTGAATATGGCGGTCTGGTTACCATGCTGAGTGTAGGGGTTTTGGGGCAGGAAGGTCAGAGGAGGTTGAATGGGAGGAGAGTGTTGCTCCAGATAATCCTCTTTGTTACATGCCAAACGGTAACTCACGTAGTCGGCCGTGTTTGGGAGCTCATCGTAGAACCTCCCGGGGCTCTGTGGGAACAAAGATACAAGGTCAAATAGGGAGAACGAAGTGGGAGAGAACGAGCGCTGTGCATATTTAATGAGTGCGCTCAGGCAAACGGCTGACACTGTCACCCCTCTATTATGCATGCTGGTGCTGACACAATCAAGTTTGGACCTTTTTTCCAATTCTGAATACATAAATGTTTCAAAAGTAGCAAAGTTCAAGGAAGTTATACAGAGTTATTGCTAAAACATACTCTGTGATGATAATTAACTATTAGGGAGAAAGTAACAGCCTGTTTGTTGTCTTCTCCAGTAGGAGGCGCTCTCTGCTCACTATGTCTGTGAGGCCAGAGGCAATTCAGGTTTATCATTAAAGCCTCAGTACCTCTATTCAGGTCGGTAGCCAGACCATGGTGCATTAGTGCATCTTTTCATGTGATAAAATGGCCAGAGCCCTCACTGGTGTTTCTGTGGCTTTACTGAGTGCTCTCTTACCTGGAAGTCATCAGCTGCCTTCTTTTTAGACGAGGAAGGCTTTTTGTGGGCAGGAGAAGAACTATCTCTGCAGCAGTAGAGAGGGAGAGATAGAGTCTCAAATAAAACAATGCCATAAAACAACTACAGGCTAGTTTCATTTTGTTTTATGTCTCAGAAATTTTACTAAAGCCACACCATAACATTGAAAAAAATAATGCATTTTATCTATAAGCTTAGTTATAACTAATATAATAATTTAAATTTAGCTTTGGCATAATTCATTGTCCAATAATATAAAAGACTACAAACGAAAATGTTAAAAGTCATAAACAATATTATTTGCATATATACATACATCATAACATTATATATAATATTTCTTTATATTATCATAGTATTTATTATGTTTATTTATATGTATATATATATATATATATATATATATATATATATATATATATATATAGTATTTATTATGTTTATTATGTTATTTACATAATGTTAAACAATAATAATATATACATTATATTAAATACACATACATATATTAAATATTAGTTAAAGAATATTTATTTATTAAAACAAACAAATAAATAAATATAAATTATGTAATAAATATAAAAATAAACAAACAAATAAATATAAATTATTTATAAATAAATAATATAAAATATAAAAATGTATATATAGTAAATGTATTTATATATATATATATATATATATATATATATATATATATATATATATATGTTTAATATGATATTGTTAAAATATTTAAATAATTATATATTACACACACTTTTTTATAATATTATAAAACAAGTCTATTATATATAAGCACATAAAAATTTTTTTAAATATTAAAATAAAATAAAAATGAAATGTAAAAAAATATTATATATAATGTTTTGTAAAATTTAGCTAGGTCAATAACTGAGGTAAGAAAATATGCTTTGTAGACACTTCAGTCATTTCTGAGGCCTCAGTAATGAAATTTTTGAATTTTATACATTTATCCTTGCAAATGTAGCATTTTAATGAGTTGAATACTTACGAGTCATTGTCTGACCCTGCGTGTTTGTGCCGCTGCTGTTTGTTGACCAAATATATTGTGCCAGCTATACTGAGGATGATGCCCAGTGCAATCACCCATCCAAGGACACCCATCACCCTCTCTGCAGCACTCAGTGGCTGGGGTTTCTCTGCAGGAGAAATACACGTTGGGCATCTCCTTGCTAATTCCACCATATACACTAAATAACACATCAAGTCTTTGACTTTAATACTCAGTTGTACTTATGTATTCAAACCTGACATGCCTCTGAAACATGTTTCCGCTCTAACATTAACGAGAATAGCTCTATTGTATGGCCCTAGTCTTATTGTTTTGTGTTGATGAGAAAAAAACCCACACATCCGGCTCTCATGCCCTTCTTTTGTGCAAACTCATACAAACAAATGGGGCTGCCATGGAAGGGATTCATGGGAGCTTTCCCTTAGGTCACTGTGTACATAAAACAACAATGATGAACTAGTGAAAAAGGGGGTTTGTCGTGTGGTGCTCTAATGGCTGTAAAAGAGATTTTAATGGTATAATGTGTGCACTCAAAACAAACAATACCCAACCTCAAATAAGTGACCAACACCACAAAGAATGTCCTGATCAGATGAACCCAAACGTACCACTTGAATTGCTCTGCTTGGAAAAATGTGCTTATTCATTTATTGATTCTGATATATAAGCAAAACATTATTCATAACCAGACAAAGATGACACTATGATGTACATTTTATCTATACTATCTTAACTGACTTGATTTATACATATTTATTTCAGCAGAGAATTCACAAGACTTATTAACACTTGTGCTTTCACAATAAATACAAATAACAGCAAAAACAGTCATTATTGTGAAAATGACCTCTTCGCTGCTTTCTAGAACAAATTTAAAAATGAAAAAATACTCAAATCTTTCCAATTAGCACAAAACACACTGTATTAGAAATTTTACAGCACATCATGTGGAAGTACAGTACATTAGCTGAACACCATCTGCAAAAGACCAATGTAACATTCAACTAGTTTGTTCCTCTGTCTCAAAAAATTGAAATAATTTAGCATTTCAGAGCACTTATATGTCACCTTAACTTCAAATATCAAACATGAACTCATATTGTAGATTGCAGCCACTGAGACATGCAGTGAATCACTGTTGACTGTTCACTGTTGAAAGCTACAGCCATAGTTTAATTGTGCGATTGTTTATCTACACGTTCTTATTCTTTATAGGTAGTATTTGACTACTGCAGTGCAGTTTATTGTACTGTATTATGAAACCTGTGATTAAAGCAGCCAGAAATTCACTATTCTGTTTCAATAAACAAAAAACACAATATCTGACAAAACAAGGCAATGTTTCCATGAATCATGCACAAAATTATATACACAGTGTAAGACTTTGACAATTTATAGGTTATCGTCAAGTTTCAACTGCTCGTAAGTAAACACTATCCCGAGGCGAAAATTCTTTCTCAATACAACGGCACTGTCAAGACATGTATTCACTTCCAAATAAATGCCTAGTTTATGTTAGAGATAACTCTGTTACAAAACCTAGTGAGTCTGCATCCGAAACATAATGGAAAATAACTGATTTAGGACGCCATCATAGAAACTCTGTGAGCCACGTAAATTATGCTCTGTACTAAGGAACGCAAATCACAATCAATTTCGATAGAGTTTGAAGTTAGCATGTTACTAAGCGAACAGCACAAACACTGCACACTGCACACAAAACACAACGCACAACTGATTTCAATAGAGTTTGAAGTTAGCATGTTGCTAAGCTAAGAACACTGTTACAAAACCTAATAATTCAACATCCTAAACAACATTTAAAGTGACCAATTTGGGATGCCAGCATAGGTAGAAATTCAGTTTGTCACATAAAAAGCACAGCAGTTGAACAAAATTTACAACCGATTCCAATACACATTGAAGTTGTTGCTAAGCTAACAGTAATTTTAGAAAACCTTGTGAGCCACCATCCTACACGACACTGAAAGTGACAGATTTGCGATGCCAACATCGCAAATTGCAGAAACTCTGTTTGTCACATAAATAGTGGTTTTATTGTAGTAAAAGTTTTACTACAAATACCATGGTTAAACTATGGTTAGTATAGTAAAACTGTGATTAATTTGTGGTTACCATGGTTTAACAATAGTAACCATGGTTATTTGGTTGTTTTTGTAGTAAAACCATGATTAATTTTCGTAAGGGGTAAACAAGAACACAAATCACTATTGATTTCAATCGTTCAACTTCAAGACTTTGAAGTTAGCCTGTTGCTAAGCTCACAGCACAATAGCATATACATACATAAATATTTGGTAAAGTAATTAATTACATTTAAGTATGTATATAGCTATTTTTAAGTATAAGACATATAACTCAGAATTGCATAATAAAATGTATAAATGACATTTATATATTCATCTCATTGTTTTTGAGAGATTGTAATGCTGATTTAGGGCCATATTTACTAAACAGGGCAAATTAGCGTTAGAGCGCAATTCCATAAAAGGACCAATGGGAGGGGGAAATTCTGTGTGATTTACTGACAATGCGCACATTAAAGAACACAGACGCAGAGAGATCATTTCCATAATGACATAATGAAATTACCGCCTGCTTTAAGACATGATTTTTTTGGGCGTTAAATAATGGTGCAAATACCAGTAATTTGACAAGCGCAAACATTAGTAAATTGCGTTGCGTGATTCATTTTAATACTCTCCTCCTATAAATTTTGCATCTGAAAGGGAAACTCTTACAAATGCATATTCAATAAGGTCAGGCTCAAAAATAACTGTGTCCATGCCTTTTCAACGCTAGTTCTTCACTGCACGTCATTAGTAATTCCTAAAAGTACTATTTTAACACCAAAAGACGGTTTGCGCAGGTGCAAGCTGTTAGTAAATCTGGCCCTTAGAATGAGGCATTTCACAAGGCAGCATAATTATGCAAATAACTATGCATAATTACGATGGCTGCTGTAAACAGCTCGCTAGATTTTGCAACAGAGAAATTTTATCATGCAAAGTCAACAACATGGCCAATCAGTCTCCAAGCATCCATCATCAGTTTGGATTTTCAAGTCAACAATGTCCTCTAGGTGAACTGAATTCATTGTCAGTTTGGAGCCCAAAGCCTGCTTCAAAAGGAAGGAGATGACAAGGAACGAGAAGATGCTGAGAAGCCCATGCGGAGAAGCTCAAAGTCTTGTGTCCTACACATACCACTCTTCTTTAGAGATAACAGAGCCGTCCATCTGAGGAATCATGTCCACTGAGACCTCCACCTCAGATCCATAATCGTAAATGTAAGTCTGCTCGCTATGTCCACATCGCTCATGGTCCTCGATCAGTCCCATGTGGTAGGCCTTCATCCTGCTGTCATGGCAGTTGTGGAATTCCTGTATGCTGCTTCCTAAGATACTGGAGCCCCTGTACATTTCCAGCTTCTTCTCTTCATCTGAGCCTTCGGAGAAGGTCAGACCGTGAGGTAATGAGGGGTGTGACGGCTCGCTGCCAGCCTTGCTGTAACCATTTCCAAGGATTTGCTTCTTGGTACTGTAATCTCCTTTAAACATGCATCTCCGGCGATATAAAAACACTACCAGGAGTGTAATGGTGGCCAACAGCACTGTGCCACAACCAACAGCTCCACCAATGATGGCAAATGCTTGCTGTGGCTCCTGAGACAACTCGTGTGTATAGCTAGGGAATTCTGGGTAAGGAAAGAGATCACCTCCATTAAGTATAACAAAATAGAGAAAGGGGTTGTTAAAGAACTTGTGCGCAGTTTTCTTTCCTGTGTTGGCATATTTCCTTTTGAAACAGGAAGTGGGGTCATACAAAAGGCTTTTATTTTTACTTTAAACAAGCCATAGGCTGTTAGATGACCATTCAAAAGTTTGGGGATGGAAAGGTTTTTTTTATTATTTTGGAAAAAAAAAAAACTCTTTTGCTCACCAAGGCTGCATTTATATGATAAAAAATTCAGTAAAAACAGAAATATTGTGAAATATTATTACAATTTAAAATAACTCTTTTCTATTTGAATATATTTTAAAATCTAATTTATTCTTTTGATGGCAAAGCTGAATTTCCAGCAGTCATTACTCTAGTCTTCAGTGCCACATGATCCTTCAGAAATCATTCTAATATGCTGATTTAGTGCTCAAGAAACATTTCTTATTATTATCAGTGTTGAAAATTGTTGTGCTGCTTAATATTTTTGACAATGTGACACTTTTTTTTCAGTAGAAAGCATTATTTGAAATTGTTTGTATAACATTAAGTCTTTTACTGTAACTTGTGATCAATTTAATCTTGCTAAATAAAAGAATTTATTTGAAATAAAATAATAAAATAAAATAAAAACTCACAGTGCCCAAACTTTTGAATGCCAAATATACTAAAAGCTAAAAAAATTTAAATAAAACTTTTAGGAGTACACTAGCATAATGACTAAAAGCCACAGAGCTCGATTTTGAATTCACAAGGTCTTTAAAAAGCAACATGGGTAGAAAGAGGGAGTTAGAATGGAGAAGTCTTTTCATTTCTTTGTATTTCTTCCCCATGGAATTAAATCCCAGGTGCCATCACTACGCCAAAGAGTTTGAACCAAGCAGCAGGCCAGAACCACACATACATGTACACACAAGTAAATGTAAGCATGCAGTTTCTATAGACCACACCTTATGCTCACAGCATGCAAAGAGAAAAATATGACTCAAGAGATCCTCACAGACAAAGGTTCATTCAGGATCCACATGCAGATAACTTGCAGCCACATGCAAAGTGCTTCGCCAGCAAGCAAGTTAATCAAAGCAAAACACCTGAGGGTTGAAGAAAAAATACAGGCAGGAGAGAGAGCATCCACATTTCAGGCAGTGAACGTCTACATTGTTTATTGACAAAACAATGGCATGATAATGCTTATTAGGTGATGTTTCAGAGGCAGTCGAGAGTAAGTTCAGGGTAAAAGACTAAAAAATTCACATGCATATTCACAGAAGCAGTTAAACCGCATCCTTTCAGACGAGTAGGAAGTGTAAACCACACACCTGTGACAATGACCTCAACGGACGCAGAGCCTGTCCCAATGCTGTTGCTGGCGTCACAGATGTATGTGCCTGCGATGTCATAGGTTACAGGACCTTTAAAGATCAGCACATCATCACGAAGCTCTGCTGTACTCGGCATAGTTCCATTCAAGCTAGAGAGAGAAAGGATCATCAGGTCATGCATGAAATTTCACTGATGTTAAGATGCCAAAGACAACTGAAAGAAGCATGAATGTTTTCTATATGATAGATGAGTGTTCTGGAATTAATACTGAAAAGTTAATTAAAAGTTACATTACATTTGTATCAAACTCTAATTTTCCACAGAAAATCATTTTGACTTGACCCTCAGTTGCAGCGATGCACTTACAGTACAATGGAAGTCTATGGGACTAGGCATTGTACCAAAATAAATGTTAATTGTGGTAATTGACACATTTCTTTGGTGTTGATATAATATATAATATTCAGTAGTTTAGGCTATGTTATATTTTGATCATCATCCATTTCAGTGTATTTTAACTAAGCATAAATAAAATTGCACATAATTGACTAAAATAACATACTATCTCCACTGAAACAAAGAGATGGGTGGGTTGGCATCAGCCAAGCAAGAGAGTTGAACATTTTCTCTGTTCAAATACCAGTTCCCATCGAAGCCCTCTATTATCACCTCTGGTTCATCTGTAAACAAGAGAAAAAAAGAGCATAAATTTATTGCATCATTTTTTTTCTTCTTACCTTCAACGGCCACTTAATAAAACAGATATTAACATTAAAGAATATTTAGAATAAAAATATTTTATATTTTTAACTCATATTTTTAATTCAATGTTTTAAAAAGTCATGGAAATAAACTGAAATAAACTAAACAGTAACTGCTAAACTGCAATTACTATTAAGCTCAAATAAAAAAAAGTATTAGTATTAATAAGTACTAGGCATTAATAATAAATTGAAATAAATGAAATAAATTACTACATAAAAAAATTAAAATAAGAAAAAATATTAATATAAAAAAAAATAGAATTAAAAATTACTTTTAATAAATCAAAATATGCTGGAACAAAAGTTTGGAGTCAGGAAGAATTCACTTTCAAAAATATTGTGAAATATTATTACAACTTAAATTTAAATTTGAACACATTCTAAAATGTATTTTATGGCACAACTGAATTTTCAGTAGCCATTTATGTCTTCAGTGTCATCCTACAGAAATCATTTATTTGATGCTCAAGAAACATTGCTTATTATCAATGTTGAAAATAATACTGAATTTGTTTGGAACAATGTACGTCTTTACTGTCACTTTTGATCAGTTTAATGCATCCCTGCTGAATAAGTATTTTTTACCTATTTTTTAATCTTACTGACCCCAAACTTTTGAACAGTAGTGTATAGCTGGTTTCTTACACTGAATGTTGAGCGTTACGCTGTCTGTGTATTGCTCGTCATTATATGTGGAGACACAGGTGAGCAGCTGTTGGTGTATATCTCGACTGGGAACCACCAAGTAATCACTGCGCACTGTGACAGTTCCATCAGGGTTGCGTATCTCTTGGGTGTTGGATTCTCCATCTAAATCAGTTTCCCATGTGATCACACTGGGTGGCTTCCCATTGGCAGAAACACACGTGGCAACAGTCATCTTCAGATCTTTGGTTCCAGCCACTATAGAGGGTGTGGAAAGACTCGATCTGGATCATAGGTCGAGCTGTAGGACAAATACATAAGCTTAGAGCACTGGGATATTCATGCACTGCAGACAACCACTGGATTACAGTAATATTCTGTGCCACGTTATGTTTTGCAAGCTTATAACTGCAATGCGCTATATAATAATCAGATTTCATGGAAAACATTTTGAAAAGACAAAGGTCTCTTCAACTTGGAAAATGATGCAATATGCACATAAATTATTTTTCTGTGAAATCAAAAGTTTTCTAAGATCAAAACCAAAAAAATAATCTCAGTTTATGTGATGTGAGCACTACAAAAAATCTAGCAAAATCCACTGCAGTATAATCTTGGCTCCAAAGGCTCGTTTCACACCACAGCTGCTAAGCATAAGCGTGACAACAGTAAATGCTTTTATGCTGCTCAGGTACTGAGAGTAATATGATGATGGTGAGTTTTCAATTAATCTGTTTTATGTAACTAAGGTATCTCTTAAACTGTCCAAATCTGAATCTTGTAAGGACCTTGAACTTGCTCAATGTTAAAGGAATAGTTTACCCAGAAATGAAAACTGGCTGACATTTTACTCACCCTGAGGCCATCAAAGATGTAGATGAGTTTGTTTGTTCATTAGAACAGATTTGGAGAAATTTAGCATTGCATCTTGCTCACCAATGAGTCCTCTGGAGTGAATGGGTGCCGTCAGAATGAGAGTCCAAACAGCTGATAAAAGCATCACAATTATCCACATGACTCCAATCATTAATTGAAAGACTGGAATCATGTGGATTACTTTGATGCTTTATCAACAGTTTGATCTCTCATTCTGATGGCACCCATTCACTACAGAGGATCGTATGATGAGCAAGTGATGTAACGCTAAAGTTCCCTTTCATCTGTTCTGACGAAGAAACAAACATCCTGGATGTCCTGAGGGTGAGTAAATTTTTAGCAGTTTTTCATTTTTGGGTGAACTATAGCTTTACATCTTTACTTGCAAACTGAAATTGTTATTCAGCTCTTAAATCTCATTTTATGTCATATTTTTAAATGCATAATACAGTCAGGTTTGTGATTTTGGTGGTCTGGGAAGGACAGCGGCATTACATACCATAAACAGTGAGATTAACCTGGCTCTCCCTGTTGCCAGCTGGGAAGGTTGTGTACTCGCAGATATAGGTGGATTCATCTGACAGTTTTAGTTTGTTGAAGACTATGGTGGTGTCCTCCAGGGAAGGCGTGCGCTGGCGGACGGCGAGGTTCTTGAAGCGCACACGCTCTTTGAAGGGGCTCAGTACTGACACTCCCAGGGCTGGATTGGCAATGGCGACGTTCTGCTTAGTGCCATTGACCAGCTTCTGCCAGGTGACCTGTGAGATTTTTACAGGTGGGTTGCTGTTGACAAACTGACAGCATAGCTCTACCTGTGAGCCCACAAATCCTGATTTACTGCTGTCCATCTGGACCATCTGACCATGAACACCTGGGAATAAAAAGATTAACAGTTACTTCTCACAACATCTGGATGAACTGTAAAGATGTCTAGTGTCAAATCAAAAACAAACAATAGAGCATTTTTTTTCCATATTTGGTAACACTTCACTTAAAGCCTGTATGTATAATCTGTTATAAAGTGTTTTTAGATGCTGTAATGCATTATAGTTATTCAAAATGTGCGTTGTTATACATGATACCTTGTCGTAAATAATTATAACTGAATTTAAAATTCATAGTGCAACAATGAATTGATAAGTGTCATAATGTATTACTTGTGGTTACTATTATTCATGAGATTGTACAATGCATTATCAGTGCATTACAAGTCATAATTATTTCATGAAAACTACTTTTATAATGCATTATATATAGAAGCTTTAAGTAGTTACCTCATATTTTTATGAAAACATAAACATTTTGAATTTAAATTCCAATTCAATTTCTGAATTTGAATTGGATTTGAAATGAGGTAGGACCTCAACCAGGAGGATTTGATTTAAATTGAAAATAAAAAGAAGTTTAAGGATGTGATGATCAAAAATGACAGCAAAAATTTTTACAATGTAAAAAAGTCCAATTAAAAAAAAAGTCATTCTTTTGTACTTTTTTATTCATTCAAAATCCAAAAATGTGTCAGTTTCCTCAAAAATATTAAGCAGCACTGTTTTCAACACAGCAATTTTTAAATTAAACAAAACTGTTTTCAACATAATTTCATGTAATAGTAATTAAAAAAAAAACTTTTTGAGCACCCAATCAGCATGTTAGAATGATTTCTAAAATATCATGTGGCACTGAAGACTGGGGTAACAGCTGCTAAAAATGTAGCTTTGCCACCACAAAAATAAAATATATAAAAATTAAAAACAGTTGTTTTAAATTGTAATAATATGTCACAATATTACTGTTTTTACAGCATTTTGGATCAATTAAATACAGCCTTGGTGATTGTAAGAGCCTTCTTTCAAAAATATATAAAAATATGGTAACACTTTAGTATAGGGACCAATTCACACTATAGTTGCTTATTAGCATGCCTATTATTAACATATTGGCTGTTTATTAGCACATATTCTGCATGACCATATTCAACATCCTTAATTCTACCCAATACCTATTCTTAACAACTGCCTTACTAACTATTGCTAAGCAGCAAATTAGGAGTTTATTGAGACAAAAGTCGTAGTTAATAGTTTGTTAATAGCAAGAACTGGACCTTAAAATAAAGTGTGACCAAAAATATATATAAAAATATATTACCAACACCATTAATACATTTAATTTAATTTGACCCTTTAATGAAGAGTTCCAATGCAAAAGCCTCTAAAAGCCATCTCGATCAAAAATGACATAACGATACTGAGTGAATGCTCTCCACACATAGTATATGTTCATCAAGTACTTTCACTTCAAATGTGCTAAATCCCACCCTCAACTCATTCTGAAGCACCAGTGCTTACATAGAAACTTATACATAGTAGCCAGAAAGAAATGCTAATTTTAAAGAAAAACGTCAGACGTACTTAAGAGGCTTTTGCATCTGAACCCTTCAAGTATTCAACCATGCTTGTCAAAAGCACAAAGAAAAAAGAAATTAATATATAAACCACTTAGTAAGTAGACATTGCTCACTGTAAATATGGGTCTTGTGTTTTCAGAACTGGGGCAATTAACTCAGTAACTTCCCAAATGTGTACATTCAGCTTATTGGTTTACAAGGAATTTATCCACCAAGACAATAGCATATGGAAGACAAAGAGTAATGGAAGATGTAGACGAGTCTCTTTGCTGTGGGCCTGTACAGTAGCTGGTAAATAAGGTGCAGCAACTCTATGCAACTGAGACTGGGCTTAAAGCTAGTCGTCTAAAAATAGGAGGGTTTAAGAACCACGGTTACAATAAGATACCGAGAGGTACTTCACCCGCCCTGGCTAAAGAGTGTCTGTAAACACAGCTTGTGTTTACCTGCGGGATGTGTGCGTGATACTCCAATCCCAAGCCTCTACATAGCCAAAGGAGTCCTAGTGCTAAACCACTTAAAACAGGAGACAATCCCTCTGCAAAATAAGGCTGCACTTTATTGAGGTAAAGTCCCTTACATAACTGTAAACACAACATTTTTTCTCCTCTTTTTTGGAATATTCTAGTCCTTTCTGTGGCAGGGAGGTTTGGATATGTCAGTAGTGATATTTGCATTTTTACTTGATGACAAAAAGAGTGTATGGGATTCAAGTTTTTTTACTGACAGAAACGAGTTACAAGGTAAACATGTTACTTTGTGGTTAATTTTAGAGTTTGTAATAATTAAGGGCAAAATAGACGACATGGCTATATAAAACTGTTCATATAGAAAGAGAACATAGCCTGTTAAAAAATAATTCATACTTAAAAGCTAAAAATAGACCAAAAGTATAGACAGTTAATACAATGTAGCTGGCAGAGTGTAGCCGGTTAATATGAAACTGTTCATATAGAAACAGAATGGAGCCTATTAAAAAAATAATAAAACAAATACATATATAAATAAATAAAAATACTAAATACTACACAAAATACTACACACTAAAATCTGAATCATGAATAATAATGAATAAAATTAATTTAAAAAAGAATGTACCTGGTTCATATAAATCTGGTTAAACTGTGATAATCATAGTACGATTCATTAATGTCCCATTTGATTTGTGGTGATATAATATATATACATATTATACAGCACATGCATCACCACAGAGTCGAATGGGAGATTAATGAAATGATTTTGCAAAATACGATTTCTCTTTCAGAATGGTATTCAGGACACAAATTTAATATTGTTAAATGCAGTCCTTAAGTCTTTGGTCACTATAGATGGGGTTAGTTTTTTTTTAAAAAAAACAACAACAAAAAAAATACATGTGAGTCAGTGGCAGGCAGAAAGCCTGTCCTGGATTAGAGCAGACAGCAGGGGAGCAGACTGGCTTTCCCAGGCTTTAGGACTGCTCATGAGAGCCTGCGCAAACACAGCAAAGCCCTGCTGAATGGGGGGCTGCTGGGCGATAGGTTAGAGGAGGTTAGCAACAGCAGCAGATTACAGCACTCAGGATATTGAAGTTCAGCATCGCTTCCATCCGCATGAGAGAACATTAGTACACTGCCCTATGCATGATGCTGCATCATAGATACCTGCATAAAGAGAGATGCCATCCGCATGTCCTTTGTCATTAACAGATAAACATTTACTCTAGAAATCATTTACTGTTTATGATATCCATTAGTCTTGTTGGGGGCAGTACGGCCACATTTGCAGATCTGATCATTTGAGAGCAGCACTGAATCAGCTGAACTCAAGAGCCTGATCAGTTTGATTCACAAACAAATCATTTGAATCATTCTATGTACTGAACCAACAGTTTGATCCAAAAGATCTGACTTATTCATGATTTATTCATGATGTAGACATTGTTTTTCACATAAAATGATTGCATGGCTTCAGAAGACTTTTAGAAATTTTTAGGAATTGTATGGAATTTCTCTTTTTAGGAATTTTATGGAAGCTTGTTTCTGCCACGTGATAAAAACGGGCTAAATGCAACTTTTTATTTTACAATTCAGACTTTGTTCTTGCAATTCTGAGAAAAAAAGCAGAATTTCAAAACATAAACTTGCATTTCTGAGAAGTCTGAATTGAGAGATAAAAAGTCGCAATTGCTTTTTTTATTTCATGGCAGAGACAAAGAAAAACAAATATAAAAGAAATATAAACTCTGAATTGTGAGAAAGTCAGTTTATATCTCACAATTCTGACTTTTTTCTCATAATTGCAAGAAAAAAGGGCGAACTGTGAGATAAAAAGTAGCAATTAACTTTATTACTTTTTATTTTGTGGAGGAAACAAAAAATAGAATTGCATGAATACTCCAGTTCTCACTAATTGTAACAACAAAACGAAGTGTTACAACATTCATCAAAATGTCTCTGTTTGTGTTGTTAGAAGAAAAGTGAATTAAATCCACAAGTATAATCATTAAATATCGAAACAAACTGAGATCTTACATTACCAAGCTATATATTCATCAGCTAATTTGCCAATGTCGACTCAAAAACGCGCACACACACACACACACACAAAATGAACAGAAGCCAGTTTCAATAGCAGTACCAAACTGCAAGTTGATAAAAACACATTTCTCACAAGGACTTAAATCTGTGACAGAAACTAAAACTGGATTTGTCATCTGGACATGATGACCTGACACGCGGGGCTGGACTGTGCTTCATAAGTCAGCTGTCATGACACTGAGCACAAAGGCTAACGAGAACTGAAAGCCCTCCGTCAACAAAGGGGACCAAGAACACAGTCCAAACTGCTGTTCAGATGTCCAGTCTCCTCACTGCATTCATGAGTCAATCCGAAAAGACATAGACATTTCCACACAGCACGCACTGTCAGCTCAGAAACTTGTTCAGACATTTGTTGCATAATAAAAAAGCAAACAGAGTTTCACAGTTTTGCCTCTTATGATATTAAAGGATTAGTTCACCCAAATTTCTGTCATCATTTACTCACCCTCGTTCCAAACTTGCATGAACAACAAATGCAGTTTTCTTCCATGGAATCACAATGAAATGAATGAACTTTTAAGGTACGAAAGGATGCAAAAGCACCATAAAAGTATCATAAAAGTATGCAACATTCCAAGTGTTCAGATACTGATAGTATTCAGTTGGGTGAAGATATGATGAAATGCAAGATAAAATTTAAAGTTTTCTAAAGCAAGCAGTCTTGCACAACTTTGCTGCAATATAGCATATGTTATAATACCTAAAACACACCTGTCAATCAAACATGGCTGCTCTAGAGTCGTAAATGTCATATACATTGCTGCTTGAAAGTTTGTGAACCCTTTACAATTTTCTATATTTCTGCATAAATATGACCCAAAACATCATCAGATTTTTGCACAAGTCCTGAAAGTAGACAAAGAGAACCCAATCAAACAAATGAGACAAAAATATTTTCAAAAATATTTTATTTATTGAGAAAAATGATCCATTGTTATTGCAAAAGTATGTGAATTTTTGCTTTCAGTATCTGGTGTGACCCCGTTTTTCAGCTATACCTGCAGGTAAAGTTTCTTTCAACTGCTGATCAGTCCTGCACAACATCTTGTAGGACTTTCAGCCCATTCCTCAGTACAGAACCACTTCAGCTCTGATGTTGGTGGGTTTCCTCGTTTGAACTGCTTGCTTCAGCTCCTTCCACAACATTTCAGTTGGATTAAGGTCCAGACTTTGACTCGGCCATTCCAAAACATTATCTTTGTTCTTCTTTAACCATTCTTTGGTATACCGACTTGTATGCTTGGGCTCGTTGTCTTGCTGCATGGCCCACTTTCTCTTGAGACTCAGTTCTGGGACAGATGCCCTCATATTTTCCTTTAGAATTTGCTGGTATAATTCAGAATTCATTGTTTCATCAATGATGGCACGTCATCCTGGTCCAAATGGAGCAAAACAGGCCCAAACCATGATACTACCACCACCATGTTTCACAGATGGGATAGGTTTCTTATGCTGGAATGCAGTGTTTTTTCTACTAAAAGTTCTCTTTTGATCTCATCTGTCCACAAAACATTTCTCCAATAGCCCTCTGGCTTGTCCACATGATCTTTAGCAAACTTCAGACGGGCAGCAATTCTTTTTGGAGAGCAGTGGCTTTCTTCTTGCAACTCTGTCATGCACACCTTGATTGTTCAGTGTTCTCCTGATGATGAACTCATGAACATTAACATTAGCCAATGTAAGAAAGGCCTTTAGTTGCTTAGAAGTTACCCTGGGTTCCTTTGCAACCTTGCGGACTATTAGACATTTTGCTTTTGGAGTGATCTTTGTTGGTGGACCACTCTTGGGGAGGGTAACAGTGGTTTTGAATTTCCTCTATTTGCACACAATCTGTCTGACTGTGGATTTGTGGAGTCCAAACCCTTTAGAGAAGGTTTTGTGACATTTTCCAGCGTGATGAGCAACAGCAACTCTTTTTCTGAGGTCCTATTTTTATTATTCAGAGATCTACTTTGTTCGTGCCATGATTCATTTCCACAAACATGATCAAACTTTCATAGATCCCTGTTCTTTAAATTAAACAGGGCAGCCAATGACACCTGATAGTCATCCCACTGTTTGAAAACACCTCTGAACAGATGGACTCTAATTTCGCCTTCAAATTACCAGCTAATCCTAGAGATTCACATACTTTTGCAACACACAGATGTAACAACGGACAATTTTTCTCAATAAATAAATGACAAAGAAATTTTTTTTTGTCTCATTTATTTGATTGGGTTCTCTTTGTCTACTTTCAGGACTTGTGCGAAAATCTGATGATGTTTTGGATCATATTTATGCAGAAATATAGAAAATTGTAAAGGGTTCACAAACTTTCAAGCAGCACTGTACATATGACCTCATTTCCTCCCACTCTGCCGGTGGACTGATGAGCTCTGGTCTCTGAGCTGATTAAAAGCTTTGAGGAACGAGAGCTACAGTGTATCCAACACCTATGAACAAGACTGATGAACATTCCCAATCATTTAATGAGTAGAATGAACAATGTTTGCTCAATTTTATCTATATACAACAAATCTGAACTGGAAAAAGTCCACACAATCTCTAATGACCAAAAGTTCACCATTAAAGGGATAGTTCACCCAAAAATTAAAATTACCCCATGATTTACTCATCCTCAAGCCATCCAAGGTGCATATGACTTTCTTCTTTCAAATGAATACAATCAGAGTTATATCAAAAAATCTCCTGGCTCTTCCCAGCTTTATAATGCCAGTTAATGGGGGTCAAGATTTTGAAGCCCAAAAAAGTGCATCCTTCCATTATAAAAAGTGCTCCACATGGCTCCAGGGAGTTAATAAAGGCCTTCTAAACTTAAGTGATGCGTTTGTGTAAGAAAAATATCCATATCTCTAGGTTCCGCTAATTGTTGAACGTGCGTTCACGAGAGAGTGGCGTTCCAGAGGATGATGTAGGTCGTAGGATGTAGGCGTAGTAGCGTAAGCTCTGGTGAGAATATGCTAGTCTCACAAGAACCAAGTTTTGTTTACAGCGAAAAGAAAACCAGTCTCCTCTTGACTTATATTAAAATCCTCCATCATTTCTTTACAAATTCTCATTTTGTACTTATAACTTATAAAATGACCAGTGTTTTGTTTTGCTCTCTCCTCTGTGCTTCTGCGTCCACTACTAACTGGAGCTTACACTGGAACGCCACTCTCTCGTGAAGCGCATACAACAATTAGCAGAAGCTAGAGATTACAGTTTATGAAGTTTTAAATATGGATATTTTCATCACGGACATTGTATGCAAATGAGCAAAGAGTCTTTTCTACACAACCTGGGGTTTCACTTTATTTTGATGGTCTCTTTAACACATTCTGTTGACTATCCCCCGGTTTCACAGACAAGGCTTAAGCCTAGTTCCAGACTAAAATGTAAGTCTGAGCTATTTCATCTGAAATAAACTTGCACTGACTGATCTTAAAATATATCAGTGCATTCGTTTTGTCTCAAGATGGTCACCAGTAATGTTTTTTCTAAGGCACGTTTATAAAAATTACTTAAATGTCTTAATTGAACTATGGCCTAATCCTGACTTAACCTAAGCCATGTCTGTGAAACCAGGCCTATAAGTAAAGTTGCACTCTCATTAGAGTGTTAGTACAGTATTAGTAGACTGGTAGGGTTAGGGTTAGAATAAGTTGACATTTACTTAAAGAGTTACTCAGCAGAATGTCTGTTTGGAAACCATTACAATAAAGAGTTAGCGGATATTAAGCAGACAGTCTACTGATAGTCTAATGAGAGTTAGTTGACAAGTAGCTGTGTTACTTATTGTCAAAGTGCAGCGTGCAGTGTGCAGCATTACTTATTGTCAACAGAATGTTCAAAAGGGACCATCAAAAAGGTCCATATTGGTACCTTAAAGGTATATATTAGTACCTAAAGTATACATATTGGTACCTAAATGTTAAAAAAAAGTGTAGCTTTTGAAAAGGCACTGCCCCAGTGACGGCTTTCATACCTTTTTTTCTGACAGTGCAGTAATTTTGCTACCTGATGATGAGTGATCAAACACTTAGTTTCTAGTCCCACCCTGATGTGACTCAGAACTAAAAAATGCCTGGTTATATGCAAGTCAATTGCTTTTGCCCAGCACTCTTGCACAACTAAATTGTGAAATGTCCCATTTCTGCTTCACTACTTGAGTTAGGATCAGGAGTGAGCATATCTCAAGTACCTTTTTATCCTCAAAGTTGAGCCCTCTTGATTTCCATAGGAATGTTCAAGAAGATTTATGATTATAATATGCTCTTCTACATTACACTAGTTTAGCGGGACAGTTATCATAGGTCTTAGGAGAGTGAAATTAACTCTGTTCTTTCATTTTCCCCTTTATTAGATTCATGGTGATCTAGTATCTCACTGGACTGATACTAATGAAGTACCTATGGAAAGCAGCGACTTAAACCCAAGCAGAGATAAAGGATGAGAAGTCAAAGGTTGAGAGGATTTTCACATTCTTCATCACTCTAACAAAAAGTTCAAGCCAAATCTGTGAACAGCTCATGAAGACTAAAATAGCTAGCTTGTGCTGCCTTACTTTTTGTGAATGTGTGAAACAGCAATTATTTTAACAGTACCATCAGAAACACAAAACCATCGCTGCACTGCCGTTTTCCCTGAGAGCCGTCCATCATGATACTCATCACAATTTGCTCTATCTCTAAGCACTAGGCTGTTAATCTAAAAGCAGACAGACAAAGCTGGCGATATCTGCAAAAGCGCTGTGAATTGCTTTAATATGCCAACAAGCCATTCTAATAGCAGAAAAACAACATTCAAGTCTGTTCCTAATTTTCAAAAAGAAACTGTTCAAAGACAATCCAGGGACGCTTTGTCTCAAACTCAACATAACACAAATGCAGCCGTCAATGAAACGTTTAAGAAGGTCAGAAATTCTCTGACCTTTCTGTGATAATCCCTTCTTGAAATACACAAATGATATTTGTATCCATTTGTTTGAAAATATACTGTTGTACTTATAAGCTTGCAGGTATGGCAAACGTCATCATCTAATACTCACTTGATGCTAGCAAACATAACAGGGAACAGAAACATATCCACACAGCCTTGTCCATATCTTAATGAATTAACATTTTAATTTCAATGTTAAAATACTTACTCTATTCCAGCTTAATATGCAGAGACCATAATAGTTATGCTGTTCACAGACTGATCACCTACTTTGGCTTTATACTCAACCAATGGAGTTAGGTTGGAGGCAGGATTATCCATTATTGGTCATTATTCTGTTTGGTGACTTTGGTGGCGCGGATATTACACACTTCAGCTTTAAAGGTCCCCTGAAATGCTTTGAAACACACAGTGTTATATTATGTGTTGACATCATTTTAACTGAAACAGGAAGACAGGGCGGGACATATCAAGCAGCCCCGCCCCTTTTTAAAATAGCCAATAGCGTTGGTTTATATCACAGCTTGGGCTAAAGCCGTTCAGAGCCGTTGAGCTCCGTAAAGCCGCATTTGACAGGGTATGACAGCCACAATCTCATCCATATTGCTATAAAATATAGCATTCTGTATAGAATTCAAATAGTTCCGATATGTTTTGTGGTGATTCGCTCCATGCATTGTGTCTCTGGACCGGAGCAGAGTGTGTGTGCGGTGCAGTGGTTAGCGTGACACAGCGCAAAACCAGATTTCTTTTTTTCCCTCAATGGAAAGCATATTTACACTGTCTGAATCGTTCCCTGTCCCCTATATAGTGCCATTCACCATACATAAAATACTTATTCTGTGAACAAGTGACCTATTTCAGCCTTGGCTTCAGAGTCTATTTACAGTGTAGGGGGCGGGCGCTTTGAATTCTAGAGAGCATTTGATTGGACAGAAAGTTTGATGAGAAGATGAAGTACGATGTGACATCAAAAAAAATCGTTGCACCGTTTTGGCGGAAGTGATGAACTGCAAGCTTTGAATGCTTATATCTTCTAAATGTGAATTTTGTCACTGTTTTGGAGCACACTGGCATACAGATAATCTTAAGACTAACATATTGATACTAACACCCAAAACACTTGAAATTTTGATTTCATGGGACCTTTAATACTAGTAGTGGATGAAGCTAACCAGAGCTGAGCACTACAGCAGTATGCTGCCTTAAGCAAGCTATCATACTTAATATGATGTGCCAGTAAGCCGTGAGAGCCCTCTCTGTGAATAATACCATCAGGCAGGGTTATCAACTTTCACCAGTGGACCTACCATTACATGCAGTGACACTGCTCTACAACACTCGAGTTTGATCTCTCTCTTTTGGCTAGGTTTATTGGGTTTCTCATGATGAAATGTTGGATTTTTGTACGCTCAATCAGCTCAGATGTACAGAGGATGACAGCCAGATGAGATCAGTGTTCCTTTCACATCTGTCTGGGAGGCTAGTATTATTGATTTTTTTCTTATTTAGATATCTGCAGTTGTTATGCTTAGCCATGCAAAATTCAAGAAGGACAAGAGGACATAATGATTGGAACCGATACAATAGGAGAACTGAAATGTAAAAAAAAATAAAATAAAAATACACTCAGGTGACAGAACACTAGAATGAACGAATCATTTTCATTCACTTACATGAACAGATTCACATTTTTGATTCATCAAAGGTTGAAACACGACTGCTTTGGTGGAATGCAATATCAATATAACATTTCAGTATCATTGGTTTTGGACGTAAAGGATGAATACACCCTTTATTGAACAAGTCTGTGATTTGAGTCTGAACAATATTATGCAGAACTGAACAAGATACCTTGTTCTTGAACAAATGAAACAAAATGAACAAACTAAATGAACGAACATATGAAAATGAGAACATCACAAATCACAAACTATTGAAATGCTATTTTGATTTTTTTCAACTTAAAAACTAGAAATTAAAAACTAAAATTAGAAATAAAAATGGCAACTACTGAAATAAGTTGAAGTTGAAGTACTAAAATTACTTAACTAAATCTTAAAAATAGAGCTAAATAGAAACTATAAAAAACTGACAAAACTAAAATGAAAAAAAAAACTAAAAATGAAATAAAATAAAATTACTAAATATTCAACTGAAATTAAAATTAAAACTTAAAAAAGTACTAGAATAATAGCATTTGAAAAAGAAAAACTTAGGATCTTGCACACTTTTTCAGTCTACATGTGACTCTTCTAAAAGAGTAAAAACACAGTAATTGTATTGTAATTTTATCATTTCAAGTGCAAAAATAAAGTGCCCTTAGCACTTGACAAACTCGGAGAAAAAAAAAAATAAAGAGTATGTAACTTGCTTGGGATGCTTAAGCATCTGGACACTCAAATTAAAATAGAGGATACTAAGACTTGTTTCAGTAGTGAAAGATGAATCAAATGAATAAACAATTAAATGACTCATTCTAACTTGTCATCACAGAATGGTGACCTGTAGAAAAGGTTACTGAATGAATCAGTGAACAGCTCTGAACAAATCTTTTCGGTGAATGGCTTCAAAAGTCACTGAGATGAATCAAAATCCCCATCACTACAGAACACTCTTAATCCAGATTTATTTGATATCCATTTCTGATGAATTTTTACTCTGATTTGCGTCTGGTGGGTTGGTACAGTTGAATCATTTTAGTGATTAGTCCCTCAACTTAATCACAGCTCATCATTACTCAAGCTCAGAGGGCTGCGTCGCATGTACTGAGCTGGCTTATGCCAATGCCGTGGTTTTAGTACAATGACCTGTTGCTGGAGTTCAGCCCTTTACTACATTACCCACGGACTACTGCATTGCCTGTTTAGAAAAGACTCCCAGTATTGCCATGGCAATGGGCCAGGGGATAACAGATGGTGGGAGCGTGTGCTCAGTGCCAGTTAAAGAGGGAGCGCTGATAGTAAGGGGGAAAGTGGGTCAGGATCAGCTACAGCAGGACCAGACAACGCTTAACACCAGACAGGCCACACACACACTTATACAATGTTCTTCAATAATTCCTTCTAATTAGATCTGCAAATGGAAGAACGCATTCATATTTCACAGGGATTTAAAATATGCAAGTTCTCTTTTCATTATTCAAAAAGTCAAGAACTTTCTACATGACATTTTACATCTATATTACATTCAGTTTCAAATATTTTCATTCTAAAGTGACTTCTGAGACACATTATGTTAACTGACAAGAAGAAAAAATAATTTCTCAGGTGTTGTAAGAAAAAACCTGCACATTCTTCACACTATTCACACGTCAAATTTCTGATGCTGTTAATCATTTTAGAAATCAACTGAGATTGTTGTTAATGAAGTTCACCAGCTGCTAAACATCCTGCTGTTTCCTTAGCTGTGCTTCCTTCTATATCAAGATGACATGAAGTCAAGATGACATGAAACCAGTTCTGTGGTTGTTACTGACAACAGTTCAGAAATCATACTCAAGTTTCACCCCTAGTGACATTCTATTTTGAGATCTCCTGAAGGAAAAAGTAGATGTCCATCCAAAAGTGTCATGCAAATTTTCAAATATGTTTGTACTATTGCACCATCTTTGCAACACAGCACATTTCTCAAAGGTTTGTTCAAACAAAGCCAAGGCCCAATTAATAAGGGTGAATATCACAAAACTTGTCAAAAAAAAAAACATGCCCAGGTCACATTTTAATGTGGTTTTATTTCTTTTGCATTGTTTCTTATGTATTTTAGGACTAATATGCATATTTTGCCTCTCAATTCTTACTTCTGTAATCTAGCCCAAATTGGCTTTTAAATCTACCTACATATCTATCTATCTATCTATCTATCTATCTATCTACAAACCCGATTCCAAAAAAGTTGGGACACTGTACAAATTGTGAATAAAAAAGGAATGCAATAATTTACAAATCTCATAAACTTATATTTTATTCACAATAGAATATAGATAACATATCAAATGTTGAAAGTGAGACATTTTGAAATGTCATGTCAAATATTGGCTTATTTTGGATTTCATGAGAGCTACACATTCCAAAAAAGTTGGGACAGGTAGCAATAAGAGGCCGGAAAAGTTAAATGTACATATAAGGAACAGCTGGAGAATCAATTTGCAACTTATTAGGTCAATTGGCAACATGATTGGGTATAAAAAGAACCTCTCAGAGTGGCAGTGTCTCTCAGAAGTCAAGATGGGAAGAGGATCACCAATTCCCCCAATGCTGCGGCGAAAAATAGTGGAGCAATATCAGAAAGGAGTTTCTCAGAGAAAAATTGCAAAGAGTTTGAAGTTATCATCATCTACAGTGCATAATATCATCCAAAGATTCAGAGAATCTGGAACAATCTCTGTGCGTAAGAGTCAAGGTCGGAAAACCATACTGGATGCCCGTGATCTTCGGGCCCTTAGACGGCACTGCATCACATACAGGAATGCTACTGTAATGGAAATCACAACATGGGCTCAGGAATACTTCCAGAAAACATTGTCGGTGAACACAATCCACCGTGCCATTCGCCGTTGCCGGCTAAAACTCTATAGGTCAAAAAAGAAGCCATATCTAAACATGATCCAGAAGCGCAGGCGTTTTCTCTGGGCCAAGGCTCATTTAAAATGGACTGTGGCAAAGTGGAAAACTGTTCTCTGGTCAGACGAATCAAAATTTGAAGTTCTTTTTGGAAAACTGGGACACCATGTCATCCGGACTAAAGAGTTCAGAAGGCTGCATCTCTGATGGTATGGGGTTGCATGAGTGCGTGTGGCATGGGCAGCTTACACATCTGGAAAGGCACCATCAATGCTGAAAGGTATATCCAAGTTCTAGAACAACATATGCTCCCATCCAGACGTCGTCTCTTTCAGGGAAGACCTTGCACTTTCCAAGATGACAATGCCAGACCACATACTGCATCAATTACAACATCATGGCTGCGTAGAAGAAGGATCTGGGTACTGAAATGGCCAGCCTGCAGTCCAGATCTTTCACCCATAGAAAACATTTGGCGCATCATAAAGAGGAAGATGCGACAAAGAAGACCTAAGACAGTTGAGCAACTAGAAGCCTGTATTAGACAAGAATGGGACAACATTCCTATTCCTAAACTTGAGCAACTTGTCTCCTCAGTCCCCAGACGTTTGCAGACTGTTATAAAAAGAAGAGGGGATGCCACACAGTGGTAAACATGGCCTTGTTCCAACTTTTTTGAGATGTGTTGATGCCGTGAAATGTAAAATCAACTTATTTTCCCCTTAAAATGATACATTTTCTCAGTTTAAACATTTGATATGTCATCTATGTTGTATTCTGAATAAAATATTGAAATTTGAAACTTCCACATCATTGCATTCTGTTTTTATTCACAATTTGTACAGTGTCCCAACTTTTTTGGAATCGGGTTTGTATCTATCTATCTATCTATCTATCTATCTATCTATCTATCTATCTATCTATCTAGTGTTGTCAAACGATTAATCGCGATTAATCGCATCCAAAAGAAAAGTCTTTGTTTACATAATATATGTGTCTGCATTGTGTATATTTATTATGTATATATAAATACATACACACGCATGTATATATTTAAGAAAAATATGTAATGTTTATATATTAAATATATTTATATATGACATAATTTATATGAATATAAATATATACATGTAAATATATGTACATATTTTCAAAATATATGCTGTATGTGTGTGTCTTTATATATACATAATAAATATACACAGTACACACACATATTACATGAACAAAAACTTTTATTTTGGATGCGATTAATCGCGATTTTTCATTTGACAGCACATATATATATATATATATATATATATATATATATATAATTTATTTTGCATAGCATGTTTCATCTATAAAGCACAATATCATTTAATATTTGTAACCTATTGTCATTAACTGCAGGGGATTAAACAAAGGTGTTTGAATAAGGATTTAATTCTTACTGTAACTGTAACCTTTATAAAGTCCACTAAAATGGGGATTCAAAGCATAGTAAACTAGTGCCAGTAGCCTATTTCACACACTTTTACAACATTGACATGAACATTTGAGCAACATGTTAAGTAGTTCTGTTTTCCAAATGTAAAAGAGTGTGTTGATTCATGTACTTAGAGAAATAAGATAGAGCGTTAATATTTGATTCCCCAGTGCTGATATATACATTAATAGCTGAGTACAAACAGCACAAAGAAAATATTGCCGCAAATCCCACTATACAGATAAATCCAGCACACTGCACATGTGACTGCTTGAGCTGTTGATTTACTCCCCAACACAAGCGGATTGCCTTCACTTTCATGAAAAAACCAATCACAATACACCAGATGTTTCTTAAGTGTACCACAGTGTCTAGGAAATCTCAGATAGCCCATGTGTTTGTATAAAGGCAGACTCTGCAGACTTATGCTGTTATGTCACAAGCAGTCATTCTGATGTACATACATTGGTAAATCCAGTTCAATACAACACAGCATGTTTACTGCCACAATGGGAGTAATTA
Source organism: Spinibarbus caldwelli (assembly GCA_039654775.1). Classification (NCBI taxonomy): domain Eukaryota; kingdom Metazoa; phylum Chordata; class Actinopteri; order Cypriniformes; family Cyprinidae; genus Spinibarbus; species Spinibarbus caldwelli. The sequence goes on from CM077259.1 coordinate 12,865,802, forward strand.
TGGCGGTTCATGCTAACCACACACTTGCATTACATGAATTATGATAACATTTCAATTCTGAAAACTGTAAATTTATAAAGAGATATACAATGTGAAATACTTCAGAACTTTTAAGAGCCACCTTACAACATATTTGACTCTTCGTTATCTTGTTCTCTATGAAGGATTACATTAGAGACATACTGATATTTTTACTGATATATGAACACTTTTCATCAGTCAATGTATGTTCTACAGGAAACATGGAGAATTTAAATAAACATAAAAATAATCGGTCAGAAACACAATACTGATCAATACTGAAGGTTTTAACCAAGTAACACTTTTTACATGATTGTTTCTTTAATATGGGTTCTATGACAAATTACATGGTGGACTAGCACACAGTTATTGGATTTAATGCCTAAGTTAAATGTTAAAGAGATAGTATTTTCTAAATTATTATTGTTGATATTTGAATTACGATATTATTATTATTTATAATCATAATTGAATATTATTATTATTATTACTACTACTATTAATAACAATTATTTAAATGCATGTTTTAATGATTATTTAGCTGTTATTGTTTCAAAAATTGTTTTAAATAGTACGTAATAGTAAGCTATTGGTCTTGAAAAACAACACAGAAATGATTGACAACATAAACTGAGACAGAGAGGCATTAAAGAACACTAAGAATAAAGAAGAGTCTGTCTTACCTCGTATCAAAACGATGGACATCAGTGGAAAAACCAATTTCAAAAACATCATGGTCTTGTTTAAGATGTACCGATTTCAAAACAAGTGGTGCTGTGTGAGTTTAACAGAAAGCACAATCCCTTAGAGAACAATTATCCAGCTTCCCCATTTATTGAGATGTGACAGGAAAACTGAAGATATTCAGATGTCTTATTGTTAATTTGAACTTGCCAGCCAGTTCGGATGGGCACCTCGCGCTGGACCGAACCCTTCAATACTTCGATAGAGTAAAACAATTACGCACATCGAGACGCGCATTGAACTGCGCGCGTGGGCAGCGGATCGAACATAAATCAGCTTAAAGCACTGAGATTAAAGAAGAATGAATGACCGTATCAACATAAACCTGAGGTCTCTGTCCAGCTGCAGCCTAGAATGAAGAATGAACGGGTTTTCTTCGCTCAGTTGTTGTCCTATCGCCCTGGAGCTATTATCCTCATCCAAGCGCTTCTGACAAAAATCTCTAAAAGCATCATCTGTTCCGCTGAAACTCGTCCTGTTAACTTTACCTAACAGTAAACCCTGGTCTCGGTTAATAAACTGTAGGATGTTTAAAAAACGTCAAATGACGCTAACCAGCACTGGATTCAAAGTTGCGCCCAACTTGCAGCTCTCGTCTGATTCGCCCGGTGATTAAGGGCAATACGATTAATGGATCACAGTTCCAGGCGGAGTTCAATTGTGCTGCAGCCATATAAAGTAAAACTAAGAATTTGTGAATAGTTCATCGTGCGTTTCAACAGTATGGTCTATCTCTGATCAGCTTTAATGTGTGATAACGCCCAAATTCTGGTTTGGAAAGCATTTTGGGATATAAATGTAAAGGGAGTTTATTGTACGAGCGCGTGTCAGAGGTATTGTCCTACACCTCCCTCTGGTGCTCAATAAAATAACATGTAATTTCAGAACTGCATTGCAGTGTCCAATGCTCAAACAACAATAAAGAGAATCTTTATGTGCTCATGTAATGTGAAATGTAGTATATTTACCAAAGACACTGCAATCGTTTAGTACTGTATTAACTGTATAAACATTAATGCAAATCCTGTAGAAGGCCAATTCATTCTGTATTTTGAGTTTGTTTTTCAGTAATGCAAAGTAAACATTTTATCCCAATACATAAAAACTTAATTGATTCCTTAAACTAAATTGCACTTTTTTAAAATTAAGGATGAAAAAATTCTCATGACTCTACATATGACAAGTGGTTCAGAGAATGAATGAATGAATGAAAACTCTATAAAATTACTAAAATTGAGTAAGATTTATAAGTGGGTGGATTATAAAGTTGCACCAAACTTGCCTTACCATTATAGCATACTGATGAAAACATTGTTTACAGCTGTAAAATCAGATTAGAATTTATTCTTACTTAGAATACTTTTAGTAGCATGATTGTGAAAATCGTTGCCATTTTTGTTATCGTGTTAATTAAATAAAATGAAATAGGCATTTTTCATGTTAATTTGTAGCGATTCCAAAGCAATAAATTAATGAGCAACATTTGTATGGTACAGATGAATTAATCTCTTCATTTGATGTGAAGGGCAGGTTGTCATGGCTTATTTTGAAATCCTTTCAAATGTAAAACATCCTCTTTACACTCTACCAGCATTATCAACCGAGGCAAATTAACAATTCAAAATAAAGCAGTGGAATTAATTCTCAACTTCAGCAATGAGCCGTCAGTGCTTTTCAAAAAGCATACCTTGTCACTTAAGGAAACACTGGAGATGTCAGTCTCTTTAATCTCTTTAATAAATAATCATTCATTCCCATGGAAAGTAAAGCAACAATAAACACTGTGGTGTGTGATATTCACCTGTCTAGAAATAGCATTTGTCTGAGGTGCATCAGTCTTCTGACTGACTGAAATCTTAGCAGCATTGAATATACCTGCATCCATCTTAGAAAATGACAATAAAGGCCTTTTACATGCTAATTTGTCCTCTAATTTAAATTCAAAGAGCAACAAACAAATAGTTCACTAGGGCACACCCACAGCGTTTACTGAAAATAAAATGCAAGAGAACCAAATGATTGGCAGCTGTCAGGGCACAACAGATCTGATGTATTTACTTCAATTAGTAATGTAATAATGTTAAATAATGAAGTCAAAAAGCAAGATATTTATTTTGATTAATATGATTGATATTTAGATTTCCTAAATGTATATCATATTTAAGAAATGATGGCCCATTCCAAATACTGAACAGAACATAGTTCTTTATTCTATTCTGCTGGTATTTATGTTTAATTTTTTCATAAAGTGATACATGTTTATATACAGTACTAGTCAGAAAAAAAGTCTATTATGTAACTTGAAATAATTTAGTTTAATGTTAATTTAAAAATATGCTTTTGTTAGTTCAAAACATATTAACTAATGTTAACATATGCAATTTTATATGTTGAAATGTTTCAATAAAAAATTAACATGGACCATAACTAATATAATTAATAAATGCTGTATAAGTGTTGTTCAGTGACTGATGTAACAAATACTGTACAGTTATACAGTCAAATTTTCACTCTGTTCATTAGAACAAAATAGATACACTACACTATTAAATTGATTTATCATGGTTTCCACAAAATAATAAGCAACACAACTGTTTTCAACATTGATAATAATAATACATTTTTTCTTGAGCACCAAATCAGCATATTAAAATAATTTCTGAAGGATCATGCTACATTGAAGACTAGAGTAATGATGCTGAAAATTCAGTTTTGCATTCTCAGTAATAAATCGGATTTTAAAATATATTAAAATTGAAAACAGTGATTTAAATTGCAACAATATTTCGCAATATTATTGTTTCTAATGTGTTTTTGATCAAATAAATGCATCTTTAGTGAGCACAAGAGACTTCTTTTAAAAACATTTAAAAATCGGACCCCAAACTTTTGAATGGTAGTGTAGTAGCAAACATAAATACTGAAACATCTTGTAAATACATAGCCTACTTGTTTACTTGGAGTTCCCTGATAGCTCAAGGCAGAATGAATCATTTCAAATTGTGGGAAACTGTGCATAACATTTGGTAAATAGCATTTTCTAGTTCTTTCAAAAGGGGGAGACAAACCTTCTCTCCTCTCTCGATTCCTCTCTCCTTCTACTCCTTCCACTCTCCATTAAACTGAAGCTTTTTGCACCACTGGAAAGGGTGTCCTGTCAAATGAAAAACATCACAGACTGGGATTAAAACAGCACGACCATAAAGCCTCTGAAAGGTAAATGTATGGAAACTATGTTATGATGTCATCCCTGCTCAGGCAACAAAAGATTTGGCCTGTGATTGAGGATTACACAGAGATCAGCTTTTATGATATACAAGATAATGTACATCATGTAAGAAAATTGCATGCCAAATTGTGCTGTATATTGCACTGTTTATTTTACATTAAAGAATGACAATGGGCTCATCAAAGCAGCAAAAGGCCTTCATGATTCTCATCAGGGTATTTTACTGTATGGTGAATAGACATATTATGGACAAAGAGATATCTCATATGATAATGTTCTCATATGTTGTGGACTGAGATGTTGCATTAGTGCAGCACAGGGGAGGGGCTGCTGCAGTCCACTGCAGTGCAGTGCTTCAAGCTGTTAGGTGAAATGCTATGCGAGGCAGTTAGGTGGAGCTACAGCACTGTTGTTGTCTGAAGAGAACAGTTTCATGGATGGTCCACATAGCTGACAAGACTAAACATTTTAAAATGCAGGTTTGTTTAACAGCATGCCTTCCTATTTTTTCAAACCATTTCATGCTAGATTTCAGGCTAGATTCAGTGGACGCTGTAGATGGAAATTTCAAAGCTAAATATTAACTCATCAGCAATGCTTTTCACAGAAAGGTTATTTAGACCTTCAAACACTCTGGGGTTTAACTTAGCACTTTTGATAGTCAAATATATTTATATATGTTCAAAGGTTTTTATTTGATTCTGGGATATTTAACAATGTTTTATGACTCTCCTGTTTCCTTTTTTCTAGAGTTTTGCAATGAACACATTTATCTCTTTGTTTGGATTGATTCTTGTTCTGGGAGGTAAGAACATTATGAAGATATTTTCCTAATGTTGCTTTTCATATGCAACCATTCCAACCATTCAAATATAAAATGATATTCTCTAAAAATATATATTTTAATGCTATATTCAATCGTTCTCATTTTTCTAACTTTAAGTTTGCTCATGTCAGTTTCTTGACAAAAGAAAGAAATTCTTGAATAATCAGAAATTCTTTGATTAAGAAATATATAAGAATAATGTCAAATTAGTATATATATATATATATATATAAGTACACTTTTCTGTGAATACAATACACACACACACACACACACACACACACACAATATATTACAATCAATATAGCTGAAAAGAAGACTCTTTTTGCCATTTAGCTTTACTGACGCACTTTTGTTAAATGGAAAAAACATCCAGTTCAGAAATTCAAAGAGAGAAAGTCAGTGTTGAAAAGGCATGAGATTCTTTTTGGAAGTACTTTGTCTTTAAATAAATGTAATGCTGTACTGAACTCTTGACTTTTACAAAGCATTGTGCAAATATGGCAAATATCTAAATAACGGGCTTCATGATTTCTCATCTCCAGTTCTGATGATCCCAGTGTTGTGTCAGGATGAAGAGAGTGTAATTACAGTATGCCAAGAGGAAGATAATGACCTCAGAGTGGACTGCCTTCTGGAGCCCAGACCCAGCTACCACACAGACTATGAGTTCTCCATGTCTAAAGGCCAAAAGGAGATCATCATAAACACCAACATCTCTGGAATCATGCCTGAACCCAAGTTCAGGCATAACACGTTTGTCACAGAGCTTGAACCATACGGATTCAGGCTGACCATTATGAGCTTCACCGTCACTGAGAATACAACGTTCATCTGTAAAGTAACCAAGATCCAGAAGGCTCTGTTTGTTGAATTAGGTAAAGCAGCTGTATTGTGGCACTATGTAAATCTAAATGAATGCTTTCTCTGACTAACCTTGACCTTGTCTTTGCCTTCCAGACAGCATCGAGCCCTGCTCTGCCATCAGTGTGTTTCTTCTGGGTTATCCTTGGCTCAATCTTCTGGTTCCTCTGTGCATCTTACAGCTCAGGGAAGCCTTTTGAGAAACAGTCAGCTACAGCATCATATTTCCAGAGTATAAATGAAGTATTTCTGTAGATTTCTCAGTATTTTTAGAAATGCTTTTCGACATGCTCTGCCTTTACTGTAAAGTAAGTACTGGTTGCTGCCTCTATGAAGGTATTTATTTACTTTATGCCTTTTTATGTGTCTAGCCAAAGCACAACTGAAGACATGTCCTGTGTGCAATAAGTTAAATGATTTTTAAGGTTTCTTGACTGCTATTATAATTAAGATTTGATGAAGATGAAGATTTGTAAAGCAATTGTACTGCAACAGTGCCATCAATGCTTTCAATGAAATGCACCATAAAAATCTTGTCATCAGTGTGTAGATCAATAAATAAATCTCATAATTTATTGGCTTAATTATGTTTTTCCCAGCACTTTGAAAATAATAAATTCTTTTTTTTCCCTCACAGTTTACTTGTTTAATTTTGCACAGTTGCACATTGTTTAATGTTTGTGTGAAAGAAAAAAAATACTTCAATGGTATATAAGGTATAATTTTAATTTGATCAGTAGTTTGTTTTGAAAATGGTATTGGCGTCTTAGGAAATGTATCTTTAATAAAATCTGTCACTGGTGTTATAGCTCTTCCTTCATTTGTGAAATAAAATAAACCAATAAAATAAAAAATAAAAGTAATCCTTTCTGATTACTAATAATGTCAAGATGATAATAAAAACCATCAGCTTGGATATTGAAGATAACTGTGTGAGTTCAAGACTTTAACGCATTTTGAGAAAAAACCTTATCATACTTCTCTTTAAACTCAACAAATTGTGGTTGGTCACTTTGCATGTTTTGTGCTTTAAGTGGGCAGTTCCTGTCCACAAAAAGCTGCGAAAAGGTCTAGACATTCAGTTGAAAGTTTAAAGTCAATGGTCTAGCTACTTTATAAAAGAAATGGTCTAAAGTTGCTGTAAGTTATGCTGGACAACCTAAAACCTCAAAAGTTATATGACCACTGAATTAAACAAGCCCATCTCTCAGTATGTATGTTTCAACATTATCTGTGAAGCAGAAGTAGTACAGCCAGACTGACAGCTCCCACCTTCCAGCTTCTCAAATATGATCTGACTGCTGTGAATGTGCAAAATTATTGACAGGCAAAAGGTGTATTAAAAAGCCTTCTGATTGGCTCTGCCAGCTAGTGGTTCCTAATCCTGGTCCTGGAGAACCCAACACACTGCACATGTTTGATGTCGTTCTTATCTGACACACACATTTGAGGTCTTCGAGTCTTTACTGAGCTGATGTCTTCAGGCGAGTTTGATTAGGGTGACATCTAAAATGTGATGTGTTGGGGGCCCTCCAGGACCATGATTGGGAACCACTGAACTAAGCAAAGTATCTAACTCATACCCACTTTTACTATGCTGATTGTGTTGCCAGGTTTACGGTTTTCCTGCACAAATACAAAAAAACTACACAGCCTGTTTTTTTTTTTTTTTTGCCTTATTTATATGTGTCATGGCCAACAAAAACGTATCTGTAGACAAAGAAAAATTAAAAGTACATCATTTTATTAATGGGTGTTGCTCTTTGACTGTTGAAAACCTGGCAAACTAAGGACCGCTGAACCTAAAATATGTAAAATCTGCAATATGTTAAAAACTGGAGAAGTTCGCAGACAATACATGTTTCAACGAAAAAACTTATAAACAGGTTTAATCTGTTAAATTTCTTATCTGCTAAATGCTACTCTAAGGCATAAAGGTATGTGTACTGTGTAGCCTACTATGTGTACTGCGAAAAAATAAAGGCTGTATTATATAAACTAAATTTGACTTGACTTTTAAGGATGGCTGTCAGCTTCTCACATTGTGACAGTGTTTTTAATATTTATATCTTACACTGAATTTATCGTGTAAAGTGGATGTAAACAAAAATGGAGTAAATGAATTAAAAGATTAAATATAAACATACATGTAAACATGTATAGCTAAAATAATAAATAATAATAACAAACTCAAAGCGTTTATTTTAAGGCTGTTTAAAGAAATCCCTAAGTTGCAAACTTGTAAGGGGAAAACCTGGCAACTCTAGGACCTGGCAACTCTGTTTGAAGAAACTGGGCTGACAGAGATCGGTCTGATATTTCAACATCTACTGTATATACAGTTATATCGTTCAGGTAGGTACGGAAGAGGAGTCATTTATGCAAAACACAGAAATTATTATTATTTATTTATTTTTTATACAGGGACAATGCACAACAAAACTGTTGTGCCAGAGTTAGCTATAAAGCTAATTTGCATCTGCATGTTGTTACAAAATTACCAAGTTCAATCAAAAACAATACAATACATACAATATCACATCATACTCCATTAAATAAAATAAAATAAAATAAATAAATCGCTTATAGCACTTTTAAAATGAACTTAATGTAACGATATAGGCTGGTAGCTACATGTAGGCTATGTGTACATTCTGTTCATGAAATGAAAGTGAAAGCAGTTTGCACATCAGATCACAGCTCACACCACACTTGCAAAAGACAAAAGTAAGGAAGTGAAATTCTCTTTCTCAAGGTTTGTAAATTGCTTTTTTTTTTCGTCGTTATGAATATTAATTTTTACAGCTGCTAAAACAGTCTTGGTTGATTTTGGAAGCGGTCGTTGTTTTTAAATGACCATATTTATTGTTATAGCCTATCGTCCTCCGAGGCACTGGGCCTTACGAACATTGAGGTGCATGTTGTCGCTGGCAAAAACACATAGGCTTATGGGGATACACTGTCAATCAAGTGAAGCAATATATTTATTATTAATTTTAAAAAGTAATGAAAATATGAATGTGGTTTCCCAGTAGGCCTATGATAATGGTAAAAATATATATTATTCTTATCTTGGTCTATCTAGGCAATTTGAACATGTTTCAGGGTTATTTTACTGTTTTGATTTTTATTTATTATTGATGTTTATTTCAACTTTAAATTCATAACACAATCAAAATTGTGTTTTGTAGGAACTGCAGTCTTATAAAGGAGTGTCCAAAGATCACTGCAATCTGTTGTGTAGCCTAAGTGCCAAAATGCCAGTGGAATTCAGTGGATGGGAGGCATACTGTGATAAATCAAAGCACCTTAAACCAGGTCAAGAGCCCAAAAAGAGCCACGGCTACATCATGTACCATGGAACACACAAAAGCAATGCCCCAGCTATCATATCATCAGGGTTTCGGCCCTCTGCTGGGGGAACTCTGGGCCCTGGTGTCTACTGTAGTAGGAACATTAACAAAGCAATGAGTTACCCAGCATGTGCTGCTAATGATAGAGTTGTATTAAAGCTGCGAGTAAGAGTGGGTAAAGTGAAGAGGATTGACGCGCAAAGCTTTAACCTGATGACCTCATGGCATCAGCAGGGATATGATACAGCCTGGTTGCCTGCCTCTGCCTCTGGTGTGGGACTTGAGGAGGATTGTGTTTGGGACCCCAAGAGAATTACTGTGGCTGGAATAGCCCATTGCACAGACTCCAGCACTAAGAGTTCTCTGGAGAGTCTCATAAAGCAGAAAAGCCAATCACAGGACTCGAATGGGAAAGATCTGAAGCCGTGTAAAGGGTGTGGAATGCAAACAGAGCATAAACACACAATGGAGAAATGCTGGTCCTGTAAAGCCTCCATATGCCCCTTCATGAAAAATCATATTTGCCGAAAGAAAGGGAAGTAATTATTCCTGAGTACTTGAGAATTAGTTAACTGATATTTATACACTTTAATTAAATGTAATCTGTGAAGTGATGTTGCAATATGGTAAAGGCACTGTAATTAACAAATTCAATGAAATTCTGTTTATGATATTACTAAAAGTAAAGACATTACAGTGCATGTAAACCTTGAAAGTTTTAATTTGTTGAGATTAATATTGTTAAATTCATTTAATTCAGATTTTGTGGTGGTAACTCCTCTACAGTTGAAGCAGATTGTGCCAAACATCATACTTCTTTGAAATTGGAATTTATCACTGTAATGTAATTTTTCTGTAATATTTTGGAGTAATATTTTGAGCCATTAACTACTAAAATACAAAACAATTAATATTTATTAAAATATGTATTTTTTGTCTTCTGTTCTGCAGCTGCAATTCTGCTCTAACAATTTTGATTTACTGTTGAATTCTTTTATTGCAACAATTGTTATGTGAAGCAATATGTGAAATTTAGCTTAATTTTTTTTTTTCCATGAAAACCCTGGTGGAAAAGTAAGCATATCTGGACTGAAATATTATTATAAAAGCAAAATAAAAAAAAAATACCCATCAAACTGTTTTCCTATATTTCTCTTCCTGCTTGCCATTCTGTGAAGTTTCCCACAAAGCAAGATTTTTATTTTTAATTTTTTTTTTAATGCAAATCATGGTGTCTCAAAGGAAGGAATGAATAAGACGCTATACTAAAAGCTTGGGGTATTCCACATTTAAAATCAAAGGTCTAATTTATAGAAAACAATGTTTTTTATGTTTTGAATACCAATATGAAGTTTATTGTTTTACAAATTCTTCATGATGAAACACTCATTTATGTGTGATCTATTAATTTATTTGTATTGCTTTAATACATATTTACATATTTATCTTTATTCATATCTTATTTATCTTTATTCATGTAATAAATATAAAAAATAAAAACATAACTCAAATACATGTCAATGAAGTATGTTTAATTTATTCATCATTTATATCATTGTATTGCAAAATGATAATCATTTCAAAGCACTTGAGTGGTTTATATTCAACAGCTGGTATAACATTTAAAAAAAAAAAAAACAGTTTAGAACGATTAATTTCATACTTCATGGGAAAATACACTTCAGTAACTCTCATGCCCCGCATGCCAGGCACCATGTGCTCCTTGTGTTTTTGGGCGTATTTCACCAATAACTGTGATTCGTTTTGGATCCCAAACACAATCTTCTTCAAGATCACTTCGCACCATGCCACAATTTGGGGGGCACCAGGCCGTGTCGTACCCGTAATCATGCCAGGTATACTGCAGTCGATGACCTTGATAGTTAATCTTTATCACTTTCCCAACATTGACCTTCACTCTCAGAACCACTCTCTCATGCTCAGGTAGATCCAGAGGGTATCTGGAGGCCTTTTCTAGATCTCGGCTGAGATAAACACCAGCCCCAAGCATCCCTTTAGAAGATGGTTTGAAGCCAAAGACTTTGATTTTTTCAGCTGCCTCCCTTGATGTGCCATGATACATTCTGTAGACTTTACCATCTGATGGTTCTAAGTAACTCTCAAGGCATGGTGGAGCACCTGGACCCAAATCGTCTTCAACCCACATGTTTGCACCTGGACAAATAAAATCTCTGAAGATGAATAAAAACTCAGAATTTTACCAGATCACAGCAAACAGACTTACTAAGAAAGACATAATGACAAACACATGTAAAATGGCATTAAAAAGTAATTTATATTTACAATATAAAATTGACTTCTCTTGTCATTGTTATTGTTATTTAGGCTTTATAAACACAATGACCAACAAAAGCACTAGATCCATTTCCACAAAGACAAAGTGGTGCCTTACCTCTGATGTCACTTCTAAAGTTGATTGCTTCTTCTTGAAAGCAGGTATATAATGGCATATCTTTCAGGGTGTGTCCATGACGAAAGGTGTTCCATTTTTTCCACATTTGATTATAAACAAATTTCCAGTGTGATTTAAGTTTTGTTTTTGCTGGTGAGGATTATTTCCCTGAAAACGCCCCACCTAATCAAAAACTATTCACACAGCTATGACCGAAAAGCTTTGAATAGCACAGATTAACAAATAATACAATTGAACTGATGTACTCAAACATCAACATTTATGTATATTTATACTTATATTACTTATATTTATATTTACTTTTCTTTTCATTTAAATTTTATAAATTTTATAATTTTATAAATTTTATAATTTAATTTTATTAAATTAAATTTAATAATACCTAGTACCAAAACATATAAAATACACAAATAAAGAGAATAAATAATAAGTTATATATCAATTATATATACAGGTGCATCTCAAAACATTTGAATATCATGAAAAACATTTTTTTTTGTAACTTATTTTAAAAAGGGAAACTTTCATATATATTTTAGATTCATTACATGTAAAGTAAAACATTTCAAAAGTTTTTTTTTTTGTTTTAATTTTGATGATTAGAGCTTACAGCTCATGAAAGTCAAAATCCAGCATCTCAAAATTTTAGAATATTTATATTTGAGTTTCATTAAATGACCATCCCTACAATATAAATTCCAGGTATCTCTTGTTCTTTGAAACCACAATAATGGGGAAGACTGCTGACTTGGCAATGGTCCAGAAGACAATCCTTGAGACCCTCCACAAAGAGGGTAAGTCACAGAAAGTCATTACTGAAATGGGTGGCTGTTCACAGAGTGCTGTATCAAAGCATATTAAATCCAAACTTGACTAGATGGAAGAAATTGTGTAGGAAAAAGTGCACAAGCAACAGGGATGACCACAAGCTTGAGAATACTGTCAAGCAAAGCCGATTCAAACACTTGGGAGAGCCTCACAAGGAGTGGACTGAAGCTGGAGTCAGTGATCAAGAGTCACCACACTCAGACGTCTTCAGGAAAAGGGCTGCCAAGCCACTTCTGAAACAGAAACAATGTCAGAAGCATCTTACCTGGGTTAAGGAGAAAAAGAACTGGACTGCTGCTCAGTGGTCCAAAGTCCTCTTTTCAGATAAAAGTAAATTTTGCATTCCATTTGGAAATCAAGGTCTAGAGTCTGGAGGAAGACTGCAGAGGCACAGAATCCAAGCTGCTTGAAGTCCAGTGTGAAGTTTCCGAAGTCAGTGATGATTTGGGGTGCCGTGACATCTGCTAATGTTGGTCCATTGTGTTTTATCAAGTCCAAAGTCAATGCAGCCGTCTACCAGGAGATTTTGGAGCACTTTATGCTTCCATCTGCTGACAAGCTTTATGGAGATGCTGATTTCCTTTTCCAGCAGGACTTCCACACACTTCCAAGTGGTTTGCTGACCATGATATTACTGTGCTTGATTGGCCAGCCAACATGCTTGACCTGAACCCCATATGGAGTCTATGGGATATTTTCAAGAGAAAGATGAGAAACAATCCAGCAATACAGACGAGCTGAAGGCTCAATAGTGCCTCAGCAGTGCCACAGGCTGATCGCCTCCATGCCACACCTCACTGATGCTGGAATTTGTGCTAAAGGAGCCACGACAAAGTATTAAGTGCATAAATGAACATACTTTAAAGAACTTGAACTTTTCTGTTTTGCAAATCGTTTTTTTTTTTTTTATTGATTTTAGAAAATATTCTAATATTTTGAGATACTGGATTTTTGAGTTTCATGAGCTGTAAGTTCTAATCATCAAAATTAAAACAAAAAAAGTTTTGAAAGGTTTTACTTTACATGTAATGAATCTAAAATATATAAGAAAGTTTCACTTTTTGAAATGTTACAAAAAAATAAAAAAATTTTGAGATGCACCTATATATCTTTATTATTAGGGGAAAGATTAAGTCCTTATACTGTAAAAGATATGTTTATTGTATAATGAAATATAAAAATGAATATTAACTTTGTAGAAATTTATTCTCAAGTCTCATGAATTTTCATTGTTGGGTGAATTATCCCAGACGCAATTGTATGATATGATAGTATGTCCCAAACTTGCCTATTCTTCTACACACTCAAAAGTGCATACTTTTTACTCGGCGCTGATAGCCTCGTGGGCAGTGCGACTACATTCTGTATGGCGAAGTTGCGCTTCAGATATCCCACCTCTTGGACCTTTACTGATCCTGTCCCCCCCTCTCTCTCCCACTCACTTCCTGTCAGATCTCCACTGTCCTATCAGAAAAAAAAAGCAAAAAAAAAAAAAAAAAATTGTGTGCACTTTTTTTCCACCAAAAGAGTACATACTTTAAGGGCGTAGTATAAGTAGGCACACTGGGATGCAGCATCAGTCACTTTCTGGTCTAACGTTGAGCTTCGGACTGCTTACCTGTGCTCCCTGTGTTGTTCCTATATGATTCCTAGCCAGTGCTTTGTCTGTCTTCTGTGCTACCTCCTGGTTATCTGTGTGCCCCGTGTGCCTCATTGGACATCTCAAACCTGTGGATCCTCTACTTTCCTGCATACTCACCTGTTTCCCCGAGGTGTGCGCTCTCTAATCACTCCAGCATTCACAAGCCATTCTCCATCATCTGCAGGAACACCAAAACCATTAACTTTTTATGCCTTGATTATCTGCTGAACTCCTGCTTAATAAACAACCTGCTTAATAAACTGTTATAATTACCATTATCCACCTGAGTCTGTCTGTTACAATAATCATGCACCATATCTTTTGATGTTGCATATAACACTGAATGCAGACTCTCTGAAAGCAGATTTATGAACCATAAGCTTACTATTAGTGTATCCACAATGGAAATAACACTTGAGCAAAAGAAAATGCTTTCACTTTCTCTTCATCTTGGTAAACTCTAATATGAATGATTACATTTATATATGGAATTATAATGACTTTACTGCTGTAAATTCTATAAGATATGGTAAGGGCATTTAAACATTTGGTAAAAGTGTGGTGCTTCTTCGTCTTCAAAAGCAGAGAGACACATACTGTACTATGATTATCCAACCCCAGTATATTGGAAAGTTTGAAGTAAACGGTGTGATTTTTGTCCATGTTATTGGTAGTTTAATGATTTTTATCACACTGTAATCAAAACAAGCAGAAACTGAATTGATTTATATGCTAACTTTTTTGAATCTCTGCACAACAGGAGATTTTACATGATAATAAATAGAATAACTGTTTATGTGTCATTGAAATTATATTCAAAAAATCTAATTGAAAAGAAAAAGTAACTTTGTCTCCCATTTGAAAAACAAATTACGTGTACTTAAAAATGAAAATTACTTGTACATTAATGTTAGTTTCATTTTTACTTTACAGGTCTGTTTTCCTGTAAATGCTCCACCAAACCAGAAACTAGCTGTGACTGTTGGTGTCTGAAATGGTCACAGTTATGAACAATAAGCGCAGATGAAATGCTCAAAAAGATCAAATCAACACATGCAGGTGCAGTTGTATGACTGCTACAAGTTAATCAGGCAAATACCAATCACTGTTTTAAAGTCTATTTTCATCTTCATGCAAACAGATGAGGTTGATCTTTCATGAGGTCACAAGTGACAATTAAATACAAACAAAAAGACTAAAGAATAATTAAACTCACCACAAATGATATTAAAAGTATTGTAAATTATTTAACATTATCTATAATAAGTAGTCTTAGACTGATTTTGAATGTTTTCTTTAACAATCTAAAGACATTTTGTGCCAATAAAAGACTATTTAAATCAAATAAAAAACAAAGCAGTACACAACTTGTACATGTTTGCTTTTAGCCATTAATGAACAAATAGTGAAAAGAAAAAAGGTATGAGGTATGACAAAATTACAAGGCTAAAAATGTTTACAGGCCTATTTTTAGTTATTTCACTTCTCTAGCTTCAGCCTCAGAAATTGTTGTAAGGCATAGTCAGCAGAGCGTAGTATAATGATCAAATTCTCAAAAAAAAAAAAATAAATAAAAACTTTTTTTTTTATTATAACACGTTATCTTTTTCATTGCTCATAACAAACACCACATACTCCTTAATTTGGACAAATTACATCAATGACTGTGATTCGTCTTGGATCCCAAACACAGTCTTGCTCAAGACCACTGCTTCAGGTAGTGTCCTAACATTGATCATGCCAGTTTTGCTTTGGTTGGCCTTGATAATCAATCTTTATCACTTTCCCAACACTAACCTTCACTCTCAGAACACTTCTCTGGTGTTTGGGAACACGTTCAGGGACATTAAAGGCCTTTATTACATCTTGGCTGAGGTAGAGTCCATGCCCAAGTGATACATTCGGTATAGGTTACCATTCACAGGCTCTGTAGTGCTTTAAAAAAAACGACACACCTGGATTCAAGTCAGTCTCTGGCCACATGATTAAACCTAAAGACAAAAAAAATAAACAACCTCCAAACCATTTTCATGTTCAAATCTGGTTAGAGAACTGCAGAAAATGGGACTGAAGTCAGTAGGAAGGAACACTGGTTTGTTGTCTGTACATTTGGTAGAATATGAGAACATTTATTTAATCAAAACTAGTACCTCTACAATGACAAATTCAGTCTGATTCATACTAATCTTGGACAGACCTTTAACAAATGAGCAGAAACCTATGACACGGCAGTAAAGGTTTTATGAGAGGCCATAAAGAAAAACTCCATTCACCTGAAGCAGCAAGAGTGAGTAAAGTACACCGTTTTTTTTGTTTTTTTTTCGTTTCTCTGATTACATATTTACACAGCAATAGACACAGCAATTTTATTTTATGTAGGCACTTGCATTTATGTATGTGTATTGGAGGCACTGAAAATAAGTTTCATTTCTCTGGCAACACATGGCATTCCTGTAAAGAATATTTAATTATCAGTTTTCTTTATACATTTTACATTCATGTAAATTAGAAGGATCTTTTAAAATGAATTAATCTTGATTCCTAAGGCAAAAAGAAAAAAAAAAAATACTGCCTGTATTTCTTATGTGAAACGGAAATTTATGGAAAAAAGAAAAATGTAAATATATTGAGCAATGAGCTATAATGGCCAAAGTGTGGTAATCCCAGATCTAATTTAGTTGGAAGATTATAAACCACAGTGAAACAGCTCTTAGTTTAAATCTAAATGTGTTGCGGGGGTTTTAAATGGTTGTTATTAGAGTGTAGGTCAATGTTGGTAGAGTTTAAAAAAATCAATTACCAAGATCAATCGCTGCAGAAAACCTGGCATGATCATGGGTAAAACTCTGCCTGGTGCCCTCCAAACTGTGGCATGATGTTCAGTGGCCTGGAGGAAGACACTGTTTATTGGAACCATGTTGGATCCTTCAGATCAGGGGTCATCAAACTTGATCCAGGAGGGCCGGTGTCCTGAAGAGTTTAGCTCCAACTTGCCTCAACACACCTGCCTGGATGTTTCAAGTACACCTAGTAAGACCTTGATTAGCTGCTTCAGGTGTGTTTGATTAGGGTTGTAGCTAAACTCTGCAGGGACACCGGCCCTCCAGGACCGAACTTGGTGAACGCTGCTTCAGATAATTGATAGAATTTACCCCAAATGTGATTTTTAATAATTGTTACGGAGCCGACGAGACAAGAGGTGTGTGGATCAATATACTGAGCTTTTCATTTATAAATCCAGGGCAGGCTGCTGACAGACCAGACGAAAAATAATTCCAAGACAGGCAGAAGATCAGTAACAGGTAACTGGGTAACACCTAACTGGGTAACACGAATTAAATAGATTTAAACTACAAAAGGCTCCGTGACGTAGCTGTCACTAGGTGAGCGACAAATGCTAAACAATACTCACAGCGATCTGAAAGAGGAAGTCCATGGTTTATATATAGTGTGTGATTGTGTGATTGGTCTCAGGTGTGAGCGTGTGATTAGTGAAATGGCTGCTGGGAAATGTAGTCCGGGGTAATGTGAAACAGTCTGTGCAATGTGAGAGTAAATATGATGGAAGGGCGACCTCTGGTGGCTATCGGTCGGAAGACCACAGACCGGATTCGTGACAATAATAAAGGTGTATTTATTTATAAGTTATTTATATTGTTTTTTTTTGTTGTTTTTTTTAGATTTGCACATTGTGGTTACATGCTGTGAATGTTTTTTATTAACAGAATATGAATTAATCAAGTATAATGAACGTGAATATAGCCATTTGTTCTAACAAATTCTCTTATTCATTATTTTCAGTTTCTGGGTCATTTCACTATTTAAAATTTGCAGAACACTGTAGGGTTAATTTTTAATCTACCATTTATTTTATTTCTTCATTTCAATCATGCATACAGTAGTTCAATGAAAGTGTTTAGGCAGATGCACTATAAATTGTAACAGAATAAATCTCTCATTTTTTTGCTGGTTTATACCAAAACTTTTTCCAGTAACCAAGTAAGCTTGTTCAACATCTTCAAAGGATTCTACAAAAACTTTCGTCCTCTTTCTTTGGATAAATTAAATCAACAACTGTGATTCGTCTTGGATCCCAAACACAATTTTCTTCAAGACCACTTGGTACCATGCCACAGTTTGGAGGACACCAGGCAGTGTCGTACCCCTGCTCATGCCAGGTTTTCTGCATTGGATGACCTTGACGGTCAATCTTCTTCACTCTCCCAACATTGACCTTTACTCTTACAATCACTCTCTCATTCTCAGGTACATCCAGAGGATATCTGGAGGCCTTCTGTAGATCTCGGCTGAGGTAGACACCACGTCCAAGAATGCGATTTTCAGAAGACTGCTTAAAGCCATAGACTTTGATTTTTTCAGCATTCTCCCTTGATGTGCCATGGTACATCATGTAGACTTCACTGTTCTCTGGTTCTCTGTAACTCTCAAGGCATGGTGGAGCACCTGGACCCAAGTCGTCTTCATCCCACATGTTTGCCACAAATAATCTTGGTATGCATAAGATATTAGTGGAAACTAAATACCATGTGTAAGTGAAAAAAAAAATAGGAGAAAAAAGACGTTGCTTCTAACACTGAGTGCAGATCTTCTGAAAGCAGATTTATGAACTGCAAACTTATTCAGGGTGCGTCCACAACGGAAATTTTACTCAAGCAAAAGAATAAACTTTCAGTTTCTCTTTATCTTGCTAAATTCTCCACTTAACTGGAAACTACCTGTGACTGTGTGAGTCTGAAAAGGTCATGGTAGGGGAGACCGGGTATGGTAGTAACACTTTTGGTAGTAACAATCTAAAAGAACAACACAAAACCATGTATCACTTTCAGTGACAGACCGCAGCTCAAATCTACTTTCTGTTTGATGCAGGAGTGTGTGCGTGTATGTGTGTAAATTAGACTAGAACAAACTTCCTTAACGGCATTGATGCTTAAAGAACACTAAACTCCAGTGTACCTAAGTAAAGTACATGTAGATCTAACTAAAAACTGTGTAAATTTGTTTGAGAGATTGTGTCTATTTATGAATGTTCTCAACCAGAGTCACAATGGTGAAAAATCAATGTTTTTAATGCTAGAGTGCAGGCTTGGTGGATCCAGAGACTGCAGTATATAGGACACATTTTACAGGGGCGATTCTATGATTTTCATTTTTGGCCCCCCCCCCCAAAATGAAAATCATTTTTGAAAATGAAAATCAATAAAGGCGGTTGGGAGAAGCTAAAAGTAAAAAAAAAAAAAAGGCGAACAGTTACATCAGGTTTCCTTTGCAAGTCTCTCTCACTATACACAGCATGTTGCCGATATAGTAAAATCCGAGTGTCCACTGCTATGTATCACTCCACATTGTCTGGCATGAATATTCCATTCATTCCTAAAGAGACAGCAGCGATTCTACAACGGGTCACACTTGAAAGATATTGAGTTAGAAAATAGAGTAAATGAAGTAGTGATTGCCCCGATTAAAAAGACACACACACACACACACACACACATATATGAATACTCAAGTTGAAGAATTCTGTAGTTTCAGGTTTCTAGATATTATGTTTATTATTATATCGTATACATTTTTGCTTTCTGCTCTTTTTATGTAGATTTCAAGTATTTAAGTTCATATAATAATACATTTATTTCAATCAACAACAACAGTAGAAACCATCAATATAATTTGTAATGGTTTTACTGGTTATAATGGAAATTGTATTGGTTTTAATGAAAATTGTAATGGACCATATTGGTCTCTACTGATAATTGGTTGGTAAATATTACCATTAAAACCACTAAATCCTAATGGAACATGTCCCAAACACACTACAGGAAACCATTATTTAATGGTTTTAATGATTAAAAGTTGATGGTTTGTAATGTTTGTAATGGTATCTGTTCTGGAAACCATTAGAATTTCTGTGATGGTTTCTATTGTTTTTTTTTTGTTTTTTTTTTTCAGCAGGGTCACCATGGGTTTTGTGATGTTATTTGCTGTAAATGCTATAGGCCTACATTGATTGCTGTAATATTGTGAGATAGTAGCGGCTGTTTGTAGTTGTGGTGGGCCTATTTGGGAGAAAATCCAGGGGCGTTTTTTATTCCCAGTCCGTCCCTGTATGTGCTTCATTTTCACTTGAGGAAACAGCTGTGGTGTGATGAGGGGTGAACGCAGCGAAAACTTAGTCTATGATGGGGAACCTATTGCTACCCCATGATATTTTGTAAACTGTTTTTATGACAAAGAACTGCACAGATGCAGATATGATAAAAATATATAGATAAACACACACCTTGTCCTTTGAAGTCGATTGAAGTCTGCCGCCGTTTTAATATGAAATTTAAAGGGGACCGAGACGATCACGAATTCATGTAGAGTTTATGGAGCTAATCGCAAAATTTTAGGGGGGCTGAGTAGTTGAAAATGGCCTAAAAATGGCCAAATAAATCTTTAAATGATAAATACATTTCCGTTTTTTATTAACTGCCTAAGATGCCATTCCTTTCACTTATACTGTTGTTTTTATTTTAAAAGACAGAAAAGCAAACTCATTTTATTCAAGTATTTGTTGAAGATGAAGAACTTGTCATGATTGCTCCAAAAATATCCTTAACACTTCCATCACTCACCAGCAGAAGTCTCTGTCAGCACAATTCTCCAGTTAGTCAAGTAATCCATGCTCAAAAAAGGAACGATGGAGTACACTCTTAAAAATAAAGGTGCTTCACGATGCAATAGAAGAACCTTTTTGTCTAAATGGTTCCATAAAGTACCTTTAACATCTGAAGAACCTTTCTATTTCACAAAAGGTTCTTTGTGGTGAAAGAAGGTTTTTCAGATTATATAAAGGTAAAGCACTTTTGCATAGAAGAGTGGGCAGAGTGGGCCAAAACTCTACCACAAAGCTGTACAAGCCTGATCTCTAGTTATCAAGTGTTTGTTTGCAGATTTTGTTGCTAAAGATGGCACAACCAGATTTTAATTAGCTTGATTTTATAGTTTTATAGTATATGATTTTATATTTTTATTAGATTAATTTTATTCACATGGGTGATAAATGTGTATTTTCATTTGTGTATTTGTGCATATAGTTGAATATGTTAATCAATAATCAATAGAGAACACACCTACAGCTTTGATGCTAATATTTACTTTTAATAAATGCATTATTAGAAAAAATGCAGTGCTTCATTTTGCAGTAAAGTTGAATTACATTACTTTGGAGAAAAGTGTCAAATTGACTGAGAAAAACTGTAATGCCCTCCTTTATTTTATTTATTTATTTATGCATATTCTTTCTTGCTTTTTGTGTACTTTCCCTTTTATTATCACTCTAAAGCAATTGTGATAGATGTGTAAACGATTAGTTAGTTAGTTTAGTTTATTGTCCTTTCAGAAATTATGTATCTGTGGCAACTCTTCAGTAATCAACAACAACGATTAAAAAATACAAACAAACATCAACAGATTACACATTACAAATACAACCAATATCAAAAAAATTTCTTTCACAACAACAGAATCACTACTGCCATAGATGATAAAGCATTGTATTTTAAGATAACATGTTAGGGTTTTCATTACTTATAACAAACACCACTTACTTCTTAAAGGGGTCATGAACTGCCTTTTTTATTTTACTGTTCTCAGAGGTCCACTTTTAATATTATCAAAATTTTTACATCCAAAAAAATAAATAAATAAATAAATAAATTAGAATTAATAGGTTATTTTCTGTCCTGTTTTGACCCCCCTCATCTGAATGTTCTGTTTGAATAGGCATGGCAGATTGTAGACTTGAAAGTAAGCCCATTGCTATGATTGGCTAACAGCTTTGTATGTTTGACAGCCTATGTTCCTCATAGATGGATGCTGCTGTGATTTAGGTTAAAAATGCATAAATACTCAGTACTTATCAAATGATCTGTAACAGACAAAGCAATAGTGACCACTTAATGAAAAAAGTTACTCACACTTGTGTTGCGACAATACTGTGTGATCCAATATAGTCTCAGCACAGCATCGTCTTTTAGTTTCAATCTTTCGGAAAATCCTGCGTCAAATTGTGCCTTGTTTGTAAACTAATCCGCGGTAAAATGAAGTGAAAAAAGGCCCAAGTTCTTACTGACGCTGTCTGGATCTTCATTAACAATAAAGTTCATCCACTCTTTCCTAATGTTGGGATCAGACGGAAGGCAATGTAAAGACTGTTTTTCCACAACTTGGCACTGCATGGCGTCTTATTGTCTTTGGAGCATCTGTATCGTTTGGTTTCTGCGTAGACCTGCGTTCGCCTTTACACTACATGTGTGAATCAGTGGACAGGGCTAAACAGGCAGGGATGTAGAAGCAGGCATTGATCTTCTTCTGCGGAGGGGGTGTTTAGCCACACTATTACATTATAGAGAGGTACATTCCACAAGCTGTCGTTGGCAGCTTTACTCACTCTTGCTGCTTCAGTTTGGCAGATTGGCTTCAATATAAGCTGTTTTTAGACTAACGAGTTTTGAGTTCTGAAACTTACAGGATGTTTTTACAGTACAATTACCTTTCATATGTCAAAAGATCAATGGAATTTTGTTTTTTCAGTTCAGAAACCCTTTAAACTGGATGCATTACATCAATGATTTGCAAACACAGTCGTGCTCAAGACCACTTGCAACCATGAAACTTTCTGGGGGGATCCAGGCAGTGTTGTACCCATAATCATGCCAGTTTTTTTGCATTGGGTGACCTAAATAATCAATCTTTATCACTTTTCCAAAATTAATCTTCACTCTCAGAACACGTCCCTGTTCTTCTGGTTAGGAACATGCATAGAGGCCTTTTCTACATCACACCCAAGCATGCCATACGACTGATAAAAACCAGAAGCTTTGATTTTTTTCTGTATCTTCTTTGGATGTGCCATAAAACTTTATGTAGTCTTTATTGTCAACTGGATTTTAACTACCGAGAAGACTCGGTGGAATCACAACATTGATAGGCATTTGATTCAGATCACAAACACGTTCTTCAAGATCACTTCGCACCAGTTTGGAGGAAACCAGGCAGCATCAGGCACAAGTCACTCTCTGCCCACATGTTTAAACCTAAACATACATTTATGCATTTGGTAGAATAGAGAACATTTGTCTAAATATTCATGAATAAACAATAATATATAACAATAATCTTGGACAGACCTTTAACCAATAAGCTGAAGCCAATTAACATAGCAGTAAAGGTTTTGTGAGAGGCCATAAAGAAAAATCGCCTGAAGCAGCAAGAGTGAGTAAAGCTGCTTTTGTTGTTTCTCTGATTACTTATTTACACTTAATTTGTCACAGTAATTTTATTCTATGTAAGAACTTACATTTATTTATATATGTGTCATATGAGTAAATTAAAATATACTGAATGTTCTTGTATTGGAGGCACAACTAAAAATAAGTTTCATTTCTCTCCCAGCCCACAAAATTCTTGTAAATAGTGTGTCAACTTTATCAGTCTTCAGATGCTCGTAGGTGGGAGTTCAAAGGTTTGTTTGCCAGTTATCATTAAGTTCCTAACGATAAAGTAAAGTATCAACCTATGTCACTCATTATAAAATAACTAAAGAAGGGACAGAACAGTTAGGCAGAACAGTTTATTTAAATAATAAATATGTACATATAACTTTTTGTACATAAAAATGTATAATAAATAATACATTTTGTATTCAAAAGTAACAATTCAGAAAAGATCAGAGAACTATCCCTTCAAGTGATACAAGAGACTAAGCTTTTGACCAATTCAAAATCGCATGCTGGGGCATAGCATCTACCTCAGCTGGGATCTCAACAAGGCCAGCAGATACTCTGTTCATTTGTATAAGCATGAAAGGGTTGTTATTAGAGTGCAGGTCAATGTTGTGAAGATCAGTGTAGGGAGAGTTTAAAAAATCAACTACCAAGGTCATCCAGTGCAGAAAGCCTTGCACGATCACAGGTACGACACTGCCTGATGCCCTCCTAACTGTAACATGGTGTCAAGCGGCCTGGAGGAAAACTGTGTTTTGGATCCACATTGGATTTAGATTATTTATATAATTTACCTCAAATGTGCAGTGTGGTTACTATTATTAAAAAGAAAAAAAGAAAAAAAATTGTCAAATTAATCTCTGCATTGATAAATGCAGAGATTAAGAGATTAATCTCCTTATTTATTTATATTGATATATATATATATATATATATATATATATATATATGATGAAGACTGATGAAACCCACTCTTTTAATGTTTACAGCAGCCTCCCTTGATGGGCCAGGATAATACATTCTGTAGACTTTACCATCCTCTGGTTTTCTGTAACTCTCAAGGCATGGCGAATCACCTGGACCCAAGTTGTCTTCAGCCCACATGTTTGCACCTGGACCACAAATAATCTTGGTATGCATAGGATATTAGTGGAAACTAGTTACCAAATGTAAGTGAACAAAAATAAGAGAAAAAAGACAAAATACTTATTCAACACAAAGTCAAGTCAAGTCAAGTCACCTTTATTTATATAACGCTTTTAACAATACAGATTGTGTCAAAGCACTTAACATTATCAAATTGGAGGATAGAGTGTCAGTAATGTGTAATGATAAGATTAAACACTCAATTTTCAGTTTATGGCATTTCATTATTGAATTCAGAGATATCATTGTCTAGCTCAGTTTAGTTTAAATAGTATCTGTGCAATCAAATCGATGATAATCGTTAGAAATTAAGTGTCCTCAACTGAGCAAGCCAGAGGCGACAGCGGCAAGGAACCAAAACTCCCTCTGTGACAGAATGGAGAAAAAAACCTTGGTAGAAATCAGGCTCAGTCGGGGGATCCAGTTCTCCTCTGGCCAGACGAAACCCGCAGTTCAATTCCAACCACAGCCATGTCAGATTGTGTAAAGGGCTTATCTGATTCCTGTGGTCTTGTCCCGATGGGGCATTTTAATTTATAATTTTATGTATTTGTTATACTTGTGTTTTATTCATTATTTGAAGTTTTTCATTTATATGATTTATTCATTTGCTATAATTGTAATGTATAGTTTAATGCATTTATTGTTTCTCGGTCTATTTTTATAATATATATTTTTTTGTTTATTATAATTTAAATTTATAGTTTAATTCATTTAATATATTTCTGTTGTATATATATATATATATATATATACAAACAGTGGTGACTTACCTCTCCATTCTGAAAGCAGATTTACAGTTGAAGTTTACATACACCTTGCAGAATTTGCAAAATGTTAATTATTTTACCAAAATAAGAGGGATCATAAAAAATGCATGTTATTTTTTATTTAGTACAGACCTGAAAAAGATATTTCACATAAAAGACAACTACATATAGTCCACAAGAGAAAATAATCTACATATAGTTGAATTTATAAAAATGACCCTGTTCAAAAGTTTACATACACTTGATTCTTAATACTGTTGTTGCCTGAATCATCCACAGCTGTGTGTGTGTGTGTGTGTGTGTGTGTGTATGTGTGTGTGTGTTTTTTTTTTTTTGTTTTTGTTTTTTTAGTGATAGTTGTTCATGAGTCACTTGTTTGTCCTGAACAGTTAAACTGTCTGCTGTTCTTCAGAAAAATCCTTCAGGTCCCACAAATTCTGTGTTTTTTCAGCATTTTTGTGTATTTGAACCCTTTCTAACAATGACTGTATGATTATAAGATCCTTCTTTTAACACTGAGGACAACTGAGGGACTCATATGCATATACAACTATTACAGAAGGTTCAAATGCTCACTGATGCTCCAGAAGGAAACACAATGCGTTAAGAGCAGGGGGGTGAAAACTTTTTGAATTTGAAGATCAGGGAACATTTCAGTTGCATTGCTATCTAGGCAGGATCAGAGAGCTCAAAAATATCTTAATTTGTGTTCTGAAGATGAACAAAGCTCTTACGGGTTTTGACGACATGAGGGTGAGTAATTAATGACAGAATTTTCATTTTTGGGTGAACTATCCTTTTAAAGTAGTCTATCAAATATATATGTATAAAAAAACATAACTCAAAGGTATATGCATGAAGTATGTTAAATTTATTTATAGCCAGCTTTAAGTTCAGGGTGTACTACAATAAAATCACCATTTCAAAGCACATGTGCAATTTGTATTCAACAGTTGGAAAAATTTTCAGAAAATATTTCAGAAAAACAAATTTGTTAAGTATACTTCATGACAACATTCCTAAAGCATACTTCAGTAATGCTCATTGCTTTGGGAAAATTTCACCAATGACTGTGATTCGTCTTGGATCCCAAACACAGTCTTCTTCAAGACCACTTGACACCATGCCACAGTCTGGAGGGCACCAGGCAGTGTCGTACCCGTGATCATGCCAGGTTTTCTGCAGTGGATGACCTTGATAGTCGATCTTCTTCACTCTCCCAACATTTACCTTCACTCTCAGAACCACTCTCTGATTCTCAAGTAGATCCAGAGGGTATCTGGACGCCTTCTTTAGATCTCGGCTGAGGTAGACACCACGTCCAAACATGCCATCAGAAGACGGACGAAAACCCTCCCGTTTAATTTTTGCAGCAGCCTCCCTTGATGTGCCATGATACATTCTGTAGACTCTACCATCGACTGGTTCTCTGTAACTCTCAAGACATGGTGGAGCACCTGGACCCAAGTCGTCTTCAGCCCACATGTTTGGGAAAATTTCACCAATGACAGTGATTCGTCTTGAATCCCAAACACAGTCTTCTTCAAGACAACTGGACACCATGCCACAGTCTGGAGGACACCAGGCAGTGTCGTACCCGTGATCATGCCAGGTTTTCTGCAGTGGATGACCTTGATAGTTAATCTTTATCACTTTCCCAACATTGACCTTCACTCTCAGAACCACTCTCTCATGATCAGGTAGATCCAGAGGGTATCTGGAGGCCTTTTCTAGATCTCGGCTGAGATAAACACCAGGCCCAAGCATCCCTTTAGAAGATGGTTTGAAGCCAAAGACTTTGATTTTTTCAGCTGCCTCCCTTGATGTGCCATGATACATTCTGTAGACTTTACCATCTGATGGTTCTAAGTAACTCTCAAGGCATGGTGGAGCACCTGGACCCAAATCGTCTTCAACCCACATGTTTGCACCTGGACAAATAAAATCTCTGAAGATGAATAGAAACTCAGAATTTTACCAGATCACAGCAAACAGACTTACAAAGAAAGACAATGACAAACACATGTAAAATGGCATTAAAAAGTAATTTATATTTACAATATAAAATTGACTTCTCTTGTCATTGTTATTGTTATTTAGGCTTTATAAACACAATGACCAACAAAAGCAGATCCATTTCCACAAAGACAAAGTGGTGCCTTACCTCTGATGTCACTTCTAAAGTTGATTGCTTCTTCCTGAAAGCAGGTATATAATGGCATATCTTTCAGGGTGTGTCCATGACGAAAGGTGTTCCATTTTTTCCACATTTGATTATAAACAAATTTCCAGTGTGATTTAAGTTTCGTTTTTGCTGGTGAGGATTATTTCCCTGAAAACACCCCATCTAATCAAAAACTATTCACACAGCTATGACCGAAAAGCTTTGAATAGCACAGATGAACAAATAATACAATTGAACTGATGTACTCAAACATCAACATTTACGTATATTTATATTTATATGACTTATATTTATATTTACTTTTCTTTTCATTTAAATTTTATAAATTTTATAATTTAATTTTATTAAATTAAATTTAATAATACCTAGCACCAAAACATATAAAACACACAAATAAAGAGAATAAATAATAAGTTATATATCAATTATATATACAGGTGCATCTCAAAAATTTGAATATCGTGAAAAACTTCATTTTTTTTTGTAACTTATTTTAAAAAGTGAAACTTTCATATATATTTTAGATTCATTACATGTAAAGTAAAACATTTCAAAAGTTTTTTTTTTTGTTTTAATTTTGATGATTAGAGCTTACAGCTCATGAAAGTCAAAATCCAGCATCTCAAAATTTTAGAATATTTATATTTGAGTTTCATTAAATGACCATCCCTACAATATAAATTCCAGGTATCTCTTGTTCTTTGAAACCACAATAATGGGGAAGACTGCTGACTTGGCAATGGTCCAGAAGACAATCCTTGAGACCCTCCACAAAGAGGGTAAGTCCAAGCTGCTTGAAGTACAGTGTGAAGTTTCTGAAGTCAGTGATGATTTGGGGTGCCGTGACGTCTGCTAATGTTGGTCTATTGTGTTTTATCAAGTCCAAAGTCAATGCAGCCGTCTACCAGAAGATTTTGGAGCACTTTATGCTTCCATCTGCTGACAAGCTTTATGGAGATGCTGATTTCCTTTTCCAGCAGGACTTCCACACACTTCCAAGTGGTTTGCTGACCATGATATTACTGTGCTTGATTGGCCAGCCAACATGCCTGACCTGAACCCCATATGGAATCTATGGGATATTTTCAAGAGAAAGATGAGAAACAATCCAGCAATACAGACGAGCTGAAGGCTCAAGAGTGCCTCAGCAGTGCCACAGGCTGATCGCCTCCATGCCACACCTCACTGATGCTGGAATTTGTGCTAAAGGAGCCACGACCAAGTATTGAGTGCATAAATGAACATACTTTAAAGAGCTTGAACTTTTCTGTTTTGCAAATGGTTTTTTTTTTTTTATTGACTTTAGAAAATATTCTAATATTTTGAGATACTGGATTTTTGAGTTTCATGAGCTGTAAGTTCTAATCATCAAAATTAAAACAAAAAAAGTTTTGAAAGGTTTTACTTTACATGTAATGAATCTAAAATATATATGAAAGTTTCACTTTTTGAAATGTTACAAAAAAATAAAAAAATTTGGAGATGCACCTGTATATCTTTATTATTAGGGGAAAGATTAAGTCCTTATACTGTAAAAGATATGTTTATTGTATAATGAAATATAAAAATGAATATTAACTTTGTAGAAATTTATTCTCAAGTCTCATGAATTTTCATTGTTGGGTGAACTATCCCAGACGCAATTGTATGATATGACAGTATGTCCCAAACTTGCCTATTCTTCTACACACTCAAAAGTGCATACTTTTTACTCGGCGCCGATAGCCTCGTGGGCAGTGCGACTACATTCTGTATGGCGAAGTTGCGCTTCAGATATCCCACCTCTTGAACCTTTACTGATCCTGTCCCCCCCTCTCTCTCCCACTCACTTCCTGTCAGATCTCCACTGTCCTATCAGAAAAAAAAAAGCAAAAAAAAAAAAAAAAAAAAATTGTGTGCACATTTTTTCCACCAAAAGAGTACATACTTTAAGGGCGTAGTATAAGTAGGCACATTGGGATGCAGCATCAGTCACTGTCTGGTCTAACGTTGAGCTTCGGACTGCTTACCTGTGCTCCCTGTGTTGTTCCTATATGATTCCTAGCCAGTGCTTTGTCTGTCTTCTGTGCTACCTCCTGGTTATCTGTGTGCCCCGTGTGCCTCATTGGACATCTCAAACCTGTGGATCCTCTACTTTCCTGCATACTCACCTGTTTCCCCGAGGTGTGCGCTCTCTAATCACTCCAGCATTCACAAGCCATTCTCCATCACCTGCAGGAACACCAAAACCATTAACTTTTTATGCCTTGATGATCTGCTGAACTCCAACCTGCTTAATAAACTGTTTTAATTACCATTATCCACCTGAGTCTGTCTGTTACAATAATCATGCACCATATATTTTGATGTTGCATATAACACTGAATGCAGACTCTCTGAAAGCAGATTTACGAACCATAAGCTTACTATTAGTGTATCCACAATGGAAATAACACTTGAGCAAAAGAAGAAAATGCTTTCACTTTCTCTTCATCTTGGTAAACTCTAATATGAATGATTACATTTATATATGGAATTATAATGACTTTACTGCTGTAAATTCTATAAGATATGGTAAGGGCATTTAAACATTTGGTAAAAGTGTGGTGCTTCTTCATCTTCAAAAGCAAAGAGACACATACTGTACTATGATTATCCAAGCCCAGTATATTGGAAAGTTTGAAGTAAACGGTGTGATTTTTGTCCATGTTATTGGTAGTTTAATGATTTTTATCACACTGTAATCAAACCAAGCAGAAACTGAATTGATTTATATGCTAACTTTTTTGAATCTCTGCACAACAGGAGATTTTACATGATAATAAATAGAATAACTGTTTATGTCATTGAAATTATATTTAAAAAATCAAATTGAAAAGAAAAAGTAACTTTGTCTCCCATTTGAAAAACAAATTACGTGTACTTAAAAATGAAAATTACTTGTACATTAATGTTAGTTTCATTTTTACTGTACAGGTCTGTTTTCCTGTAAATGCTCCACCAAACCAGAAACTAGCTGTGACTGTTGGTGTCTAAAATGGTCACAGTTATGAACAATAAGCGCAGATGAAATGCTCAAAAAGATCAAATCAACACATGCAGGTGCAGTTGTATGACTGCTACAAGTTAATCAGGCAAATACCAATCACTGTTTTAAAGTCTATTTTCATCTTCATGCAAACAGATGAGGTTGATCTTTCATGAGGTCACAAGTGACAATTAAATACAAACAAAAAGACTAAAGAATAATTAAACTCACCACAAATGATATTAAAAGTATTGTAAATTATTTAACATTATCTATAATTAGTCTTAGACTGATTTTGAATGTTTTCTTTAACAATCTAAAGACATTTTGTGCCAATAAAAGACTATTTAAATCAAATAAAAAACAAAGCAGTACACAACTTGTACATGTTTGCTTTTAGCCATTAATGAACAAATAGTGAAAAGAAAAAAGGTATGAGGTATGACAAAATTACAAGGCTAAAAATGTTTACAGGCCTATTTTTAGTTATTTCACTTCTCTAGCTTCAGCCTCAGAAATTGTTGTAAGGCATAGTCAGCAGAGCGTAGTATAATGATCAAATTCTAAAAAAAAAAAAAATAAATAAAAACTTTTTTTTTTATTATAACACGTTATCTTTTTCATTGCTCATAACAAACACCACATACTCCTTAATTTGGACAAATTACATCAATGACTGTGATTCGTCTTGGATCCCAAACACAGTCTTGCTCAAGACCACTGCTTCAGGTAGTGTCCTAACATTGATCATGCCAGTTTTGCTTTGGTTGGCCTTGATAATCAATCTTTATCACTTTCCCAACACTAACCTTCACTCTCAGAACACTTCTCTGGTGTTTGGGAACACGTTCAGGGACATTAAAGGCCTTTATTACATCTTGGCTGAGGTAGAGTCCATGCCCAAGTGATACATTCGGTATAGGTTACCATTCACAGGCTCTGTAGTGCTTTAAAAAAAACGACACACCTGGATTCAAGTCAGTCTCTGGCCACATGATTAAACCTAAAGACAAAAAAAATAAACAGTCTCCAAACCATTTTCATGTTCAAATCTGGTTAGAGAACTGCAGAAAATGGGACTGAAGTCAGTAGGAAGGAACACTGGTTTGTTGTCTGTACATTTGGTAGAATATGAGAACATTTATTTAATCAAAACTAGTACCTCTACAATGACAAATTCAGTCTGATTCATACTAATCTTGGACAGACCTTTAACAAATGAGCAGAAACCTATGACACGGCAGTAAAGGTTTTATGAGAGGCCATAAAGAAAAACTCCATTCACCTGAAGCAGCAAGAGTGAGTAAAGTACACCATTTTTTTTGTTTTTTTTTTCGTTTCTCTGATTACATATTTACACAGCAATAGACACAGCAATTTTATTTTATGTAGGCACTTGCATTTATGTATGTGTATTGGAGGCACTGAAAATAAGTTTCATTTCTCTGGCAACACATGGCATTCCTGTAAAGAATATTTAATTATCAGTTTTCTTTATACATTTTACATTCATGTAAATTAGAAGGATCTTTTAAAATGAATTAATCTTGATTCCTAAGGCAAAAAGAAAAAAAAAAATACTGCCTGTATTTCTTATGTGAAACGGAAATTTATGGAAAAAAGAAAAATGTAAATATATTGAGCAATGAGCTATAATGGCCAAAGTGTGGTAATCCCAGATCTAATTTAGTTGGAAGATTATAAACCACAGTGAAACAGCTCTTAGTTTAAATCTAAATGTGTTGCGGGGGTTTTAAATGGTTGTTATTAGAGTGTAGGTCAATGTTGGTAGTGTTTAAAAAAATCAATTACCAAGATCAATCGCTGCAGAAAACCTGGCATGATCATGGGTAAAACTCTGCCTGGTGCCCTCCAAACTGTGGCATGATGTTCAGTGGCCTGGAGGAAGACACTGTTTATTGGAACCATGTTGGATCCTTCAGATCAGGGGTCATCAAACTTGATCCTGGAGGGCTGGTGTCCTGAAGAGTTTAGCTCCAACTTGCCTCAACACACCTGCCTGGATGTTTCAAGTACACCTAGTAAGACCTTGATTAGCTGCTTCAGGTGTGTTTGATTAGGGTTGTAGCTAAACTCTGCAGGGACACCGGCCCTCCAGGACCGAACTTGGTGAACGCTGCTTCAGATAATTGATAGAATTTACCCCAAATGTGATTTTTAATAATTGTTACGGAGCCGACGAGACAAGAGGTGTGTGGATCAATATACTGAGCTTTTCATTTATAAATCCAGGGCAGGCTGCTGACAGACCAGAGGAAAAATAATTCCAAGACAGGCAGAAGATCAGTAACAGGTAACTGGGTAACACCTAACTGGGTAACACGAATTAAATAGATTTAAACTACAAAAGGCTCCGTGGCGCAGCTGTCACTAGGTGAGCGACAAATGCTAAACAATACTCACAGCGATCTGAAAGAGGAAGTCCATGGTTTATATATAGTGTGTGATTGTGTGATTGGTCTCAGGTGTGAGCGTGTGATTAGTGAAATGGCTGCTGGGAAATGTAGTCCGGGGTAATGTGAAACAGTCTGTGCAATGTGAGAGTAAATATGATGGAAGGGCGACCTCTGGTGGCTATCGGTCGGAAGACCACAGACCGGATTCGTGACAATAATGAAGGTGTATTTATTTATAAGTTATTTATATTGTTTTTTTTTGTTTTTGTTTTTTTTAGATTTGCACATTGTGGTTACATGCTGTGAATGTTTTTTATTAACAGAATATGAATTAATCAAGTATAATGAATGTGAATATAGCCATTTGTACTAACAAATTCTCTTATACATTATTTTCAGTTTCTGGGTCATTTCACTATTTAAAATTTGCAGAACACTGTAGGGTTAATTTTTAATCTACCATTTATTTTATTTCTTCATTTCAATCACATGCATACAGTAGTTCAATGAAACTGTTTAGGCAGATGCACTATAAATTGTAACAGAATAAATCTCTCATTTTTTTGCTGGTTTATACCAAAACTTTTTCCAGTAACCATGTAAGCTTGTTCAACATCTTCAAAGGATTCTACAAAAACTTTCGTCCTCTTTCTTTGGATAAATTAAATCAACAACTGTGATTCGTCTTGGATCCCAAACACAATTTTCTTCAAGACCACTTGGTACCATGCCACAGTTTGGAGGACACCAGGCAGTGTCGTACCCCTGATCATGCCAGGTTTTCTGCATTGGATGACCTTGACGGTCAATCTTCTTCACTCTCCCAACATTGACCTTTACTCTTTCAATCACTCTCTCGTTCTCAGGTACATCCAGAGGATATCTGGAGGCCTTCTGTAGATCGCGGCTGAGGTAGACACCACGTCCAAGCATGCGATTTTCAGAAGACTGCTTAAAGCCATAGACTTTGATTTTTTTCAGCATTCTCTCTTGATGTGCCATGGTACATCATGTAGACTTCACTGTTCTCTGGTTCTCTGTAACTCTCAAGGCATGGTGGAGCACCTGGACCCAAGTCGTCTTCATCCCACATGTTTGCCACAAATAATCTTGGTATGCATAAGATATTAGTAGAAACTAAATACCATGTGTAAGTGAAAAAAAAAAATAGGAGAAAAAAGACAAAATAATTGCACTTAACACAAACAAAGTCGTGACTTACCTCTGACGTTACTTCTAACACTGAGTGCAGATCTTCTGAAAGCAGATTTATGCACCGCAAACTTATTCAGGGTGCGTCCGCAACGGAAATTTTACTCAAGCAAAAGAATAAACTTTCAGTTTCTCTTTAACTTGCTAAATTCTCCACTTAACTGGAAACTACCTGTGACTGTGTGAGTCTGAAAAGGTCATGGTAGGGGAGACCGGGTATGGTAGTAACACTTTTGGTAGTAACAATCTAAAAGAACAACACAAAACCATGTATCACTTTCAGTGACAGACCACAGCTCAAATCCACTTTCTGTTTGATGCAGGAGTGTGTGCGTGTATGTGTGTAAATTAGACTAGAACAAACTTCCTTAACGGTATTGATGCTTAAAGAACACTAAACTCCAGTGTACCTAAGTAAAGTACATGTAGATCTAACTAAAAATTGTGTCTATTTATGAATGTTCTCAACCAGAGTCACAATGGTGAAAAATCAATGTTTTTAATGCTAGAGTGCAGGCTTGTTGGATCCAGAGACTGCATACAGTATATAGGACACATTTTACAGGGGCGATTCTATGATTCTATGATTTCTCTACAACGGGTCACACTTGAAAGATATTGAGTTAGAAAATAGAGTAAATGAAGTAGTGATTGCCCCGATTAAAAAGACACACACGCACACACGCACACACGCACACACACACACACACACACACACACACATATATATGAATACTCAAGTTGAAGAATTCTGTAGTTTCAGGTTTCTAGATGTTATGTTTATTATTATATCGTATACATTTTTGCTTTCTGCTCTTTTTATGTAGATTTCAAGTATTTAAGTTCATATAATAATGCATTTATTTCAATCGACAACAACAATAGAAACCATCAATATAATTTGTAATGGTTTTACTGGTTATAATGGAAATTGTATTGGTTTTAATGAAAATTGTAATGGACCATATTGGTCTCTACTGATAATTGGTTGGTAAATATTACCGTTAAAACCACTAAATCCTAATGGAACATGTCACAAACACACTACAGGAAACCATTATTTAATGGTTTTAATGATTAAAAGTTGATGGTTTGTAATGTTTGTAATGGTATCTGTTGTGGAAACCATTATAATTTCTGTGATGGATGGGATTGGGAAAGATCAGTTCCTCGTGTCACGATAGGAATCGTTTTGGCACAGCTTATTTTGACTTTATTTTTTCTGGCAATGAAAAGTTAGAAAGATTTAAGTTTTGAAAAAGTGGAAGAGGAGAGGATCTTTAAATGAGAAATACATTTCCGTTTTTTATTAATTGCCTAAGACGCCATTCCTTTCACTTATACTGTTGTTTTTATTTTAAAAGACAGAAAAGCAAATTTTATTCAAGTATTTATTGAAGATGAAGAACTTGTCATGATTGCTCCAAAAATATCCTTAACACTTCCATCACTCACCAGCATAAGTCTCTGTCAGCACAATTCTCCAGTTAGTCAAGTAATCCATGCTCAAAAAAGGAACCATGGAGTACACTCTTAAAAATAAAGGTGCTTCACGATGCCATAGAAGAACCTTTTTGTCTAAATGGTTCCATAAAGAACCTTTAACATCTGAAGAACCTTTCTGTTTCACAAAAGGCTCTTTGTGGTGAAAGAAGGTTTTTCAGATTATATAAAGGTAAAGCACTTTTGCAAAGAAGAGTGGGCAGAGTGGGCCAAAACTCTACCACAAAGCTGTACAAGCCTGATCTCTAGTTATCAAGTGTTTGTTTGCAGATTTTGTTGCTAAAGATGGCACAACCAGATTTTAATTATCTTGATTTTATAGTTTTATATTTTTATTAGATTCATTTTATTCACATGGGTGATAAATGTGTATTTTCATTTGTGTATTTGTGCATATAGTTGAATATGTTAATCAATAATCAATAGAGAACACACCTACAGCTTTGATGCTAATATTTACTTTTAATAAATGCATCATTAGAAAAAAATGCAGTGCTTCATTTTGCAGTAAAGTTGAATTACATTACTTTGGAGAAAAGTGTCAAATTGACTGAGAAAAACTGTAATGCCCTCCTTTATTTTATTTATATATTTTTGCATATTCTTTCTTGCTTTTTGTATACTTTCCCTTTTATTATCACTCTAAAGCAATTGTGATAGATGTGTAAACGATTAGTTAGTTAGTTTAGTTTATTGTCCTTTCAGAAATTATATTTGTATCTGTGGCAACTCTTCAGTAATCAACAACAACGATTAACAAATACAAACAAACATCAACAGATTACACATTACAAATACAACCAATATCAAAAAAAATTCCTTCACAACAACAGAATCACTACTGCCATAGATGATAAAGCATTGTATTTTAGGATAACATGTTAGGATTTTCATTACTTATAACAAACACCACTTACTTCTTAAAGGGGTCATGAACTGCCTTTTTTATTTTACTGTTCTCTGAGGTCCACTTTTAATATTATCAAAATTTTTACATCCCAAAAAAAAAAAAAAACATTATAAATTAGAATTAATAGGTTATTTTCTGTCCTGTTTTGACCCCCCTCATCTGAATGTTCTGTTTGAATAGGCATGGCGGATTGTAGACTTGAAAGTAAGCCCATTGCTATGATTGGCTAACAGCTTTGTATGTTTGACAGCCTATGTTCCTCATAGATGGATGCTGCTGTGATGTAGGTTAAAAATGCATAAATACTCAGTACTTATCAAATGATCTGTAACAGACAAAGCAATAGTGACCACTTAATGAAAAAAGTTACTCACACTTGTGTTGCGACAATACTGTGTGATCCAATATAGTCTCAGCACAGCATCGTCTTTTAGTTTCAATCTTTCGGAAAATCCTGCGTCAAATTGTGCCTTGTTTGTAAACGAATCCACGGTAAAATGAAGTGAAAAAAGGCCCAAGTTCTTACTGACGCTGTAAGGATCTTCATTAACAATAAAGTTCATCCACTCTTTCCTAATGTTGGGATCAGAAGGAAGGCAATGTAAAGACTGTTTTTCCACAACTTGGCACTGCATGGCGTCTTATTGTCTTTGGAGCATCTGTATCGTTTGGTTTCTGCGTAGACCTGCGTTCGCCTTTACACTACATGTGTGAATCAGTGGACAGGGCTAAACAGGCAGGGATGTAGAAGCAGGCGTTGATCTTCTTCTGCGGAGGGGGTGTTTAGCCACACTATTACATTATAGAGAGGTACATTCCACAAGCTGTCGTTGGCAACTTTACTCACTCTTGCTGCTTCAGTTTGGCAGATTGGCTTCAATATAAGCTGTTTTTAGACTAACGAGTTGTGAGTTCTGAAACTTACAGGATGTTTTTACAGTACAGTTACCTTTCATATGTCAAAAGATCAAGGGAATTTTGTTTTTTTCAGTTCAGAAACCCTTTAAACTGGATGCATTAAATCAATGATTTGCAAACACAGACAAAATGATTTGCTCAAGATTTGCTCAAGACCACTTGCAACCATGAAACTTTCTGGGGGGATCCAGGCAGTGTTGTACCCATAATAATGCCAGTTTTTTTTGCATTGGGTGACCTAAATAATCAATCTTTATCACTTTTCCAAAATTAATCTTCACTCTCAGAACACGTCCCTGTTCTTCTGGTTAGGAACATGCATAGAGGCCTTTTCTACATCACACCCAAGCATGCCATACGACTGATAAAAACCAGAAGCTTTGATTTTTTTCTGTATCTTCTTTGGATGTGCCATAAAACTTTATGTAGTCTTTATTGTCAACTGGATTTTAACTACCGAGAAGACTCGGTGGAATCACAACATTGATAGGCATTTGATTCAGATCCCAAACACAATGTTCTTCAAGATCACTTCGCACTAGTTTGGAGGAAACCAGGCAGCATCAGGCACAAGTCACTCTCTGCCCACATGTTTAAACCTAAACATACATTTATACATTTGGTAGAATAGAGAACATTTGTCTAAATATTCATGAATAAACAATAATATATAACAATAATCTTGGACAGACCTTTAACCAATAAGCTGAAGCCAATTAACATAGCAGTAAAGGTTTTGTGAGAGGCCATAAAGAAAAATCGCCTGAAGCAGCAAGAGTGAGTAAAGCTGCTTTTGTTGTTTCTCTGATTACTTATTTACACTTAATTTGTCACAGTAATTTTATTCTATGTAAGAACTTACATTTATTTATATATGTGTCATATGAGTAAATTAAAATATACTGAATGTTCTTGTATTGGAGGCACAACTAAAAATAAGTTTCATTTCTCTCCCAGCCCACAAAATTCTTGTAAATAGGGTGTCAACTTTATCAGTCTTCAGATGCTCGTAGGTGGGAGTTCAAAGGTTTGTTTGCCAGTTATCATT
The DNA here is from genome assembly GCA_039654775.1 of Spinibarbus caldwelli. Taxonomy (NCBI): domain Eukaryota; kingdom Metazoa; phylum Chordata; class Actinopteri; order Cypriniformes; family Cyprinidae; genus Spinibarbus; species Spinibarbus caldwelli. Next base: position 12,904,146 of record CM077259.1, read on the forward strand.
AAGTTCCTAATGATAAAGTAAAGTATTAACCTATGTCACTCATTATAAAATAACTAAAGAAGGGACAGAACAGTTAGGCAGAACAGTTTATTTAAATAATAAATATGTACATATAACTTTTTGTACATAAAAATGTATAATAAATAATACATTTTGTATTCAAAAGTAACAATTCAGAAAAGATCAGAGAACTATCCCTTCAAGTGAAACAAGAGACTTAAGCTTTTGACCAATTCAAAATCGCATGCTGGGGCATAGCATCAACAAGGCCAGCAGATACTCTGTTCATTTATATAAGCATGAAAGGGTTGTTATTAGAGTGCAGGTCAATGTTGTGAAGATCAGTGTAGGGAGAGTTTAAAAAATCAACTACCAAGGTCATCCAGTGCAGAAAGCCTTGCACGATCACAGGTACGACACTGCCTGATGCCCTCCTAACTGTAACATGGTGTCAAGCGGCCTGGAGGAAAACTGTGTTTTGGATCCACATTGGATTTAGATTATTTATATAATTTACCTCAAATGTGCAGTGTGGTTACTATTATTAAAAAGAAAAAAAGAAAAAAAATTGTCAAATTAATCTCTGCATTGATAAATGCAGAGATTAAGAGATTAATCTCCTTATTTATTCATATATATATATATATATATATATATATATATATATATATATATATATATATATATATATATATATATATATATATATATATATATGATGAAGACTGATGAAACCCAATCTTTTAATGTTTACAGCAGCCTCCCTTGATGGGCCAGGATAATACATTCTGTAGACTTTACCATCCTCTGGTTTTCTGTAACTCTCAAGGCATGGCGAATCACCTGGACCCAAGTTGTCTTCAGCACCTGGACCACAAATAATCTTGGTATGCATAGGATATTAGTGGAAACTAGTTACCAAATGTAAGTGAACAAAAATAAGAGAAAAAAGACAAAATACTTATTCAACACAAACAAAGTCAAGTCAAGTCAAGTCACCTACAGATTGTGTCAAAGCACTTAACAGTATCAAATTGGAGGATAGAGTGTCAGTAATGTATAATAATAAGATTAAACACTCAATTTTCAGTTAATGGCATTTCATTGTTGAATTCAGAGATATCATTGTCTAACTCAGTTTAGTTTAAATAGTATCTGTGCAATCAAATCGACGATAATCGTTAGAAATTAAGTGTCCCCAACTGAGCAAGCCAGAGGCGAAAGCGGCAAGGAACCAAAACTCCCTCTGTGACAGAATGGAGAAAAAAAAACCTTGGGAGAAACCAGGCTCAGTCGGGGGGGCCAGTTCTCCTCTGGCCAGACGAAACCCGCAGTTCAATTCCAACTGCAGCCATGTCAGATTGTGTAAAGGGCTTATCTGATTCCTGTGGTCTTGTCCCGATGGGGCATTTTAATTTATAATTTAATGTATTTGTTATACTTGTGTTTTATTCATTATTTGAAGTTTTTCATTTATATGATTTATTCATTTGCTATAATTGTAATGTATAGTTTAATGCATTTATTGTTTCTCTGTCTATTTTTATAATATATATTTTTTTTGTTTATTATAATTTAAATTTATAGTTTAATTCATTTAATATATTTCTGTTGTATATATATATATATATATATATATATATATATATATATATATATATACAAACAGTGGTGACTTACCTCTCCATTCTGAAAGCAGATTTACAGTTGAAGTTTACATACACCTTGCAGAATTTGCAAAATGTTAATTATTTTACCAAAATAAGAGGGATCATAAAAAATGCATGTTATTTTTTATTTAGTACAGACCTGAAAAAGATATTTCACATAAAAGACAACTACATATAGTCCACAAGAGAAAATAATCTACATATAGTTGAATTTAAAAAAATGACCCCGTTCAAAAGTTTACATACACTTGATTCTTAATACTGTGTTGTTGCCTGAATCATCCACAGTGTGTGTGTGTGTGTGTGTGTGTGTGTGTGTGTGTGTGTGTGTATGTATGTGTGTGTGTGTGTTTTTTTTTTTGTTTTTTTTTTAGTGATAGTTGTTCATGAGTCACTTGTTTGTCCTGAACAGTTAAACTGTCTGCTGTTCTTCAGAAAAATCCTTCAGGTCCCACAAATTCTGTGTTTTTTCAGTATTTTTGTGTATTTGAACCCTTTCTAACAATGACTGTATGATTATTAAGATCCTTCTTTTAACACTGAGGACAACTGAGGGACTCATATGCATATGCAACTATTACAGAAGGTTCAAATGCTCACCGATGCTCCAGAAGGAAACACAATGTGTTAAGAGCAGGGGGGTGAAAACTTTTTGAATTTGAAGATCAGGGAACATTTCAGTTGCATTGCTATCTAGGCAGGATCAGAGAGCTCAAAAATATCTTAATTTGTGTTCTGAAGATGAACAAAGCTCTTACGGGTTTTGACGACATGAGGGTGAGTAATTAATGACAGTATTTTCATTTTTGGGTGAACTATCCTTTTAAAGTAGTCTATCAAATATATATGTATAAAAAAACATAACTCAAAGGTATATGCATGAAGTATGTTAAATTTATTTATAGCCAGCTTTAAGTTCAGGGTGTACTACAATAAAATCACAGTTTCAAAGCACATGTGCAATTTGTATTCAACAGTTGGAAAAATTTTCAGAAAATATTTCAGAAAAACAAATTTGTTAAGTATACTTCATGACAACATTCCTAAAGCATACTACATTCATACTCATTGCTTTGGGAAAATTTCACCAATGACTGTGATTCGTCTTGGATCCCAGACACAGTCTTCTTCAAGACCACTTGACACCATGCCACAGTTTGGAGGGCACCAGGCAGTGTCGTACCCGTGATCATGCCAGGTTTTCTGCAGTGGATGACCTTGATAGTCGATCTTCTTCACTCTCCCAACATTTACCTTCACTCTCAGAACCACTCTCTGATTCTCAAGTAGATCCAGAGGGTATCTGGACGCCTTCTTTAGATCTCGGCTGAGGTAGACACCACGTCCAAACATGCCATCAGAAGACGGACGAAAACCCTCCCGTTTAATTTTTGCAGCAGCCTCCCTTGATGTGCCATGATACATTCTGTAGACTCTACCATCGACTGGTTCTTTGTAACTCTCAAGACATGGTGGAGCACCTGGACCCAAGTCGTCTTCAGCCCACATGTTTGGGAAAATTTCACCAATGACAGTGATTCGTCTTGAATCCCAAACACAGTCTTCTTCAAGACCACTGGACACCATGCCACAGTCTGGAGGACACCAGGCAGTGTCGTACCCGTGATCATGCCAGGTTTTCTGCAGTGGATGACCTTGATAGTCGATCTTCTTCACTCTCCCCACATTTACCTTCACTCTCAGAACCACTCTCTGATTCTCAAGTAGATTCAGAGGGTATCTGGACGCCTTCTTTAGATCTCGGCTGAGGTAGACACCACGTCCAAACATGCCATCAGAAGACGGACGAAAACCCTCCCGTTTAATTTTTGCAGCAGCCTCCCTTGATGTGCCATGATACATTCTGTAGACTCTACCATCGACTGGTTCTCTGTAACTTTCAAGACATGGTGGAGCACCTGGACCCAAGTCATCTTCAGCCCACATGTTTGCACCTGGACAAATCAAATCAAAATATGTATAGAAATTAATAGAAAAACATTACAATTAGAAACTCAGAAGTTTACTAGCAAACTAAAATGCCGTTAAGAGGCACAGTAGTTTATGTTTATAATGTAAAATAATTTCACTAGTTATTATGTGATTTTTTTGGATTTATAAATGTAATGACCAATAAACCACAATATACATTTCCATGGTGCCTTACCTCTGATGTTGCTTCTAAATCTGATTGCTTTCTTCTGAAAGCAGGAATATAAATGACACATATTTCAGGGTGTGTCCATGACGAAAAGTGTTCCACTGAGTTTCAATTTCTCTTCATCTTTTATTGATTGGAAGAACAATTTGTGCATAGAATATGTAATGAATAATAAATGCATAGTTAATTTTAACTTTATAAAATTAAAAGAGTATGCAATTATAAAACTGATTAGAAGACCTTTTGGTGAACCCATGTTGTCTTTTTTGTTTATTCCAACATTTGAAAGTAGAGAGACTCTAATACAATAAATACACAGTAAACAGGGTATGATTAAACATATGTCAAACTTTTATAAAGACAAGCAGGAACTGCACTGATTTCAGTTTTGCATTAACTGAACTTCCAAGTGATATGATATTATTATTTATAATTAATTCACAATGCAATAGTGCAATGAAAATAAGAACTACAATATACTACATTTTCCTTTAAATTCTTTAGTTTCAGTGTCATTTAAGTTTTGTTTTTGATTTAGAGGACTGTTTCTCTGGTTGAACTCCTTAACTTAATCAGGAACTATTTACACAGTTATTACAGAACATGTTTGAACATGTCAGGTTAATGAACAATACATACAGCTGACCTGATAAGATTCGAACAGATAAGATCAACACAGGAAATTATTTATTTTTTATTTAAAAGCATACAAGCATGCACAAATAAACAAACAAACAAACAAACTGTGATCAACATTACAAGAACCTTGCTCCAGACCAGCAAATACAGTATATTTTATAGGGTATTTTCAAGTTCAAGTACACAATGTAAAACGACAGTGAGATCGGTTTAACATATTTATCCCCCAATACCACCACTGAATAACACAATGAATAATGAATTACCTCAAAGCCTAGTTTGTTAATGTGCTTAGTCCATGCTCACTGAAATAGAGAAAGGAAAATCACTTTTCCTTCCCACCAATTAAATTTAGCAGGATGCTACCGAGTTTTTTTTTTTTATTTAATTTAATTAAATTTAATTTTTTTCCGTTCAAATACATGAATACAGTAGAACAATAAAGGAGCTATTTTATAATAGAATAAAAGTTCAGACTGTTCTGGGAGCCTGTTCCAGAAGACATCCCTGGTTTAGGTCACGTTTATGCTGGTTTATGAATACAGAGTTATCCCAAAACTTTTCCTAATAACCAAAAGTATAACAAAAAAATTAATCTATCTTTTTTTTAATTTCCATATTTACAATCTATGTACAGTGGTGGCCAAAATTATAAGAACACTAGTATTTTCACCAGCTAAAAAATGGTTTTAAGTCAGTTATTTCTATCTTTTGCTGTAGTGTGTCAGTAGGAAATATCAGTTTACATTTCCAAACATTCATTTAGCCATTAATTGTAATAATCCAGTGAGATTTTTGTTTGCACAAGGAGTCTGACAACAGCCAGTGCTCCACACAGAGATCTGATCTGATCATCATCCAGTCTGTCTGGAATGGCATGAAGAAACAGAACAAACTGAGACAGACTGAATCCAGACGAACTGTGGCAACGTCATCAAGATGCTTCAAGAGACCTACCTGCAAAGCTACCTGAAAACCTATGTGCAAGTGCACTTAGGGCAAAAGCTGCTTTAAACGCAAAAGATGGTCACACCAAATGTTGATTTAATTTAGTTCATAGAAGTTAATTGATAAAGAATATCTATTTATGACATTATTTTGACAGCATCCTCATTTTACAGCATTTTTACACAAGTGCCTAAAACTTTTAACAGTACTGTAGCTTTGCAGGTAGGTTTCTTGAAGCATCTTAGAGACATTCCCACAGTTCTTCTAAAATACTACTAAAAATACTAGTGTTCTAATAATTTTGGCAACCACTGTATATTTTCATGTGTAGCATAACTAAAACACAATAGAAATATGTATTTAAAGTACTTTAATCATATTCACATTTTAATGTCCATTTTTACGATCAGAACATGTAGCGAAAGATGTTACAAAGATGTTACCGGCAGCCATATCACCCTGCAGCCCGAGACTGGTCGCCCACTGAAACTAAGCAGGGTTGAGCCTGGTCAGTACCTGGATGGGAGACCTCCTGGGCAAACTAGGTTGCTGCTAGAAGAGGTGTTAGTGAGGCCAGCAGGGGGTGCTCACCCTGTGGTCTGTGTGGGTCCTAATGCCCCAGTATAGTGATGGGGACACTATACAGTAAAAATCCCCCTCACAATGTAAAGTGCTATGTAAATGCAATGAATTATAATCAGTCTTACTTTTCTGATTTAAATTGGGCCAGTCTACCTTTAACTGACTTTAAATTATTATGACCAGTCTTGAAGAAAACAAATTAAATATATAAGCATAAACATAATGATGACTTAACTCTGATGTTGCTTTTATCACTGAACATAGATTGCATGGAAAAGATTTATGAACAGCAAGCTTGTATAGGAAGTGTCAACAACAATATTCTACTGTAAGTTTCTATTCATCTTGATAAACTTTAATGAAAAGATTACATGTATTTATGGATTTTGTAAAGAATAATGCTGTAAAGTCTGTAGGATTATTTGGTAAGAGTGTGTTGTTTCTTTGCTTTCTCCAGCACCCAACAGCAAAGAGAGTCGTGCTATGATTCTCCAACCACATAAACAAAAACAAATTCAATTCTAGAGTACAAATGTAATAATAGATTACATTTTAAGATTATAAGATTAATAGGTTTTATAAACAAGCACCAAGTATATTGTAGCAAAAAAGGTCTCTGGTGTTGCGTTTAACGCTGAACACAGACCGTCCGAAAAAGTTATGAACAGCAAGCTTATTCAGGAAGTGTCTGCATATATACCTTAATCTTGATAATGAAAGAAAGATTACATATATCTGTGGATGTTGTAATTGTAAAGAATAGTGTTGTAAAGACTTCTCTCCAATATCCAAAAGCAAAGAGACCCATACCAAGATTATCCAAGCCCAAAATATTGATAAATCTGAAGTAAACAGAGTGCGATTTGTGTCCATGTTAAAAGGTTTGATTTTTTAAGTTTGATTTTTTTTTTTAATTAAAGTAGTATTGAACAAGCAGAAACTCGCTGATTTTTATGCTAATATTCCTATTTCTATCATTTTATACTTCCGCATAAAATTTTTTTGAATACTTATTTTATACTATAAATTTTAATAAAAACATTCAAATGAATTGTGTCAATATTTTTTTTACCCCAGTTTGTTTGTTGTTTTTTTAATTTTAATCAAATGATTTTTGCTGTGCTGGAGTCTGAAAGGTCACAATGAGCAGAGCAACATTTGCATAAGCAGTTTTACAACTTTTTTATGACGGATCACAAGTAAAACAAACAAACAAACAAATACAAACAAAGAGATAAGTGTAATGGGTCATGTGTATTTGAGTTTGTTTAGTGTTGCTGTTCATAGTGTTGCTGTTCATTCATTGCCATGGTTTTTGATTTTCCCTCAGTTAATTATCTCATTTAGTCCCTAGTGTTTCCCTGTGTATTTATAGCCCTCAAATTCAGTTGTTCCTTGTATAATTGTATGTATTTATAGAAGTCTTTTGGATTGAAACGTGTGCATCATTTCAAAGTACTGTTCACACTTTGCATCTGGTGTGTTATATAAAGTAACAGTATTTTAAAGGCATTAATTCTCAAGGGTAATTTTCACAGTCATGCCAAATAACACACAGTTTACATTGCACTGCTTATTGAGTACTGAAATAAAACAGATTGCACTACAGAAAATAAAAATGAGTGTGTTTTTTCCTTGCCTTCCACTCAATATGAGTCAACACAATCAGCAAAATACATAAAATATCCTGGTTCTATCCTCATTGATCTTGGCAGAATTATATATTTCAAAAAACGTTTTGACTTTTGTGACATACACTATACTCAAAATAGAAAATAAAATAATTTCAATCTCAGCCCATGCATCCCTGTAATGCATAGTCTGTCTACAGATAATTACACGCTCTAATGATAAACATTTGTGAATAAGCCAATAAATACAAAGCTTCTGATCATACAGTGTGACAGAGGATATGTGATCATAAGTTTAATACGCAAAAACAGTGATGACGGACTATTATTCTTTGAAGAATAAAAAACACTTTGGCTACACAGTCCTGTAATTTCTTCCTGTGGTTTCATGTTAGTATTTCGATTAGAACCAGCAACAAAAAGAACAGACAGGGTAAAACAACCTCTAAAAATGGACAGATCATTTCAATGACCTGAATCCGATGTGGATCCCAAACACAGTCCTCCTCAAGGCCGCTCCGCACCATGCCACATTTTGGAGGGCACCAGGCAGTGTCGTACCCATGATCATGCCAGGTATTCTGGAGTGGATGACCTTGACGGTCAATCTTCTTCACTTTCCCAACACTGACCTTGACTTTCAGAACCACTCTCTGGTGTGCTTGCAGATTTAGAGGATACCTACGGGCCTTCTCGAGATCTCGACTGAGGTAAACACCACGTCCAAGCATGCCGTCAACAGACTGATGAAAACCATCTTTTCTAATTTTCTTTGCAGCCTCCATGGATGTGCCATGGTACATTGTGTAGACTTGACCTGATACTGGTTTTGTGTTGCTTTGGAGACAAGTCGAACCATTTCCACCCCCCATGTTTTGCACCTGGACAAATCACAAATAGTGTCTTTAAAATATGCATAGCTTATAAACAATAAACGAAGATTTATACCGAATCACAAGCTTAATAAAAATAAATGATATTGAAAAGAATTTTATATTTTTATAACCTAACGTTATCTGTTCTCTATAATCTCTATATTATAGAGATATATAGTCTTATATAGTCTTATATAGAAAAATTTCACTTACCAACACTCAAATTCAAACAAGCTATTTACGTGATATTTGTTCTCCGGAAATGCCTATAGTCAGTATATCCTTTAAATAGCCTGAACATCAACAAACTTTTAGCCCGTAGACCAATTAAAACATTACAATATTGCCTTAAACAGCGTAGCCAAGGGCGCACATAAGAATACGTCGAGCTGTCATTTGACAAGCCACTTTTCAAATTATAGCACTTATTTAAAGTAAAAAAAAAAATGCAGGATAAAGGCACACTCTTAAAGCGTACAGGTCGCTCTGTCTTTTGCTTTCATTTTTTCAGATAATCGCCATTGGCCATCCACGCTGGCAATCATCATTATAACTAGAAGTCCCACGCCGCCGCAGCCAATCAGAACAAAACGAGGAAGTTAGTTGATTAAACTTCTTTATAATGATCACAACAATACGCCACATGTTTTGATCGTAAAGATGGACATTATAATGTGTATGTGATTAAGGTACTTTAAAGACATATTTCTATTGTGTTTTAGTTATGTTACACATAAAAAGATACATAGATTATAAATATGGACATTAAAAAAAAAAAGATGAATTTACTAGTGTCCACCTTATTTGGTTATTAGGAAATGTTTTGTAACTCTGTATACATAAACCAGCATAAACATGGCCTAAACCAGGGATATCTTCTGGAACAGGCTGCCAGAACAGTCTTTTATTCTTTTATAATATATCTCCTTTATTGTACTACTGTATTCATGTATCTGACAATGCACACCGCTCTTAATTTAAATGTAAATATGTGGGAGGTGTGACAGATCCGTGGGACTAAAAGTAATAAATCAGAGAAGTTGGCAGATGTCTGAAAAAGGCTTGTTTGAATGATACAAATATTGTAAGATGTTGTTTAGAGAGTTGTCCTCTGGCCAAAACACTTTCTTCCGATGGTAAAAAATGGGATTTTGTTGTGTTTTGCTGACTTTATTAAGAAAATTCCCAGACAATCCCAAATATAGTTCCTGGTTCATTAGGGTGCAATACATGATTTTATTTTATTATTATTATTTTTTATTTTTTACAATTAGGCTATATATAGGCTATATTATGCGCTATACGTTACTGTCTGGTGTTTGTAGAGTACATAATTTGATTGTATTTCAGTTTTGGTTCAATCAAATCTAATTTAATTCAGGAAAAGTCAGTAGTTTATTTAAGTTATTTTAATAATGATTTAATGACACCAAAACTAACATTTCCTTTGTTTTCTGTTGTTTTGGTTCTGCCCACCCACAATGAGATATAAATGTAAAACTGTGGAATCTCGGAACAGGAAAGAATATGACATAAATAGATATGAATAGAGTAGACGTGTCTCAAAGTCAGTGTCTCAAAATGAGGTGATTTGAATTATTTGAATAAAATGCACAGTTTATCATCTGCATTAGATTCTTTTTTTTAACCATTTGAGCTGTATGTCAACTAAACTAATAATATTTCCTAGTAATTTCTTAGAGTTCAGTAACAACCTTGATTTTAGTCTTGATTTTCAACACAGGCAATCAAACACAATATGCAAGTATAAAAAAAATAAAATAAAATATATAACTTTAACAATGTATAGATTAATTTGACAGCAATGTTTTATTCTTTAAAAAACATGAAAAATAACCAGTACATTTGTTATTTCTATTTTCTATATTTTAATGCATTTTTAATGATGACAGCCACACTGCACTTGTGGGTAGCCATACTGCATTTGTGGGTAAATGATATCAATAATCCGAATCCGGCATGGATCCCAAACACAGTCTTCCTCCAGGCCGCTCGGCACCATGCCGCAGTTTGGAGGGCACCAGGCAGTGTTGTACCCATGAGCATGCCAGGTTTTCTGCAGTGGATGTCCCTGGTAGTCGATTTTTTTTACTCTTCCAACATTGACCTGCACTCTAATCACAACTCTTTGATGCTCAGGCAGATTAAGTGGGTATCTGCTGGCCTTGTTGAGATCTCGGCTGAGGTAGACACCGCGTCCAAGCATTCCATTTGCAGATGGCTGAAAGCCACAGGCCACGATCTGCTGTGCAGCATAATGAGAGGTCCCATGATACATGAGGTATATTTGATCATTCACAGGCTCCGTGTAGCTTTGGAGACACGGCACACCTGGATACAAATCATTCTCTGCCCACATGTTTAAATCTAGATAAACAAACAAAACTGTTCATCCACTGTTGTATAAAAAGGTGCAGGTGAAGGTAAAGAGGTTTGTCGATATAGTGTAAAAGTTTAGAAAAATATGGTGCTTACCTTTTGGATGACAAATTCAGATTGTGCGAACAGCTGCTTAAGAGGTGGGGAATATCTTAAAGCCACACCTTCAACAAGATGGAAACCCCCAAACTTTAAGTTTCGTTTCTTTCGAAAAAAGCACAACCAGACACAGGTTTTACAGTTGACAGAGAGCAGCAGAATGAATTCATTTAAAAATGAAAATCTTCACAGTTTAGAGTTTCTTTGTACCCCTCACTGCCATCGTCTTATTGACATCTTTAAAATCACTTTGGAATTATTATGGTTGTATAGTTAACTATAATAGCTTTACAGTTGTAATATTAACAGCTTTTTTTAACAGAGCATTAGCATAAGTTTGTGTTGTCTAAATAAGTTTTAAAACACAGTAATAATCAGAGGTCAATGATAAAATAATCACCAGTTGATTAGTAAATGTAATTATTTGTAAAATTTAAATGAAAACATGAAACAAAGTTATAATATATAAAAAGAAATGAGTAAGATTGTTTGTTTTTTCACTGAGATTGCGTGCAGCTGCGGATCAGAGGAAATGATTCAGTCCAACAGACATTTCCTGGAAAATATCCTCTGCATGTGAACAGAGGCATACGCATTTGTGAAAAAGCTGTGACCTGTTAAACAACCACTGGAAAGGTGCAACAGGGGTTATTTCTTAGAGGAGACAGATATTATTCACAACACACTTTAAACACGAATTATGTGCTAAACCTATTCAGAGATGAACATATTGGAACTATTCGAATAGTTAACAACGAATACTAATGGTACCTAACTCAAATCATCTTAATCAAAAAGGTATCCATTGGTTTGATTTATTGGAATCATAAAATAATTACATTTAATAATAATTAGGCTAACTATACATTATCATGTTATATATTATTGTTACATAAGGGAGACACAGAAGGCAGAGGATTCACATGCAGCAGATTTTAATAACAAAAAAAATAATCCAACACAGGAAAAACAAGGCACAGAAACCAATAACCGCAAACACAGGGTGACTCCAAAACCAAAACAACGACTGACAACCAAGGACTGAAACACAGGTGTTTAAATAGACAGGATAAGGAGGTAACAGGGGGGAGGAGCTAATCAGTTACCAGGGAAACTAATCAGATGGGCAAAGGAACAAAGGAAAACCAAAACAATGGGGAACAAGACCACTTCAAAATAAGAGTCCACAAACCAAGACAGGGGAACATAGACTGGAATCATGACAATTATCATAGTTATATTATCATTGACTTATAATTGCCTGCTGATTCGTAATGCACAAAGGTGACACAATAAATGTAGAGAGCTGAGAATATCACTTGGCAAACAACAAAACATATATTTGCAATAGGGCCTAAAGAATACAACAAGCAAAAAGACAATAAACAAATTATAGTAAGAGGGTTACGATACGTGAAATTATGAAATGAACTAAAGCATAATATTATATTATATATTATATGTAATACATAATATGTATTACACCATTGAATAGTCTTTGTGAAACATCTTTGTTGAAAATAAAAATAATTGCAAGGATATAATAAAATCATTCTAAACGTATAAATAGGGTCAGTTTTCAAAGAGTAATGAAAAAAAAAAAAAGGCTTATACAGAAGTTTGGGAATCCTTTTTACAAAATTAGAAAAGTCAACCCAAAAAAACAACTGCAAAATAAGTGAGTAATTGTTTCTTTAAAATGATAAAAGCATCATTTGGGTGATAAATTTTGTTTCAATAAATGTAACAGTTTAAGCTTAATAGTTATGAATAATCTTCTAATAATCGAGGAAGCCAGACTTTTTTTTCTATTCTATCCACTGAATTTATTAAAGGTAAAGAATTTCAAGTTCTGTTTTGCTTTGTGCTTTTTGTCCCTCAGCAGCGTCCGTTCAGTGACGTAATACACAAACAAGATGGCTACCTCCACGGGATTAAGCAAAAGTGCTGCACTCTCTAAAACAGATTACCTTAAACGGTATTTATCTGGTGATGAATCTGGCAAGAAGTCTAAAGAAAAGAAGCTTAAGAAGAAACGGCCGAAACCCACGGGTAGAGGGTAAATATGATCGGTCACGCGTAACAGAAATGCAGATTTTAGCTCATCCACATCAACAGCTGAACATAATGACATTATGGCTGAGCCTCAAATACGTACAGAGTTCCCTACACGTACAGCATTGTAGAAAGTAGGAAATAGCAACAAAGTTGCTTTCAGCAAAGTGTACAAGGGGCTGAATTCCATCCATTTAACTCATTAAACTACAGGATGAAGATTGTGGATGATGACATTGATTGGAGGCAGCTGGCAGCCCAGAATGAAGAAGAAAAAGAAGAAGAAGATGAGGCGCCTGTGGTGTGTAAAACATGCTTTACCTATTTCAGATTTTAGTCTTAACTTACTACAAACAGTAATTTAAGTAGTGTAAATCTTACTGTGTGTGCATACCAGGTGCTTTTGTAACACTTTCATAGCCTAGGTCAATTCTAAATGCAGACTGGCGTTTAGTCATATTAGAAAAACTTGGTACTGCTTTGTTTTTGGGAAAATGGATTTCATCCATGGCTATGCAGCCAGCAATGTTAAATGTATTCTCCTTTTGGAAATCCTCCTTTTTTTAGATTGCAGAAGTGATAGATGAACGTCCAGATGAGATCAAGCAGCTCGAGGCATTCGGGACCGGCAAGTGGAAGGTGATCGGCGGTAAGATGTGGATACTTTTTTTTTTAAACAAAGCTCACCATCTGGTTTTAATGGGAAAAAAAAATGTGTTATGAATGATAAAATAATGCTAAATAGTGTTTTCATACACTACCGTTTAAAAGTTTGAGGTTGATAAGATTTTATAAAGTTTTTAAAAGAAGTCTCACCCTGTCTGCATTTTAAAATCAGAAATATAGTAGAAAAATAATATTACAATTTAAAATAACTTCTCTATTTTAATGTTTTAAAATGTGATTTATTCCTGCGAATTTTCAGCATCATTACTTCGGTCTTCAGTGTCACGTAATCCTTCAGAAATCATTCTGATTTGTGCTCGAGACATTTCTTATTATTATCAATGATGAAAACTGTTGTACTGCTTAATCTTTTTTTGTAGAAACCGTAAGACAGGATTTCGATGAATAGAAAGAACAGCATTTATTTGAAATGGAAATGTTTTGTAACATTATAAAAGTCTACACCGTCACATTTTGACAACTGAATGCATCCTTGCTGAAACAGGTATTAATTCCTTTTTAAAAAATTAAAGGTAGCGTACATACATCTAATTTTTTTTGTATATGTCTTATATTGTAGCAACAGAGAGAGATCCCCAAGAAACCCAGGACTCCGCATTAGATAAAAGGTATAAAGAAGATGTCCTTACTCTTTAGTTCTAATTCTTTTAAAATTATTACTGCATAAAGAGTGTAATAAATGTTCCTTTTTTAGCTCTGACCCTGACAGAGATCATAGAGTGCGCCATGATTCGCCGGAGATTTCTCCTGAACGGAGAGTGCGGCACGATTCCCCAGACCTCTCACCCAAGAGGGATCGGCACGACTCACCTGATCTCTCACCCCAGAGAAGAAGTTGTTATGACTCACCAGATCTCTCACCTCAGAGACACAGAGCCGAGAACAAAAACAGACGACATGATTCCTTATCACCTTCCCCTCCGAGAAAGAGCCACAAGAGCTCACCCTCCAGAACTCAAAGACCGCATGATAAAGGTAGAGAAATATATCCACAAATCAGAAACAACATTTATGACTTATGTAGTTCAAAAATGATCTGTTATTTCAGAGTCTCCACACAGAAAAAAGACCAAAGCTGCCTCTTCAGATGACCTTTCGCCACCTAGGAGACGAGTACGAACAGGCAAAGGCTCAGACTCGGATCAGTCCCCACCGCGCAGGCGTCCTCATGGACGATGGGGCTCAGACTCGGATCTGTCTCCACCCAGAAAGAGAGGCAAGGGTGGAAGAGGTTCAGATTCAGATCTCTCTCCTCCCAGGAAGAGGCCGCAGGGGGGACGTGGATCAGACTCAGACCTGTCTCCACCACGGAGGACACGCTCTCCTGATAGACAGGCAGTAAGTTCAGGGTTCATGTTTGAAGACCCTTTATATCAGTGGTTCTCAACCAAAAGGCTTGGGCCCACTAGGGGGCTCTAGCAAACTTCAAAGGGAGTGAAGGATGATTTAAAATTAATTAAATAAACTGTAGAATTTAGTTATTCTTTTGGTTTTGTATATAATAATTTAACTTAATAAAAATGGAAAAAAAAATTCACTTCAACAATATTTGTTTTTATTAAAGAATAATCAGTTTTTGAAACTTCTGGAATCACAAAAGTAATTGTGTTTGATTTATTTAATATCTTCAAGTTTGAGTTATTGAAAGAGTTTGAAAACAAGCAGTTTTGTCACAATTACCAGAGAAAATACCAGAAAAAAAATTTAGCCTATATGGGGGGCCTTCAGTTATTGTTTTGGACAAAGGGTTAAAGGGTAAGTTCGCCCCAAAATGAAAATTCTGTCATTAATTACTCACCCTCATGTCGTTCCAAACCCGGAAGTCCTTCGTTCATCTTCGGAGCACAAACGTAGTAAGCACATCAGTAAAACAGTCCAAGTGACATCAGAGGTTCAACTTCAATTTTGCGAACGACATGAGGGTGAGTAATTAATGACAGAATTTTCAGTTTTGGGTGAACTATCCCTTTAAACAGTTTGAAAACCACTGCTTTAAAGGGATAGTTCTCCCAAAAATTTTAATTCTGTCCTTAATTACCCTCATGTCGTTCCACACCCGTAAGACCTTCGTTCTCCTTCGGAACACATATTAAGATATTTTTGATGAAATCCGAGGGCTCTTTGGTGCTCCCATAGACAGCAAGGGTCCTATCACGATCAAGGTCCAGAAACATAGCAAGGACATCAGTAAAATAGTCCATGTGACATCAGTAGTTCAACCGTAATTTTACGAAGCTACGAGAATAGTTTCTGTGCGCAAACAAAACAAAAAGAAAGAAAACCCATCTTATGGGTTTGGAACGACATGAGGGTGAGTAATTAACGACAGAATTTTAATTTTTGGGTGAACATTCCCTTTAAATAATACTGATTGCACAGCAAGTTATGTAAAACATTACCCATTTCAGTATAATTGCTATCCACTTATAAGTGTTAGTGTTACTTTTTTATGACCATTTTTGTTTTGTTTTGTTTTTTGTGGCTTTAAGAAACGCCCCTTTTGCGCATTAAATTATTAAGTGTTCATAAAATAATCCTTTGTTCAATGGATCCCACAAAAAACACAACATATTTACAATTTTTCCTGTTCATTTTTAAAAATGAAAGTTGTAGCATGGATAATTATGTTAAGACGTTTACCATTTTTGTTTTCAGGCCCCTCGAATGCTATCTGGTGGAGCTGCAGGGCTCGTGTCTGTTGATATTTTGAGGAAAGAACAGGAAGAAATTCGCAAAAGGGAAAAGCGCAACCAGCCTCTTGAAGGTCTCCTGAAAAGCAGTTGATAATGTTTTGTATTCAAAAGTGTTGTTTTATTTCCTAACGTTAATTACGTGAACATTATTAATGTTTTTTTGCTTTTTACAGAGGCATCAAGAAATGCAGAGACAATATTTCGAGACAAGTCAGGTAGGAAACGTGACCTGGAGTCAGAGAAAGTTGAGCTTAGAAAGAAAGCTGGAGAAAAAGCAGAGAAAGATGAAAAATATGCACAATGGGGAAAAGGGTGAGGTCAATTTAATGATGTTCAAATGCAGGTATTATATTGTGACTTGTCACTAGCTTTGACATCTGGACTGTTCTCATTCAGGCTTGCTCAGGAAGAAATGCAGCAGCAGAACTTGATAGATGCTATGCGGGAGGCTCAGAAGCCGCTAGCGAGACACATTGACGATGAAGACCTCGATCGGATGCTGAGGGAGCAAGAGAGGGAGGGAGACCCAATGGCTGCCATGCTTCGCAAGAAGAAAGACAAAAATGCTAAACTAAAAGGAATCAAAGGTAAATGTGTGGAATAATGCCCAAATTGCCATATGATTCCTGTTGTTTACGATTATTACTTTTAGTGTTTATGTTTAGAGACTGATCTTAAAACAAGCCTAGACCACAGTACTAATCGCAATGATTTATGTTTTAATGTTTTTTCTCCAGAAAAACCTCGTTACAAAGGTCCACCTCCACCTCCGAATCGTTTTAACATTATGCCAGGGTATCGCTGGGATGGAGTTGACAGGTTAGAGGTTTTTTTGAATGACAGCTGTTTGAAATATCATAAGCACATTAATGCAAACTGTTTAAATTGAAAAATGTTAAAATTTCCAATGATTCTTTAGGTCCAATGGTTTTGAGCAGAAGCGGTACAGCAGGATATCCGATAAGAAAGCTGTCCAAGAGATGGCGTACAAGTGGAGTGTGGAAGACATGTAGATACAGATTTGTGTAGAGAATCTTGATTTAAATACTGAAATGGAATTAGTACAGTTCCTACTGCACCTGCACACACTGCAAAGTGGAACTTCTTTGTGTGGCATCAAAAACCAAGATGTTTGTGTGCAGTTATCGGTCCTAATGTGTACAAGAAATATACTTTCCTTATTAAATGCTACTTTTTTAACAAATCTGTTTTGTCTTGATTTTCATCAGTGCCATTTCAAAACCAATAATTTTATTTAACAACAAATTTAGAGACGGATTAGATGATGCAGCACACGTTGTTTTTTATTTTTGTTTTGGAGAAAACATTTTTTAATATTTAAAATGTGATTTTTCACCCCACATTAAAGTGTCTTCAGTAAACATTTAATTTAACAGAATTTATTTGAAATAGAATGTTTTGGAAACATTATAAGTGTTTTTACTATCACTTCTTATCAGTGTAATACATTCTTGGAGAATAAAGTTCTAATTTAAAAAAAACACTATTACTGACCCCAAACTTTTGGTTTGGTTTGGTTTGGTTTGATTGGTACTGTATAATAAGAGTGTTTCAAATATAAAATTAAACAGAAAAATGCAGTTTCTAAAAATATTAAATGTCATGTAGTACAGGAGAAACGGCAAGTAAAGCTGAATAACACAAATGCTTGATTTAAAGAAGCTTTTTGTTTTATGAATGAATTGTATAAATGCACATTAATGGTTTTCTCTGGTCTTCAACTGTCAGCTACAGCTGTTCTTTTGAGTCGGGCAGGCGGTGGACGCGCGTGCACAGACACATCCCATCCTGGAAAAGCCTCTTTCTGCACTGTTTTGTATTCAGCTCTGTAAAACACAGATTTAAATTCATCACTTTCAACAGTCTGTTAAGATTTTAAGTAAAACTGAATGTTTAGTGGTAGTACACTTGCCTCATTGAAGTGTTGATCGCCAGGTTGTCAGGATGAGGTACGACCTGATTTCTCCTGACATAGATTCTCTTTGGAGCAGGGAAGTCCTGCTGGTAAAGAGAACATCTCTGTGCTTGGCCAGTCCTGTTGTCTTTTGCGGGGATTCTTCCATGCCACACGACTGGAGTGCCATCTGGTTTGTAAAAAGGGTAATCCTCTCTATTTGTTGTGCTGAAACTCCTGTCACCTGCAATAGAGATATTTGGCTCAGAGATCTATAAAACAAGTTAGGCAAGTTTACAATAGATAGTTTATAACTTTCCAAATCAATACTAATTAATTATTTTCCATAATTTCAATAAATTCCATTCCATATAGAGTTAGGCTGCACTGCAATGTATTTTTAAATGTAATTTATTCCTGTGATAGCAATGTTGTTGTTTTTTTTTTGAACAGCCATTACTCCAATCTTCAGTGTACTTAAGAAACATTCTGTATAATATATAATGTAAATATCTATATAAATTCTTCCAGCCCTCTAATCTTGTCTGCTAAGGAAGTAGTTATTTAATAATTAACTTAATTAAACTTGCAGTGAAGAAACATCAGTTATGTAGTGATAGCTATAATGTTCGACACATAGATCTGCAAAATAGGTTAGCTATGTTAACAACAGATGGTTGGTAGCTTTAATTAATTATTTTCCCAAATTCCAATGAAATGCATACCCTCTAGAGTTAGGTTGCACTGTAGGATCTTCTTTGGCTCTACCTTTGGGTAGGTTTTGGGTCCAAATTCAGTTTCTGTTGTGGTTACCATCTTTTCCCGCTTACCAGGGTAGAGCAGTAAGCCTGAAGAGAAGATTTGTGAGCATTTGTCATTTTTGACACTCATTCAAATATATAATCTTACTGATGATTTAGTCTTACTGACAAATGAAAATCTCCTTGTTTCACTGATTACCTGCCAAAGACGGAAGTTCTCCCAGCATTGGAAAGGCTCTTGAGTGTTTCGACGCCATTTGACCATTTTTGAGGAGCAATATATCTGTTCTACGTCGGTGACTAAATGGGATTCTTAGAGATGGTCTCTGTTGCTTGTTGACTGTTTTCTCATGAGTGGTCATCTTTGAGTTACTGTTGAGAATGAATATATTTAAAAAAAACTTGTAAAAAAAATATTCTACACTGTTGTTTTTTTAAATGAATGAAGGTGATTTCAAAGTGCTGGTATGCTGGTTTCATATTTTTAATCAGTCATTTTAATCACACTTAAATATTTTTGGTCTCATTTTATATGAAGTAGCCTTTACTACTATGTACTTTCATCAAAAAGTAAGTAGAATGTACTTGTGTTCATATTGTATTGCAAAACACTTTTGCTGCTATTGAGGTGGGATACGGGTAAGGTTAGGGACAGGTTTGGTGGTATGGGTGGGTTTAATAGTGGGTTAAGTTGTTAGGGATGGGTCAACAGTGTAATTATAAATGTCATTACAGAAATTAATTACAAATGTAATTACATGCATGTATTTTTTTTTAAATATAAGTACAATGTAAAAACATGTATGTACACAATAAGTGTTTTTTACCAAATTATTAATTTAAATGTAAGTACATAGTAGTTAAGGCCACTTAATATAAAGTGGGACCATATTTTCTAATGAGACACTTCCTATTTGTGCACTATATATATTCAGAGTAGTTATTGGCTGATTTCAAAAGCTTAAAATGATTTTACCTTGTCCTCTTTGTCCTCCAATTAAAAGAAGTGAACTCACCTCATGCATGGCACGTTTTCTTCCCATGAATCTGATTCCTGAGCAGTTTAGTAGCTGCTGATTATTTTACATTCTTGCAGCACAGTGGCATGTTTGGAAATGGCTGTTATACTCAGTTAGCGGCTGTTGCCATGGCTGCTCTATTCTTTATAGAAAGCCTGAAGGGTGTTGGACTCAGCTCAAGAACAATGAGTGTTCTGTAATAAATGCCGTAGAATGATATGACACTGCACTTGTGCTCAGCATGAGATTTTTTGTTTAATCAAACCTGAAGAAAACCTGTTGCGTTAAGTTTGTCCTTAAAACTGTTCAATTTATTAATGGATGACACCCAAGAAATCTGTTATTGTTCCCCTAATCTTGTTGTACAGTTTGGTTGTTTCCATGGGAACATTCTAATGAATGTTTTAGGCTGTTTTCAGGTTTTATTTTTAAATAACCATAAACTAACATTCCTTAGAACATTCTGGGAGCCCAAATTGTTAGCTGGGTAAACTAGCTACATTTCTACATGTAAAAAAAAAAAAAATTGTTATACAGTATATGTATTTAAAAGTTTGGGTTTCGGGCTAGTTTGTGGTTTGGGGTAAGGTTTTTCTTTTATTTATTTATTTATTTATTTTTTAAGAAAATACTAACAAATGCTCATCAACGCCACAATTAGTTGACCAAAATAGGGAAAATATAATATTGCGATATTGAATATTGTAAAATTTTCTGTTTTAAAATGTAATTTATTCCTAATGGCAAAGCTGAATTGTGCACAGGTGCCTGACGAAGACCTGATGATCGAAACGTTGCAATAAATTTTTTTTTTTTTTTATGGAGCAGTCAATTCAGTGTGCGGACATTACGTTTGTTCTTTTGCTATAATTCGATTTTTTTTTGTCCTGCACCTCAGCCCTATTTGGGTTTGTGAGATGTGCGCAACTTTTTTTCACTAAAGCTGAATTGTCAGCATTCATTATTCCAGTCTTAAGCATTTATTTGAAATAGAAATTTTTGTAACATTAATAAATGCCTCCTTGCTGAATCATAAAATTCTAAAAAGGAAACAAATAATTTAATAATGCACTTATACTTGTAGTGAAATAAGGCAGGAAACAACAATATATGATTCCATATAGTTTTAATCAACAATGACATTGGATATTCCCAAGCAATGGTTACAAATTACAATCTAAGGAAGAGTAAATACAAGAGTGTGGCTGATCAAAATCATCTTATCAATTCATTGGGAAAAGCAAGAAGCCTGTAAAGGTGCAGTCAGTGTCTCTACTGAAGATAGAGCTTACTGCAGTTGCCTGTACAGACACTTTATCATCAATTTTCAGTGGCAGTACCACAGATCCTGCAGTTACCATTATCATACCAGGTGAATCACAGAAACTGACTTTCTCTTCCTCCCCTACCTGAATCTTTAGGCAGGCAGACTGACTGGATGAAATGTGGTAGCTGATGTAATACATGCCAGCTTTTTCCACCGTAAAGTAACCCTCATTATCCACGACATTACCTGCCCCAGAGATTAGTGAGATTTCAAAGGTGATTAATTTGTCTGGAAGAACTCTCTGTGACCTAGGACTTTTTTTGTAAGAGAAAACAACATACTGATTTGGAGTATCTACCCCTGTAAAATCTCCCCTCTCTCCCTTCTGTCCCATTGACCCTGGAGGACCTTGTAGTCCGTTCTCCCCCTTCTCACCAGGCCTGCCTGGGAGTCCAGGAATTCCAGGGTTCCCTTTTGGCCCAATTATCGGCACTGCATTCTCACCTGCAATCATGCACACAGTCAGGTAAAGTGAGTTTAACCTTCATGCTAGGTTCTGGTCATTTTGACTTTAGAGGATTTTCTTTTTCCAGAAAATAGTTAATGTTAGTTAAAGTTTTCGCATTAGACTTAAAATTAAGGGGCAATCTACTTATATCATTTACCCTCAAGTTGTTCCAAACCTGTATGAGTATCTCTCTACTTCCAAAATATGGACAAAAAAAAAAAAAAAAAAATTTAAAAATACAATTAAAATCAATGGGTACCAGAAACTGTTTGGTTACCAAAATTCTTCAAAATATCTTCTTCTGTCTTCTGAGAAGATAGATAATCTTATAGGTTTGGAACAACTTGGGTGAGTAAATTATGACAGAATTTTCATTTTTTGGGCAAACTATCCCTTTACAAGTTAAAATAAAGTAAAATTAAATTAAATAGAGAAAGAAAGAAAAATAACTTTTTGGGATTTTTTTACTTCTTAAACCTTGTTAAACATCTGGTGTTCCTGGTCAACAATGACTGGCCTACAAAAAAATGCTTATGAATTTCCAAATATTGGATTCAATCTTTTATCGACAAATTTTGTATTTCTTTTAACAACTAATTGGTCGTAGAGGCCTCATTAATCTGAGTTTATGCACATCACTTTTTGAGTGAATATTGCTAAAATTACCCACAAATAAAGATTTTTTCTCTGAATAACTGAGGTGCATAAGTTCAGATCAGTGAGGCCTGCAACTAATCAGTTCCAAAAAGAAATATAAAACCTGTGCTAGTTGAAAAAAATCAGATTGACATAAAAGAGTGAATCCATGATTTAATAATAATAATAATAATAATAATATAGCATAATTTTTTAAAAATATATCATCTTTAAAAGGCCAGTCATTTTTGACCATGAACACTAAATTAGGTAAAGGATTTTCAGCACAGACTTTTTAAATGCAGACTTTTTTTATTTTATTTAGGACAGTCAAGAGAAGCAGAAGGCATATTTTTGACTTTCAATTTGCAGTTTTTCCACATAGAAAATAAATGCTGTTACTATACCTGGATCTCCCTTTTCTCCTTTTGCACCATCTTTCCCATCAGTACCAGGAACTCCTGGAATACCTGGTCTTCCAGGAAAACCCCCGGTGCCATCACATGTACCTGACTCAGAGGAAGCCACCAGCAACAACATAATAGTAAGCTGCAGCACCATATGTGCAGCCTGTAAAAACAAAACAAAACAAAAAAAAAACTTATTTAAAAACAAATGCCATTTCAAGGAAAATCTTTGGACAATTTAGTTCTGCTACTGCGACTGATATAAGCAAGCATGTAAATTATCATTTAATCAAATGATGTATTTCAATAATAATTTTTGAAAACAGAAGTCAAGTACAGATTTATTCCAGTAATATTCATAATTTATCTTACCATCTTATCTTCCAAGAAAGCTGTTGGAAATACAGATGGATGGCTTTGAAGATGAGTGTTACATTAAATGTTTTTCTCCTGTCTGCATGAAGAGCTCTGATTTGATTTCCCAGTTTCACAGGAGAAGTGCAATGTTGGAAAATAAAGGGAAGTAACAAAACACATATTCATCATAATCTAGATGGGATAAACCTTGAATTACCATTTTTGTTAGTGTTATTGACATTTTATTTTGCTAATGTTTGCAAGTTCCGTATCCCTTTTCTGAGAAATTAAAAAAGGAAGCAAATTTATCGGAAAGTCCATTGACAAAACATAAAAACTGCCATTTGTCAATATTCATCTGTAGATTTACACTATCATTCAATGATTGTTGGTCAGTAGTTTTTTTTTTTTTTTTGAAAGAAATGTATACTTTTTCAGCAAGAATGATACTGTGCAGTCATAAAACTTGAGACAATTTACTGAAGCATTATTTTATTTGATCAGTAGCTTTTCAAAACTTAATTGTGTGCATTTTCCAGGACTAAAACATACAGTATGTTTAACAAGCATATCTTGCAGCTCAACTTTGTAGTTCTAAACAGTGCAACAATCAATCAGTGTGCATGAATCAGGAAACCTGAGAAAACACTGTCTGCTTTCTCCCCTTCTGCAAACAGGCCATTATAGGTACCTGTCGTCAGCCAGACTTTCTCATTTTCGTTCAGATAAACTGCCAGCCCACCAGAGCTCACCTGCTGGTTGCCCTTTTGCATGTGATCACAAAAAACAGCTAGCTTCTTATTATCATGAATTAGGTTTACACACAGGTGTTTTTCATAGGACGATGCATGAAACACAAAATAGTAAGTGCCAGGAATTTTACATTCAAATTTGCTCTCTGCAGTATTGAAATGGTCACCGATATTGGTGATAACAGTACTGAAGCGTATCAGAGAGTTTGGCTCAGGATGGGCTCTTGTTAAACGGGCAACACTGAATGCAGACTGCAGATGAGATCTGGAAGCCTCCAAATTGCCTGGGTCTCCTGGCTGTCCTGGGAGGCCAGGTGGTCCCATTACGCCGAAATTCCCCTGGAGACCTCTCTTTCCAGGAATTCCTCTGAATCCAGGCTTTCCTTTCTCCCCCCTTTTCCTGGTTTCATCAGGTTTAAGAGGTATCCCTGTTGCGATACAGCAGTTGTTTTTTACATCATGTTAGAAGTACAGTATATGGCACTACTACAACCTAACACTGTTTCAACATCTGTTGGCATTTTTAACTTTTAATTAGTAGGTTATATTATCTAGTCCTTTTGTTTTCATCATTGGGTTCACCCAAATATTCCCACTATGTTGGTCATTGCAGGTTTTACGGTTAATATGGGAATTGTTGCTTTCTACTCTACATATAGGCCTACAAAACTTACACACAAATTCATTCAACACACTTCACTGAAATTTAATTTGTTGTTTTATTACTTATTTGATATAAGAATTGCGCAACACTGGTTGCGCTGAATGATTTTGATTCACTAAAAGGAACCGGCTCATAAGAGTCATTTGATCAGGAATTGAGGATTTTAGAATATTTAAAATATAAAACAGGTTCTGAATAAGAACTGGTAGGTTCCCACAAACTAAAACACTTCGAATTATTTATTTTAAAAAAAACAACAACAAAAAAAAAAAACATCAAGAGTCAATCTTACCAGGATCTCCTTTCTCTCCCTTCATCCCTTGCCTTCCATCACGTCCAGGAAATCCAGGGATACCTGGAAAACCAGGCATCACTCCAGAAGGACAAGTGTCCGTAGAGACCAGCGAGAGGCAGAGAAAACCCAGTAAAAGGGTTCCAAGAATGATGTGACCACCAAACATGTTTGCTGTGGAGCGAGGAGATAACCAGACCCACACTACTTTAAACAGTGAGCTCTATAATCGTATACACATATACACAAGACCAAGCAAACAAAATGGCAATCACAGTTCCTCTTTTGTGCTGCACGTGTTGCACTTATCCACAGATCATTCACAAAACTGCATTCAAACAAATCTTCATGCGTAGTATAGCATTTGACTTTTTTCTTACAGTGCAAGCTCTACTGACAAAAAAAATACTTTTCCAAGTTGCAAATAAAACAAAACCTTGGAGTACATTTCACAAGAAAGTACCTACTATTTTAGATGTTCTACTTTTACTGGTTTGTTTTAAAAATCAGTGTGTTACTTGTCATTTGTGAAATTCACTAGCAATTTCTGAGTAAAAACTCATAATTTTTTATCATTTTTTCAGTGTAAATATTGTAGCATAAAAATGAATGCACATTATAATGTAAAATAATGAAAATTGCAAATAAGAATTATTTATCATCAGAAACCTTTTATTTTCATTAGATACACATTTCATTTTTAATAGATTGTAGAAGTCAGCATTAAAATATAGCGAAAGGTAATCATTTTTTATAGTCATGTTCTTATGCTTTTATTTAGATAATTGTAGACATTTGTCAAAGACAACAAAGCAGTTTTAATACAAGACAAGATACATGAATACAAGATTTGAATGCTGCATGCAACAGATCAGATTAGATTTTCATTAATGTTTTTGAAATGCTTGCATCACTGCTATACATCACTACTGCAGTCAGTAATCATTTGCAACATGTTTAATAGATTATTAAGTCTCCTATGTGTTGTGATAGATTAAAAATCCATTGAACACAGCATACATTTTTTTGGGCATTTTGCTGCTAGCTGCACTTTTTGAGAAAGGCTCAATCCATACTTTGTCATTTCTAGATAGTTGAAGTACGACTCCACCTGACACAACAACTGCTAGTGATCGTGGGTTTAAGTCGCAGAAATTCAGACTGACTGAATTCCTGTTACTCTTAAGTCTGAGACATAAGTGTCCTTCAGACGATGCGTGAAACACAAAGTAATACACCCCAGGAACCTTGCAAGTGAAATAGCCAGTTGCAAGTTTGAAATCATTATCAACATTGCTAAGTTCACTATCAAAGGTCACAGGTTGGCCATATGAAGCATGCTCTGCTCGGTTTCGCAGCACAGAGAAAGCTGGCTTCTTACTGGCACTGCTTCCACTGCCATCAATGCCACCACTGGATCCTCTGGGACCCTTAGGACCAGGGGAACCCTTTGGACCCTGTGCACCCATAAAACCCTTTGGACCATGTTCTCCTGGAGGGCCTCTGCTGCCCATTTCTCCTTTGAGTTCCTGCAGGGTGATACTGTCCAGCTCATCCTGCAATGCTGAGAGAACATACTATTATTCAAAAACTATCATTTCAGTTCCTTCAGGCTAACAATTGTAAGCTCTAAAATGCTAGTTTTAACTGATCATTTTCAAATACCCATGGATATTGGATGCATATCATATCATCACATTACTTTCTTACCTGGTTCTCCTTTCTCTCCCTTTGCTCCTGGTAAGCCATTTCTGCCAGGGACTCCATTCACGCCATCTCTCCCATGTATCGCACATGTATCATCCTGACAGAAAGCAAAGGGAAGGAGCACCCAAAGAAAAGCAAGTAAAGACAGCGGCTGCATCCTAAAACATCTAAGATACAACACGAAGAACAAATGAGGTTAGTTGCACACTCATTTTGAGTTAATGTACTATAATAGAAACAACTATATAGTATTATTATGATTCTAAAATCATAAAATCCTTAGCAGTTAGAAAATTCTGCCTTACCAGTGTCCCGCTGTAAATTTTACACTTCTTTTCCTGATTGTGAGCGGTAAAATGGGGTAAAAAAAAAAAAGGCTGCTGCTGTGTAATTGTTTCATTTCCCCAAAATTTGAACTAGATTAAACATCTCTTGAAATTGCCAACACATGCATTTTTACTTCCCAATGCTCCATCAGCATGTTTTCTATTCTCATAAAACATTTATTGTTGTAATAAAAGGTCAAAAATCGGTTTTACCTCTTAAACTTACCCCTTCACTGTCACAACCTTCACTTAACCCAACTTAACCCTTTTAACTAACAATTAGGCTATAAGATTACCACATAATAAACAATTTGATTTTTATTCAAACCTTTTTTTTTTTTTGTCTATACAAAGTCGATGGTAATCAAGGGGTTTGGTTACCACCATTTTTCAAAATATCTTCTTTTGTGATCTGCAGAAGAAAGTAAGCCATACAGGTCTGGAAAGACATGAGGGTGAGTAAATGATGAAAGAATTTTAATTTTTGGGTAAATGGACAGGGTATAAATTCAACACAAAAAAATCATTCCGTGCCAAAACTGAAAAATACTGGTAATTTATTCATTTATTTTTGCACATATGACAAAATAAAATTCCAAACAAAATAACACAGAATTTCAGAATAGATTAATGATTGTGTGTGTGTGTGTGTGTGTGTGTGTGTGTGTCACACAAAAACAACATTTAATTTCATTGTCTCTTGTAATACAAATGCTACTTGTTTTTCATGAACATAGATTCTGATTCCTGTGTGCTTCCTTTTCATGGCACTCATGAACACCAGTTAAAGGAACAGGTGCTGTCTTATTCTCCCTCTGGTAGTATGAACAAACCTTTAGATGTTCAGAAATCGGAGGCAATTTGTCAAAGCACCAGCTGTCCACAGTGGAGAACAAGTTGCTAAACTCCCAAACCTGGTGACGTTTTAAAAGTCAATTAGTGCAAGTCAGATACTTCTTATATTAAATGTTCATGCACATACACAAACTAAGTGAACAGCTCCATGAGAAACACATTTTGAGATTTATGCACTAAACAAGTCCAGAAAATTATAGTTTTTTTAAATTGCGTTTCTCCACAAATGGCTCATTGCTGCTTCCGACTCCAAATGATAGATCTGTTCTCTAAATTTCAATTGCTGTAGAAACTCACCCTCTTTCTGGCTCTGCAGCACCATCCACCATGAGAGTAGACCTTCTTCTCCCACTTCAGTGAGACCATCCCTCTGTCATGAAGCAAGGTCCTGCATACCTCCCTCATTAGACGAGAGACCAGAGCCAGCTGGGACAGAGTGAAGCTGTCAAGAAATCCAGCAACATGGACTAGAACCTCAAAAGGTAGCCTGCTCAGAGCATCTGTATTGAGTGCACGCTTTCTTTCCACAGTCACTGGTTTTATACCTTCATACAGTATATCTGTAACCTCCGGTCGTAGGCAGAAAGTGCTGAGCTCCTTGTCATAGAAAACTGTCGCTTTGTGAGAGCTGGGCTGAAACCTTCTATGAATAAAAGTGCAGCCAAGGTAGCTGAGAGGGCATCGCTGTTCAAATCATCCATTGACACAACTCTGAATGTCAGAGTGAATGTTCTTGTAGTGTGAAGGAAACTCATCCCGTCTGAATATGTGGTTGCAGAGGTATGTAAATGCAGAGCTGGATTTGTTGTGTCTTCTCGTGACGCTCTCGGCCTGAATGTGGATGTGAAGTTTCAAAGCCCGGTCAGCAGTGATGTCAGCCAGTGAAGCCTCTGCTATGAAAGGTGCCGAGTAGAAATCATACGTCTGTGTTCCAACATCCATAAGAAGGGCATCTGTGGACCCGGATTCAGCTATGAGATGCACCCGTAGTTCCCTCTCCAAAGAGCACAACAGAGTAACTTGAACTTCATCCCATTTTGGCATGTCATCGATTTCAACCCCTAGGTCAGATGTGTCTACACTTGCGTTCACCTTCTTGTTATGCGAGGGGTTTTGAATGCGACTTTGTTTGGCTTTGAAGCTGGTTGGGACTTTGAAAGTGCAGACTGTTTTAATCTTCATGGGCTCCAAATGTTCATAGACGAGTTTCTTCTTGGGTCTTGTGTCACATGCAAACAGGGATGTGGCGATGACGAATTTGTCTTCATCCATGAAGTTGTATTGAGGGATGTCAGTAGAGGCGTCAAGACTTTCGATCTTCGTTGGTAGCTCTTCCTGTAAGACTTCCAACCTGCTCGGGTTGGCTTGTGGCTTTATTTCTTTGCGACAGGTTTCAAGATTTTGCCCCAAACATTTTACCGTATGCTTGCACCCGCTCAACTCCATGCTGAACATTTTTTCCCAAATATTGTAGCTTTCGAGATTGGCCACATTAGGATTCCTTGCCAATTCCTCTCGATCCTCCTGAGTCAGCCTACCTTCTTCAATTTCTGTACTTGAAGAAGCAAATTCTTCCTCAACTCCATTCTAGAGCGGTACCCCTCCCACGGCCCCATCCGGCACCGCAACTGAAGGCTGCTCAGCCACTTTTTCAGTAAGTTCAGGGAAGAGAGTCTTCATTTTGAGAGAATGAAACAGATGCTGCTGGTCCCTCAGAGCCATCGAGAGATCCAGAGGTTCCTGAGCGTAGTTCTCCTTCAAAATGTTCTCATAGAACTCAGGGGTCTCGGACTCTTCGATGGGCCATCGATTCCACTCCATTGAGCAGGAGACGACACTGGCAGACACCAAGTCAAATGCTTAGCCAGGTTTGAGCGGCACATGGTGAACGGGCAGCCATATTCGACATTGAGACAAGGCTCCCTTTCGTTGGGGCACAAGAGCATGTGGTGTTCTTCCTTGCACAGGTGATTGCACAGCACCGCACAGCAAACGGCACCTCATGATTGCACATGAAACAGAAATCTCAATTGGCGTCTTGCAGCGCCGGCTGTGGCAGATCTCGCAGTGACAATGAAGCTTGGATGTTTGGGTTCTTTGTCTACCCTGTGAAGAAATGCACTGTTATACAATGTTTTAGACTGGACAGAAATTTTGTAAAGTGTCTTAACATAACTACAAGTGAATGTCAATGACATGCTAGTCAAATCTCAGATCTAGAAGAACAGCATTATAGTCTTGGAGTACTAATACATATGCAGTGCATAATATACACATGCATAATGTTTTTGCATATTCCACCTCTCAGTGGTAAAACCTGAAATGTATTTCAGAAATATCATTACTCCTAAGCTAATGCTAAAAACCTCAATGCTTCTTACAGATACAATGCACATATTTAGACTGCTATGTTTACATTTTGCATTTGGCAAGCAAAGAGAAGTTGACCTACCATAGTGTTTTTACAGTGAGCTCCACGCTTGTGTTCAGCTTAGTCACCAAAAGCTTGAGTGAGCCTATATCTGTGTCTGCCCACTAGTTAAAAATAGACACTTTAACATACTGGGAGTATGACTTGGGCTTTGGCATACAAGAGTCAAGTTACATGTCCTGTAACATAGCTGCTCTAGGTACCCGGTGTTTTCTAGATTCTGTGTCAAGATTAAAGATGACATGCTGTCTTAAACTTTTCTTAAGCTTTTCTTTTCAACTGTGCTGCATTTGGCTTTTTGAATGCAATAATTAATTCATGCACATATGGTGTTTTTAAACATTTTCAGTATTATTTATTTACATTTGTTTGTTAGGTCTATTTATTCAACAGTGCTTTTCTAATCAAAGATTTATTGTGCATATGATGTGCATTAGAGTCCTGCACGGGCCTCAAATTAAGGACCTAGCCCAGCCCTGGCCAGAGACGCTCAGGCCCTAGCCCGGCCCTGGCCCGACAGCTTATCAGAATTACCGGCCCAAGCCCGACCCGTGCCCGTCTTTTTTTTCCCTTCTCCCAAAACGGCTTTTACTACTGTTTCGGCTAATAAAATAGTTCAGTTTTGTATGTAATGGCAAAATGATTGTATTTCGTTTTGGGGTTTTTTATTAAGTTAATTTAGAAAAACGTTTGGAGCATTTTTTGTTCCTTAAATATAAGTTTTTGTTTTTTAAAGTAACGACCAAGCGGCCAGCGGAAGACAGTGAGCTGATCATAGCCTATGTTTGATAAATTTAGCCTTCTCAAATCATCACGACTTGCCTAAAATAAAATCTATAGATATACTGAAACAGTTCAAGCATATAACAATGTTTAAATGTTAAACCTGCACTATAATAATAAATGTGCGCTTGCATAAATGTGCGCTCGGAGAGTGGAAGCTAAAACGCGCTCTGCAGGACATAGAGGCACCAGCGCAATCACTTGCATTTTTTTTTCAGTGGAAACAACTTAAAATAGCCTACCCTGTCATTTTTTCGGATAAAGGTAAGAGTAATACATCATTCGGAACTGTAAAAGGTCTACAGTTTTACATGTCCTGTAACATTTGTGCACTCACAATATCAACAAAACGTTGTGCTTTTATAAAATAAAGAAAACAAACATACTTTCTACCATCTCGTCTTGAACAGGAGTGCTTCACAAAAATGAAATGAAACTCAGTGAATAGGCTACATGCCTCACAGACATGATAAATATATTTATAGAAAGCTTTAAATTACCACTTAACGAAATAAAAATTCAAAACAAAAACTCTTTCATTATAATCATAATCCGTAATGATGCACTTCTCTCTAAAGGCGTGTCTAATGAAGAGATGGCAGGATCGTCATATTCATCTTTGCGACACGGACTCAGAAAACACTAGTTTATTAGTAAATAATTCAAATATCTCCTTACTATTTCCCCCTGACACATTCATGGTAATTACTTTTGCTGGGGCTTTGCGGCAAGCTTTAGCCTATTGCGTGCATTTGAACACAGAACTTTTCAGCTGCGCTGACGGCACGCTGTCTGCTGCTGCTGCTGGATACTAAACACCGTCGAGCCGCTCTTGACAGTCGCGGTAGCACGGTCTCATGTTGTCTCCACCAGCATGGCAAAAAAAAACATTTCATCACTAATTGATGGATGTCTAAAATATAAAAGTAAGGAGAAGCCTAAAACAGGCCCGAGGCCCGGCCCTAGGAGCGTAAAAAAATCGGGGCCCGTCGGGCCCGGGCTGAAATGCAGGGCTCTAGTGTGCATTGCACATTTTACTCTATGGGTTTATTATCCCCATTCATGCTCGCATGTTTGAACAAAAACATAAAACATGACGAGAGCTATGGAAATCTAAAGTGAACGGAAGAAACATATTCTGCTTTACTGTAAGTTGAATTCAAAGTTTTATTGTCTAAATTTAAGTTTTACAGAGAGAAAATAAAAGGTAAAATTCTGTTAAAAATCAAACACACAAAAAGTACCTTTAAGACCTGAAAATCTAAAATTCAAAATTTAATTTAAACCTAGAAATAAAATTATTAATAAATAACCATAAATAATAAGATTGTGCGTTCTAGGCCACTTATTAAAAGAGCAATTCTGTGATAGTGATGAATTGGAAACAACTACTGTCATTAAAGCAAAAATGAAATGATCATTTTAAAATTAATTTTACACTCCAGTTGTTATAATTTGTGAAGAACAATATATTAGTAGAATATTAATTTAACAGTAGTAAATATTAGTATAATATAAATAGAATCATTTTCACTAGTGGACATTTGACTCACTGTAACCTCCTTTTAAGCCAAAAATTCAAAATAAAAGTTCCAGTTACAGTATCGTTTGCATCCCATAGACAAAGAAACCAAACTGTGTCTCTCCTTTCCTTTGTTGTCAAACATACTGGCCAGGGCAAGAGGCTCAGTTTTCAGTTCAGTTTGGTAGAATGGACAATGTTTCAGGTGCTCAGCCATTGATGGTGTGTCGCCAATGCACCAGTTACCAACTTTACTAAAAAGAGTACTGAACTCCCAGACCTAAGAAAGAGCGATACAGAAATATAAAGGAAATAAAATAGTTAAAATCAATAAATCAATGCAGATTTTGAATTGTTAGAATCTTTTCAGAAATAAGATTGCTTGGTTGCTTGGTTTAATTGATTGCTATAATAACTTAGAAAAAAAAAACATTAAAAATATATTTGCTGACAAATGCTGAAATGTCTTACTTTAGTAGGTTTCCAGCGGGTTCCTCCATGAGAGTATGACTTCTTACGCCACTTAAAGCCCACCATTCCTCTTTCCTGGAGAAGCGTGGCACATATTTCCCTGAACAATCGGGAGACCAAGGCAAGCTGGGACAGTGTGAAACCATCCAGGTAACTAACAATGTGGCAAAGCACTTCAAAGGGAAGGTTAGTGAGTGAATCTTCATATTTGACACGTGCCTTCAATGGAACAGTCTGTGAATCACTCATAAGAGAAGCAGGAACCTCAGGTGTGAGGGTGAAAATACTGAGGTCTTGGTTATATGAGACTTGGGCCCTGTGTGTGGAAGGTTGTAATCTTCTCTGAGTGAAGGTATTGAATTCTCTAAGTTGAATGCGTTTTTGTTTGTCACTACTGGGAACCTTGAAGAAACGTAGAGTATGGATTGGTATTGGCTCCGAGCTCCCATAAACAAATCTCTGTTTGTAAACATCTTTTCGAACAGATTGTACTTCTCCTTGTCAACAGGACCATTGAGGACCACATCTTCTTTCAGAGCTTTCTCACAAGCTTTAGATGATCCATTCACCAAGCCTCCTCCTGAGCCTCCATTTCCGTTGTTGTGCATCCCATTACACACATTCTCTTTTCCTACTGATCCCTCCTCATCGTCATACTCCTCTACTGGGGCAGGCTCCATTAACTCCATTAACTCAGGAAAGCAGCTCTTCATTTTTAACCTGGCACATAGATGTTTCTGGTCTCTCAGTGTCATGGAAAGGTCCAGTGATTCTTGCTCATGGAACTTTTTCAGTAGGTTCGTATACAAGGGGGCATCTGGGTTCTCAAGTGGCCAACGGTTCCACTCCATCAAGCAGCAGACGACGCTTGCAGGACACACCTCAAGGTGTTTGGCCAGCCGAGAGTGACACATGGTGAAAGTGCAGCCATAGTGAGCATTAAGCAGAGCGTGTTCATCCTCTTTACATATGTGGTAGGAGGCCCCACAAAGCAAGCGGCAGTTGATGACCATGCATGACACTGACACTTCTATGGAGGCTTTGCAGCGGTGACTGAAACAGGTCTCACGATGTCTATGCAGCTTCGGACCGGATCTCCTATAGCGGCTCTGTGGGAAAACACAATAGACAAGCACAACAAAGCAATTTGCACTGGTTCCAAATTGGAAATAAAGACAGGCACAGAATTCATTTTATATTGTTGTATCTTCTATAAAAACAGGAGGGGCTTTCTCGTTAGAAAGCTAATTTTGATTGGACAAACATTTGGATTAATTTAGATCTATCTGATTTTGGGTCAACTTTTATTGAGTACAAAAGCATACAAATGGCTTCTGTAATGCTGAAATTAATTCCAAAATAAGAGTACAAAACATAAGATGGGGAACATAGACTGGGATCGTGACAGTCTCAAATCTAAAATATGTGGATTAAAAGCCAAAAAACACCAATCTTAAGCTCTTATATTAAGTTATATCATGCAATTAATTAGAAAAATAACTGCATTGTAGTTTTCATTACACCATAATGCTCCATCATATAATGCTACCAGATTCTGTAATTCAAATCTGTATCATGACATATACCTTTACAAACAAAATATTACTGAGTAACCAATATTGCATTAATGAGAATATTAAATGAACATACCTTTATTATCTGAAGCAGTGTCAATGTGCAACAGCAGGTTCTGGAAAAAAGGTAGTATCTTATTCATTAAAGTATATGTATACACACTGATCAATTATCTGTATGCATTTTTATATTACATTGTGCTAAAACACATATTTTCCTTATAAAAGTACCTGGTTTTGTAAGACCTTGCTGTATACTTATGGGCAAGCGGTTGCACTGACAGCAAAACAGTTCCCAAACAACTTCCCTAAAGGGTGAACCATGTCTCAAGAAGTTCCCCGGCTTGTCCCAAGAGTCCTTTCTAAAGAACAGGATTGTGGGTCATGTTAAAAATAGTTGCCTCAGCTGTCAGCAGCAAGTTATATGACTTGAAGGTACTGCGGGAAATTTGACAAACACATGACAAACATCGTCAAATAAAAAGCTATCTATTTTTGTGTATCTTGCTATAATTAAAGCTATTTACTACCTACAGAGGGCGAACAGAAGACAATACAGATCAGCAGAAAGAATTTAAACCCGTTTATTTATTGTTTCATCAGTGGGTCACCAGATGGCAGCCTTTCCTTTTGGTTTACAGGACAGGGATCCACAAGGAAAGAGCATTATTAAAGAAACCCTTTTGGTATCTGACCACAAACACATTTTGTGTTCTTCTCCATCCTTACCCTTTCCATATTTTTCATTAATAAGTTTTTGTCATGTAATGTTCTTAATGCAGTTGCTTTTTTATCAGAAGGCTCAGGAACATCCATCCTTTTCCCAAACTGCTTGTCCTATGTAGGGTTGCGGGGATGCTGGAGCCTATCCCAAATTCTACAGAAAAATTCATGTGTAGTTTGGTGTGCAATGCAATTGTATGCTACTGTATAGTATACTATACCACAGTATATATTAAAATGCACTATAGTAACCACATTTTCTGGCAAATTATCATGACATGATTAATGTTATTAGTAAAATGAATATGATATATTCAATCAAAAAATGTAACTTTTAAAATAGTTAATTGTATTTTTGTTTATTTCACTGGTGGGTAAAAAGTAACAAGTGCCAGTACCAGTTTAACTGTAGCTAAATGTAGTATTTTTGGGCGAAAATATATACCATGGTACATTTTTGAAAGAGGTGCTATAGCAAGCCTATATAGTGTAGTTATAGTCAGTGTTGGAGAAAGTTAGTTTTAAAAGTAATGCATTACAATATTGCATTACTCCATAAAAAAGTAACTAATTGCATTACTTGTTACTTTTTATGGAAAGTAATACATTACATTACTTTTGCATTACTTTTTGTCACCTGGGCTAGGCTATTTATTTTTAATAACAGAAAAGCCAAAAGTTATATTTTGGTGACTGTAAAGGCCCTTTCAAACCAAGAGTGAAATTAATAAACCTCAGGCTAAAGGAAGTGCCTCTGGTCTGCACCTCACTTCCAATTTCTCTCAACACGGGGACAGGAGAGGTGTCAGTGAATAAATATGAAAAAGTAACTCAGATATTTTCTAGTAAATTTAAAAGTAATGCGTTACATTACTAATTACTTAAAAAATGTAATCTTATTACATAACTCGAGTTACTTGTAATGCGTTACCCCCAACACTGGTTATAGTACAGTACAGTAGGCTATAGTATAGCCTACTGGGTCATTCTTCAGTTGGGGTGGCAAATGAGAGGAATTTGTAAAAATGCTTGTTTGTTTTTTCTAATGAAATATATTGCTATGCATTTAAAATGAGTTTAATATGCTATATCCATTAAAATGAAAGCTTAAGAACATTTTGATTTTTAAATAATTTCAATCAAACACTGGTGACACAGCCACTTATGTCTATGTCATTTTGAAGTAACACCACAGACTTTATATTGAAAGTTACTCTAGGCTCTGTGGTGTTACCAGAAAAGACAGTAACACCACAGACCGTAACACCACAAACAAATCAGCCTAAATCCAGACTTTTCTAAATTGGAGGCTGCCATCATGATGATTTCAAAATCAGGGGACATTTTGGAAATATTAATAAGAACGTATTTATCAAAATTTTTATTAAAATATGCCAGATCTGCAAGTTATCAACATAACACCACGGACACTAATAAAGTGCGACACATGAAATTGTCAGAAGTTTAGCTACATTTAAGAAAATTAATAATAAAGAATGTACTCCCCATGCACCAACAATTTTATAATATTGTACATGTTAAATAAAATCTACATTCACAATATAACCACTTTATTTTTGTTAAAAAAAATGTTATATTGTTGCAATTACATTCCATGATACCTCTCTAAGGTATGGCGGGAACATCCATATTTTGTTACAAATGCAATCTCTAAAACTTAATTAAATATGTATTTTAAAACAAAAAAATGTAACTATTAACAGTGCACAAATTGTGTTTACCCTACAGAATACAAACATGCAAACATTTTATGATTTATTGGTATTTAACGTTTATTTCAATTGTTGTAAAATAGAGGGACACCACTTGCCACCACAAATGAAGAATGACCCTACTATAATTCCACTATAAACATAAATGTTTAAATTTAAAACTTAAACTCTGTGTGAATTAATTGTAGTTATCAAATGTATTATATATATATAATCAGTTCTATCAAATGTGGCTTGTAATCAAGTTCAATCTTTGCGGGTACTTTCTGGTCATGATATTTCTATTTTTTTAACATGTCGATCAAACTCTTTCGTAAATGTTTCATATCAAATTAAACAAGAAAATATGCTGATTCAGACTACTTAATATCCATCCAAATAAAATCCAGCATGAAATGTTACCTTCCTACCCCAAAACTGTATTAGTCTCTTTGTTTTTGTCCTGTAAATCCTTCATATTTGTAGACAGAGAAGTACAAGTTCTAGAGTCACCTCAGGAGGGAGTAGTAGCCTACCTACCAAACACAGCCCAGCCTCCTGATCATGTCCTGATGTTGTGCTGTAGGTGAGCGGGATCAGAGCAGGAGGAGTCACCGCTGCACTCGCTCTCTCGCTCTGCTGAGCCTCTCCGGGATTGAGCAGGGAAACAAAATGCCGGAAGTGGGGTTTCGGGACTCGTAACCGTGGAAAGTTTACTCTATTAAGAAATCAACTTTTCCCGAGGATTAAAGCTGTTCTTCAGGTTTTATTTCTCTGTTTCATTCATCCGCACTTTTACAATGGGGCTCCCGGCGCTGGAATTCAGTGATTCTTTTCTGGACAGTCCTGACTTCAGAGAGCGACTCAAATGCCACGAAATTGAGCTGGATCGTACGAATAAATTCATCAAGGAATTAATCAAAGATGGAAATATGCTTATTAGTGCGCTTAAAAGTAAGTTAACGTTACAGGTCGTGTGTCTTTTTAAATGTACGATAATCTACGATTTATGGAGGTTTATAAACGAGAAAGCTTAGATTTGTTGTGCTATTTAAATATTTTTATTAGGATATATATATATATATATATATATATATATATATATATATATATATATATATATATATATATATATATTAAGAAAGGACCTATGATAAACTGGTAGCTGCCCTTTTAAAGGCATTTCATTTAACTATTTAAAACTACAGCTTCTCATGTGAAGGGTCTTCATAGACTTATTAAAAATTTAATCTCAAAGAGCAAATCATTACAAACATTTAACCACTCTAATATCAAACAGGTTGAGGAGGTGAGCATGAACAGGGCTGGTGAATGCCATCCTTTAATGCTTGTTTATTCAGCTGGTATCTGATGTGACATCTGAAAGAAGACAAGTCTCTGCTAGATATGCTGTTATCAGCCACTTCACCAGCATGGCTCCTCCTGCCTTCCTCTAGATATATTTGCTTTGCCCTAGTCTTAGTCTTTTAACGTTGGGTCCAATCAGCTTTGGCTATTTCTTGTTATTTTCAACAATATTCTCTTTCACAACTTTCTCCTTTATTCTCAGCCACAAAGCAGTCTGGCAGAAGGTTCATTCGGGCTTTTGTACCAAATAAAAGGCAGTGAATGTCTTCCCAAAAAAAAACAAAAAAAAACTACATCACTAATGCTTAAATTAACTATTGAAGTATTTGGGAGGTCAGCTCCTTCCTTTTAGTCTGAACAAATCACAGCTTATATAATATATATTAAAGGGATAGTTCACCCAAAAATGAAAATTCTGTCATCATTTACTCACCCTCAAGTAGTTCCAAACCTGTATGAATTTCTTTGTTCTGCTGAACACAAAGGAAGATATTCTGAAGAATCTGGGAAACAGAGCAGTTCTGGGGCGCCATTGACTTCCATAGTATTTTTTTTTTCCTACTATGGAAGTCAATGGTGCCCCAAAACAGCCTGGTTACAAACTTTCTTCAAAATATCTTCCTTTGTGTTCGGCAGAACAAAGAAATTCATACAGGTTTGGAACTACTTGAGGGTGAGTAAACGATGACAGAATTTTCATTTTTGGGTGAACTATCTCTTTAATAATTTATAACTCAAATGAATATGCTGAAATGATAAGGAAGCTCCTTTGCATAACTCTGTTTGTTGTCTCTTTGACAGATCTATCTGCAGCTGTGCAGAAATTTTCCCAGTCCCTACAGGATTTCCAGTTTGAATGCATCGGAGATGCGGAGACAGATGATGAGATTAACATTGGTAAGTAGTTGGCAAATGATCAAGATGATAATTATATGAATAATCATTTAATTTAGTAAATTATACAGTTTTTTATGTGTAGAAAAAGGTAATTCTGTCATCATTTACTTACCTTAATGTCTTTCTGAACCAGTACTCTTTCTTTCACGCAACTCAAAAGAAAACATTTAACAGAATGTTGAAGCTGCTCTCATTCATACAAAAAAGTGGTTAGGGACAAGAAGTAGACAATCCCAAAAAAGTACCATAAAGAAAAAACGAGTCCATAAGACTTATAAAACCATATGACAGCTTTCGTATGAGAAAAGATTGAAATTTACGTTGTTACTCACTAAAAATCTTGCCTTGAGAATTTATCTTGATAGCTAAGATTACCATTCATTGTATGGAAAATGTATTTCTTGGTCATTCAGCTATAAATAACTCCTTTGTCTCACAGAAGAAAGAAAGTCATACAGGTTTGGAATGACGTGAGAGTGTGTAAATAATGGCAGAACATTCATTTGTTGGGTGAACTATCCCTTCAAGCTGTAAA
Organism: Spinibarbus caldwelli; assembly: GCA_039654775.1. NCBI lineage: Eukaryota > Metazoa > Chordata > Actinopteri > Cypriniformes > Cyprinidae > Spinibarbus > Spinibarbus caldwelli. The sequence continues at coordinate 12,944,068 of CM077259.1, forward strand.
CAGTGATGTAAACTGTGAAACAGTCTCCAAAATGTTCATGCCTCCATAAGCTTTTTATTTGCAACTGTCATCCTAAGTCACCCACCAACAGTAAGCTGAGAAAACGCACATTACTGTAGCATTACAGCCCCATAGTGTCAAACACAACAGTGATGGCTCTTTATCAGACTGAGACAATTAGACAACCATGAACCCAAACAACCGTCTGCAAGGAGTGAGAATGTTCCTTTTTCTGGCCCTGGCCATCCATATTGGTCATAACACTTTTAGATATTTAGGCTGGTGAGATTCTGATAATTTGCAGTTTAGAGCTGTTTAATGTTAATAATGATATTTTAATGTTAAAAAAATTGGCCACTTTTATCTTCAAAATATATAAAAATCTTTAATTTAATAGAGTTATAAGTATTGGCGATAGTGGTTTTGATTGTACTGATTAAAAACAAAATAAGCAGCCAGTAATAATGGCCATACACTACCATTTAAAAGTTTGGGGTAGCAATAAATCTTAATGCCAGTTCTTCAAATGTGATATGAATATCTCAACAGGATAAGTATTGTTTCATGCATGCCTGGCATGTCCTTTTAAGTGCATTTCTGCAGATTTGTGCTTCTCCTGCTACGCGTCAAAGCAGATTTGTCTTGCTGTAACATGATTTTGAAATGACCGAGGGTGTGTTTATCTGTAGTTCTGTGCTTCTAATAGAAAGTAGTTGAAAGTAGTTCTTATCTGAGTTCCTAATTGGATATCTGGAGGAGTTAAAATCACCAGAGAATGACGAGGGGGACTGATAGGTGGGACCCTGCTTATCGCAAAGCAGAAAAATGCTGTATATTCTAGGACAGGAAGTGATGTGGCCAAAGCATATTTTGTTTAGGAAAAAAAGCATAATCTCAGAATCACAACATTGTGTGATTTTAGTAGCATGACATAATATCAACAGTAGTTTATTTTAGATCACAGTTGTTTTCTCCCGCATGTTTTAAATCATTTCTCAGGTGCTGGTTTCAGCCTGCATCTGGATTATATTTTAAGTATCATGTTCTGTAAACATTATAACAAGGCACATTCAGGAACTAACATTAACAATCACACTGTCAAAAAATGTAATGGATCACTGTAAAACATGCAATTCAGCTTTTGAAATTATTTATCTTGATTTTTCTTTTTTCAACTGACTATGTTGCACACATGCAGGGTTCACACAGGAAACATGTTTTATGTTACTCTCACATTTCTACATCTTGAACATGTGGTCTGCTGTTTCTTGAATGCCCCTTTGTGCATTGATCAGTTGTTGGGTGGCCGTGGATTTTTTTCTGCGTAGCTAATATTATATGCAGGTTTTCTGTATTTCCTTTTTGCCAAAGGTTCAAAGGGCAAAATCAGATCATGTGCTGATAGAATAATTACAGATCCAGAGCTTACGATTCATGATTGGAATTCTTACTCTCTTATCACAGCCCAGTCATTCAAGGAATTCTCCCAGCTGCTAAACACAGTGGAGGAGGAAAGACGCCGACTAGTAAGTTGCTTTGTTTCTTTCGTTTCTAAAAAACTACCATTCAAAAATTTGGGGTCTGTAAAAAAAAAAAAATTTGTATTTGAAATATGCCTCTTAAGGCTGTATTTGATCAAAAATGGAGTAAAAGCTGAAATACTGGGAAGTATTATTACAATTTTAAATAACTTTTCTGTATGAATATATTTTAACATGCTATTTATTCCTGTGATGGCAAAGCTGAATTTTCAGCAGCCATTACTCCAGTCTTCAGAGTCACATGATCCTTCAGAAATCATCCTAATGCTGATTTGGTGCTATGAAAAATTGCTCTTGAAAAGGAGATTTGAAATATAATCATTATAAATGTCTTTACTGTCACCTTTGATCAATTTAATGCATCCTTGCTAAACAAAAGAATGAATTTCTTTTTAAAAAAATGGAAGTGTCTTTTCAATGAATCAGCCTTACAGTTAATCAGTCAATTTTTAAATGGACTATCCCTTCAAGTTATGTACGTTTAGTGATACCATAAACACACCACATGATGTGGTCTACTTCAAAAGTACCACAAACCTCATAAATGATGTAGCCATAGTGATCGTTTGCTCTCTGGTAGTTGTCTATTTATTGTTCCTTTTATGTGGTATTGTTCACACATAGTTAAAGTTTCATAGCACACTTCTAGCCTAGTGGTTTAGCACCATAACTGTGTGCTATTTAGAGGGAGAGCTTCCACAGTCAAGTCTGTGTGTTATGAGAAACAGGCCGTCTACCAAAAAGATGCTTTCTGTGGGTCATGACTCTTCGAGGAGGGTAGGGGAACTGCATAGATCAGCAAGTGCAGACGATAATGAAATATCACTCATGCTGTTTCTCTTAAATATCAGTGGCAACATCAGTGCCAACAGCATGGCATCTTCATTGGCATCAGCTGCAGCTGCTAATAGGCGCTTTTATGGGCATTATGCATGAGGCAGCGTGTTGCCAGGAATATTACTGCTGTTCACTGCTGCAGCTGGTGGATCATTAGTCATAGTACAGCAGCGAAAGACCTCACCAGGAAAACAATGCTCCTCTGTGCTTCACTGCTGACCCTACCCACATGTTAACAAACATGCAGCTTTGTTTGGGATTCATGAGACACTTTTCTGTACATTTCTTTTATTGATAATATAGTTTAAATACACTACCATTCAAAAGTTTGGGCTAATATTCTTGGCTAGTCTTTAATGCTTACCCAGGCTGCCTATTTATTTGATCAAAAATACAGTAATATTGTGAAATATTTTTTTTCAGTTTAAAACAACTGTTTTCTATTTTAATACGTTTTCATATATAATTTGAAATGAGTTTTCAGCATCATTTCCAGTCTTCAGTGTCACATGATCCTTCAGAATCATTCTAATAGGCTGATTTGGTGCTTAAGAAACATTTCTTATATTATCAATGTTGTTAAAACTTGTGCTGCTTAATAATTTTGTGAAAACTGTGATACATTTTTCTCAGGACACTTTGATGAATAGAAAATTCAAAATAACTGCATATATTTTAAATCTTTTTTTATAATAATAAATATCCTTACTTCTGACCCCAAACTTTTGAACGGTAATGCACCTCTTTGTATCTAATGATAGCTGCGATCAGCCATATTTGATATTTATGTATATACAAATATGTTTAGGTGGTCTGTTTGAATATTTTTTTCCTCTACACAAACGTTTTTGTGATTATATGTCATGATTTTTTTATTAGTCATCGTTTTACTGAGCAGAATGACTTCTGGCCAAATCTAAACTCAAGTCTTGTAAATGCAAAACCCAATTTATTAGCTGTAATGGTGTGACTGTAAGACAGCAGCCTCTATTGTAACAAAGACAAACATCTCTATTGTTTCTTCTGGGCTTGTGTCTGGATGTCTAATAAAAACGCTGAGGTCAAACCTTAGGTCATCCACTCATGACACTTTGTGTTATTGCCTCATACCTTCAGATGATTGCTTTTCCAGTCTGTAGTTCACAACGTTGTTTCCTTTCTCAGTGAGAGACCTGAGTAATGCTTCCTTGCGCAATACATATCATATTAGAGAGTCATTCCAGCTCTATATATTTATGCCATCATATTTTATAATTATAAAGATGGATAATTTTCTTTTTTTCACGTCTTAATGAAGTGAACATATATGGCTGAATTTTAAATAAGTTCACTACTGTGATTTGTGCAGATGTTGCCAATTTTTGTCATTTTATGACTTTTTAGATAAAGAACTGGCAGGTATTTTGAAATATTCCAGATTTCTTTTCTTTTTTGCCTGTAAATGAATTTTTTTTTTTCATTGTTTTCTTGTTAATATTGTTTTAATTGGTGATCAGTTTTATTGGTTTGTCCATTGTTGTCAGTTTCACTTGTTTCATTCCATTTTGTTAGTTTTGTAATATACCTTTTATTACGAAACCCTAGTCTTTAATGACATCAACATTTTTGGTTGGCTAACAACATCCCAAACATTCTGTGATGTTTTGTGGTGTTAGTTGGTTTGATTTACTCTACAATAGTCAATCCATTTTGATCAAATTACAAAAATCTGTATTATATTATCAGAAGTTGAATAAATATAAAAAAGAATCAGATCAGTTAGAAGTGGCTAATTTTAGCTATTTTGTTTCCATCATGGTGGGCATTCTTTTAATTTTTCTTTGTGTAGATAATCAAGTTATAATTCATAAATTGAGGGTTTTGAACTATTTCTGAAAGTCTGGTTTAACCTTTAATGGAAATAACACAAGCATATTAGTTTTTTACACTGTACAAAGTTAGAACGATTTTTAAAAGAAGTGACCCTAAAAGTGGATTACATTCAAAATGTGTCAGTGCCCAAAGGAAAGACTATTCGTTTTGACTTGGAAACACTTTATTTGTGCAAGAGGATATGAAATATGTTGCATTTGCCTGGACAGCCCCAGGCTGCATTTTCAGTCCCATCCATTGTTCACTGGAGAAAGGAGAGTGGGTCAGCAGAGCTGTGTGAAGAGCCTCAGGGGAAGAATTACCCAGCAGCCTCCTAGTGTTTCTTTACTTCCTGCAGACCATGGCCGTGTTACGCTTCAGTCTCACAGGCTCCTGCGCTGGGCCTCTCAGGATGACAAACACCTCCGTCAAGCTGAGAAAGTCCCCGAGAGCCTTTTCATTCATAGATGTACAATAACAGAGCCCAGGGGTGAATAACTCCCAGTAAATGCATTGCCCTCCCACAGGGGTGCAGATGGGAAGTACTCTGTGTTGCTGGAGCGTAGTGCCGAGACGGTCAGGTCTAGAGGCTGTGTCTCACGTAACGGTGAATCATTATGTAAACACAACAGTAGTAGTGTTTTATTGAACTTCTGCCATTGTGTTCTGCCAGATTAGTAGACGCTCTCATATCCAGAGGTACTTTCATCTTAGGCGCACTGCCAACATGCTCTGCTTTAAGTGGGAGGCATTTTCCAACATGATGGATCGGACTGATATAAGAAGCGAGTTTCCTCTCAGGCTAAAAAGGGCTATTGGAAGTTTTGACGGGAGAAACTCTTGAGCAAACAGAGCGACTGTCTGCACTCGGCGCTCTGCTGTATCTGAAGTGCTGAAAGGCCTCTTGCTTTAATGAGATGAGTGCTTATTGTTGACTTCAGTTTAGTTCAACGGGGGTCAATGACGTGATGCTTTTTTATTGGTTTATTTAGAAATGCATTAAAAATGCAATTCATACATACGCTAACTTGAATATACCTCTGCTATTATGAATGTGTTTGTAAAGTTCTGCATTAAAATGTATTTTGATAATTTTGGGAGGGCATAAATTGTCAAGTGAAGCAACTGTCATGAAAAAAGAGAAAAAATCTTGTTATTATTATTATTATTAAAATATTTTAACAGAAAAGCTTCACTGCTTTTTAATATTTTACAACTTTCGTCTGCCAAATTAAAGTCATGTTGTGTGACCAATATGTAGAAATATAAAACAGGAAATGATATCATAGAGGACCCTGCAGATCCTCATGACTGTGTGTCAAGGTCAATGAATTTCTTAAAATATCAGATAATTTGACCCGTTTATGGCAAGACAAGGTTAGTTCAGGTTGTGAAATATCATGTGTTATCTAATCTTATAATTCTTTATATTTGTGAAAAAACAAACACTTTTACATTGAAAAAAAATCATTTAAAACCATATTTGAAAATAATAAAGATATTTACAATAGCATTTTCAAAGTGTAAGGAAATGTTTTTGGTTTTGTTTGAAGGTTACACCACATGACACATTTATATATTTATTTAAAAATGGTATAAACATTTTTCAAAACCATACAAAAGTCCATTTCAAAGAACTTGTAGCTCATCTGTCTGATGCTTATAAGCCTGTCATGGATGTTTGTGTAAGGCAAGCTTGTTTGACTTGTTTAAAAAGCTTAAAATGAAAGTTCAGCATTTTATGTATAGCATATATGCGGTAATCCAAACAGAAATTTGGTATAAATATGCTGTTGGTTTACACTATAGGGAAAGACTCAACTGTGCACTATGAGCCGAACAGGAAATGCACTCACATCTAAAAAATGACACTTACATCCTTTCAAAGCCTATAGCGTATATCTGGACTTGCTTGGAGTCAGTACATTTCTATTATTTGTAAGTGCAAATTCCATTAATGTTGATGTGGGTGGATGTAGCCTGTAGAGATGGACGGTCAGTGCTGCCGCCGGCTGAGCGAAGGAAAGCATGTGAAACTTATTTTGACCAATTCTCCAGTGAGACATGAAGTCCTCCGTGCTGCGCCTGGGAAAGTGTATAAAAGGAACTAGTGTATGTAATTGTGTGTTTTTCCAGTCGGAGTGCCTACATGAAAATGGTACTAATTATAGCGCCGTTATTTTACAGTAAATAAAAGTAATTCCCTTGGATACGTTCACACACTGTGCCGGCTGTTAACTAATAACGGACTGTGATGTCGATGAGTTCACACATTAAGAGAACCACATTGTTCAGTGTGGTTTTTAACACTACAGACTGTAAAATGGGTGAATTTTAAATACTTTCGCCACTTTGGTTTAAGTTTTTATCATAAGCAGTTTTTATCATGTTATAACTAAGATGAAAAAACGTTTTTAAAGTGTTTCTTAATTTTTTCTTCTTTTTTAAAAATATCACTTTCCATCCTTTTTCCATCCAGCCTTTTTATTTTAAACAATTTTTAATGTAGGTTTATGAAATTCTCATCTATTTTAATCATATTAGACCTTATAATAATGAATACATGTAGAATGAATGGCAATTTTAGACCAACTCAGGGCTGTTAAGTACAAAGCAAACATTTCTCTCAATGACTTTTGATTATTTTGTACTGTTTTATTATATAGTTTAAGGTTTTTGATAGATGTTTCATTAATGTTGGCTTGTCGTACTTGACTATTTGAAATTTTTGATGATTTTTCTTAATTTAGATACAGAATGCTGATGACGTCTTGATCACACCGCTGGAGAAGTTTCGCAAAGAGCAGATCGGAGCAGCCAAAGTAAGTTGTTAAACCCCATTGTGAGTTAATGTACTACATGTCAGCGGAAAGTAATTTTTACCAACGCTGCGACAGGATCCTATATGGTCAATATAGGTCCGTGAAACCCTTCAGGAAGGAGGAAAATTACAAACACCTGTTGAAGACAAGCGCAGTCAAATTATAGCCAGAGACTGTAATGCCACATTGACCAACATGATATGGCCTGTGAGTGCTGTGCTAGAGGGCAAGTTTATAACCAGACTCTAGTTAAAGCTTGACTCTTTCTAGGAGATTAGCTTGTTGTGCTGCATGGGGGCCCTGGTGATCTGTGAATGGGACCCCTCCAGCCGTATTAGAAGAGCTGGAGCGCTGCCTGTTGAGCTCAAGGATCCAGAGCCAAAACTCTTGATGCCTTATGCAAATGACATTGAGACATGATAGAGGCCAAAGGGAATGGCAGTCCGGCTGTTGTGTGCACATTATTCAAACCAAAACACTGTCACGCACAATCTTTCCTGACTTAAGATATATAAATATTAGGTCAGAATTGGAGCAAACAGCTGAATGATAACTAGATATTTAGATATTCTAAATAATATAATATTTATTAATAATGTTTAAGTTTTTTAAGAGTTTTTATTATTTTGAAAGAAGTCTCTAATACTCTATAAGGCTGGAAAAGGCTGTTATTTATATTTGATTAAGAAATTATAGTAATATTGTGGCATATTACATTTAAAAATAACTGTTTTCTGTATGAATACATATTTTAAAATGTAATTTATTCCTGTGATGGCAAAGCTGAATTTTCAGCATCATTATTCCAGTCTTCAGTGTCACACGATCCTTCAGAAATCATTCTAATATGCTGATTTGCTGCTCAACAAACATTTATTATTAATAATAATATTAAAAATAGTTGTGCTGCTTAATATTTTTGTGGAAACCATGGCAAGAATCAAGTAAAAAAGTTTAAAAGAACATTTATTTGACACAGAAAACTTGTGTAATATTATAAACGTCTTTACTGACATTTTTGATCTATTTAATAAATTCTTGCTGAATAAAAATATCATTTTTTACCCCATGTGCACCCCAAAATTTTGAATGCTAGTGTACATGTATATTATTTCTTTTTTTATGTCTATATACAATATAAATCTAAAGATTTATAAAGATGGTAACACTTTACTTAAAGCCTTTATGTCTAATGCATTATAAAGGGTTATTGCATGTTATAATGTATTATAATTATTTATATTGTGTGTTCTAAGACAATATATCTTTTCATCAATAATTATAACTGAATTGATTAGTGTTATAATGTGTTAACTTTGGTTACAATTATTCATGAGATTGTACAAAGCATTATAAGGTGTAGTGCAAGCATAATTAAGCCATAATTAATGCATTAAAACTACTTTTATAATGCATTATATATAAAGGCTTTAAGTAAAGTGTTACGAGATCTACTTAAAAAAAGGATTTGCTACCTCTGCTATGATACTTTTGGAAGTGTTTCTTTCATGCAAAGATATTATTTTTTTTTTAAAAAATTCTCTGTATACATGTCTTCTTAAAATCCTTGAACAGAAAGCAAACATTCCTAAAGAGAATGATGTCATTGCTCGCCAGCAGATGGGCCTAGAAACTGCATAAGCATGTCAAAAATGAGATTCCTTCAGTTTGTTGTTTGGCAATCCAGTCTGTGGTTTAGACGGCGTGTCCATTAGAGGGTCATGGGAAAGGTTGGGCTGATATCAAACAGGAAAAACAAACAGCTCCAAACTGGTTTCAGTTGCAGTCTCCAAAAAAAAAGGATTCTCATTGAATGGTCTACTGTAAACATCTTTACTCAGCCTCATTTAGAGCCATAGGATGTCTCATAGAATTGAAAATACACACTGTGTTTGTTGTCGTTTTATCTGTGGTTACATGGGTACTCAGAATCATCAGCTCTATCACGCTCTATCATTACTCCTGTTCAGCTGAGCTGTTGAGTCACTCATTTAGTTCCTTGTTCCCAGTGTTTGCTTGATCATACTAGATTGTCAAATTATTCACAATAAATAGTTGTTCAGCTTTATAGCCTAATTTCTACTTAAAAAATTGCTGCTCTGTTAAAAATATATGATGCAGATATTTTGTTGCGCTTAAGTTGGTGTTTTTCTCCACACATTTAGCTTTTTTAAATTCACTTTTTTTTCTGACTTTGGGTGTAAATCTGTAAAATTTGATGGAATGGATTTAATATGGTGAATTATTTTAAACTGCTGTGCAGAATCTCCATCCAAAAACAACTTCAGAAATCGACACAGAAAATTTTCAAAATTTCAAAGAAATAAAAAACAAACATGTTAGTCATGGCTATAAGTAGAATTTTATTGAAATAATATTTATTTAATTTATTAAATCTTGTTTTATTGAATAAAATTAAATATATAAAAATATATATGTAAAATATGTAATATTATTTTATAATTAAAATATATATATAATAAAAAATGACAATTTGAAATTTGGCTGAAATCTGTAGGACAGGCTTTCAGCAGAATATTAAATGTAAACTAAATATCACTTGAATTCAGGTTACTGGAAAGTCAAATGTGAGTCTGCCATCTACTGGTTATTACATTTCAGGATTAGCTTTTGGCCTGTCAAATGAAAATAAGCAAATTAAAACTCTCCTAATGTTTTCATGAGCCTCTTATATGGTGTTTGTTTACAAGTTTGACATTTTATATAACATCTTATCTCTGCAAAAACCATTTATCATCATAATTACAGTGCAGGAAATACCCGCTCATGTCACCTTTTTTTTTTTTTTTTTTTTTTTTGAAGGAAGGGAAGAAGAAGTTTGACAAGGAGACAGAGAAGTATTACACGGTTTTGGAGAAACACTTAAGCCTGTCTTCAAGAAAGAAAGAGTCACTTTTGCAGGAGGTAACTTGAATGTTCATTTATTATATTATATAAAACATCCAGAACACACATAATATAACATCATTTCCAAACTATTTCTTTTACCCTCACTGAATGCATTGAATATAGGCAGACACCCAGATAAATAAGGAAAGACAGATTTTCTATGACGCCTCCCTGGAATATGTTTTCAAAATCCAAGAAGTGCAAGAAAGGAAAAAGTTTGAGTTTGTTGAGCCGGTAAGACACACCTTTTTCCATTTCTGCAGTACTATGAATGCAACTTTTGTTTGGAGAGATGAGAAATACGAAGAAGACTTCCTCCTACTGAGAGAAAATTACTAGACTGGTTTTTAATCTATTACATCTTGTAACATCAGCAGTGTTGTTTCTCTAGAGCACATGCCTATCAGAAAGAAAATGATGATAACAGCTACATCCTGCATATCAACCTCTGAATATACTGCATGATTATGAGTGTTATTGCTTTTATATAACTGTTCAAACTACCACTGTCTTTCTCGCAGCTGCTGGCCTTCCTCCAGGGATTATTCACCTTCTACCATGAGGGTTATGAACTGGCACATGAGTTTGAGCCATATAAGCAACAGCTACAGTTTAACCTCCAGAATGTAAGAGTCTTCAGATAACATTGCCTGACATATCGATCTGACAGTAAGCCAATAAAAACATTGTTTGTGTAAAGGTCATTGTGTAGTGCTAAACGTATCATAAAATTGTTGATTGTGAGAGTCAGTCGTATGCTGTATAATAGAATATTCAGTATTTATTGCTGCATATGGAAGGAAGTGTACTTTTGAGTCCAGTGATGTCCCTCTAGAACTAATAGACTGTTGTTTTGATGTTCCCTCTGAAGACAAGAAATAATTTTGAGAGCACAAGACAGGAAGTGGAGAATTTGATGAGAAGGATAAGGTCTGCAGAGCAGGACTTTAAAGCTCCAGGACAGTGGACCATGGAGGGCTTCCTCTATGTGCAGGAGAAGCGTGAGTATCCCCCAGGTCACAACTAATAATAAAATGGTCACAAATTATTTTAAGGTCCAATTCTCGCTATTAACAAACCATTAACTACGACTTTTACCTCAATAAACTCTTAATTTGCTGCTTATTAATAGTTAGTAAGGTAGTTGTTAAGTTTAGGTTTTAATAAACAAATAGTTAATACTGAGAATTGGTCCCTATACTAAAGTGTTACCAATAAAATCATATATATTTTTATATAGCTTTTTTTTGTTAATAAATTAAGAAAATTTTTGTATTTAAAAATAGAACTTTTTAAAAAAAATGTTTTAGGTTTTTTTAAAATATTTTTAAAACAATTAAAAAAAAAGTTTTTCTTATTATGCTCACCAAGTTTGCATTTATTTGACTAAAAATGCCATAAGAACAGTAATATTGTGAAATATTACCACAATTAAAATAAATGCTTTCTGTTTCAATATATTTAAAATGTAATTTATTCCTGTGATTGCAAATTTGAATTTACAGCAGCCATTACTCCAGTCTTCAGTTTCATTAATTAAAAATAAATAAATAAAAATAAAACACTTACTGACTCCAAACGACAGAGTACATTTAGAATACTGATTTTGAAATAGATTTATAATATATATAAATTCTTGTTCACAATTCATATACTCTAATGATCACCTGTTTTCTGTTGAAGGGCCCTTGGGGTGCACATGGAGTCGACATTATTGCACGTATGAGAAAGGGACTAAAATGTTTACGATGAGCAACTCTGAATTCAAGTCTGGAGGCAAACAGGTATTAAATGTTCAGCATTTAAATGCTATTAGCTTAATTTCTTATTTTCATATTTAGATCTTTTGTTTTGTATTGTCTAGAATGGACTGATCATGAGTCCCCCTGAAATGTTTAAGCTGAAGTCCTGCATCAGACGTAGGACTGACTCTATTGACAAGCGATTCTGCTTTGACATTGAGGTGGTGGAAAGGTGGGTTCACATAATGGCACGCATGACATTGAGAGAAATTTGAGAGCTGCAGGAGTCGAGAGTTACGTTGTGTTAACACTTTCTTCAATCTGTCATTTTCAACACTCTCCTTCCTTCCATTTCTTCTTTTCTCTTCTCATAACCGAAGGGGTAACCCCTGTGAAGGGCTTCTGTTCAGTTATCTGCAATGTTTCTATAAAGTCCATCGGTATGTTGCACTTTTATCCTAAACTGCTGGCGTGTTCTAATAATAAAATCACTTTTAATAAGAACAATCTCCCTTCTCCTGAGTGTGGAGCATTTATGTTACTTTTTAAAGCTATATATCAGTGTTACTAAAACATTTTTTTGACATTTTACTGTTTTTTTTTTATCGCCATTTATAAAAAAGAAAAAAAAAACTAATTTCAATTTAGACATGTTGTTCAATAAGTGAATATGTTAATGCAGTAACTGCTCTTAAGTTTTTGAGTTATTAAGGCTTAGAGCTAGTGAATCAAATTTTTATTTTTTTTTGGACTGATTCATTGAAAGCTGCTGAAAATGTACTCACCTGAGGCCATCCAAGATGTAAATAAGTCTGTTTCTCAGTAAGTTACATCACTTTCTCACCAACTGATCCTCTGCAGTGAATGGGTGCCGTCAGAATGAGAGATTAAACAGTTGATAAAAACATCACAATAATTCACAAGTAATCCACATGACTCCGGTCCATCAATTAATGTCTTCTGAAGGGAAAAGCTGCGTCCATCAAGATGCTTTTAACTTATAAGTCCTCTATCCATAATATTACTTTCTCCAGTGAAGTCATCTTGTCTGAATCAGGAGACAAATATGCACAGATGAAGCACAAGCAAAAACAGTCCAAAACAGTTCTAAACAAATATGTTTGTAGATTTTGATGTGAGAGGACAACAGGGGATGGACTTTTTCAATGGAGAAAGTATTATGAAGTACAGACTCATATTTTGGCCAGAAGTGATGGTTTAAAGTTCATCTTGATGGATTTCTTTCTTATAAACACAGCTTTTCACTTCATAAGATGTTAATTGATGGACTATAGAGTTTGGGTTACTTGTGGATTATTGTGATAATTTTATCAGCGCTTTTGAAGTCTCATTCTGATGGCACCCATTCACTGCAGAGGACAAACTCATTTACATCTTGGATGACCTCAGTGGGTAGTAAATTCTCAGTAAATTGTAATTTTTGGGTGAACTATTCCTTTAAATGAACCAGTACATAAGAGCCATGGTTTGTTATTCAAACTATACTTTTAGCGCTGCGTAACTGGTTTTGAGTACAGCTGGTGATTATAACCCAATGTTCGTTCTGTGGTATCTGGCCCTTTAAATCATTTCATTCATTCAGTCTGCATCCTCACAACTCAGGTTGTTTGAATGGAGTTGGTGAATTGCATTGAAGGAAAAACTGCTACATAATTCTGCTTGCATAACTCTGTTTCCTTTTTGCTACACTGGAGCATATGGATTTGGTTTGCAAGCTTTGGAAACATCTCATTATTTGTAGGCATGATGCTTAGAACTTAGAAAAAAAATCTTACCTTACACTAGTAGTTGAAAGTTAACATTTATCAGTGTGTCCCACAGGCATGGCATCATCACCCTTCAGGCTCTCTCTGAATCCAACAGACGACTGTGGATGGAGGCCATGGATGGAAAAGAGCCGGTAAGAGCAATCGCCCAGCCCAAATGAGACTCTGCTCTCGGTTTGATTAACATCAGTTCATAGAAGAATTTTTGGTCACACTTTATTTTAAGGTCCAATTCTCGCTATTAACAGACCATTAACTATGATTTTTCCTCAATAAACTCCTAATTTGCTGCTTATTAATAGTTTGTAAGGTAGTTGTTAAGTTTAGGAATTGAATAGGGTTAGGGATGTAGAATATGGTCATGCAGAATATGTGCTTTATAAGTACTAATAAACAGCCAATATGTTAATAATAGGCATGCTAATAAGCAACTAGTTAATAGTAAGAATCGGTCCCTATACTGAAGTGTTACCAAATTTTTTAACTTCTTGAAATCCTGATAAGGATTTTTTCTTTAGATCCCTTTTTGCATTTTAGACACGTAATTGTTGTTATACAGACTCTTTGAACTCCTGGCAGTGGATAGTGTACACATGGACAGGAAAAAGTTGACAGCTTAGAATTTACACTTCACTAATGACTCTTTGTTTTGACTCTCATGCTGTCAGTTGTAGTTGATTGGCTTCAACTCATTTGACCCTCATTACACTGTTATTTATTAGCTGAGTTTGTGAATTCTTATATACAAAGGATTATTAGTGCATGTATGTTTATATTGTGGAACTATAAATTGTATTTTGTATATTCGTCCCTATAATTTATTTTCTGTGAAGAGATATGGATTATGCAATATAATGCATTAATGTGTATGCTTTAAATGGCATTTATCTGTAGTGTTATAAACACATTCTGATTTCTTCTAGATTTACACCCTTCCAGCACTTCTGAGCAAGAAAGAGGAAAGTGAGTTCATTCCTTCCATTTTTTTAAATTGTCATTTAGGTATATATACAGTTTGATTTGGCCATGTGCATGTTAATTCATAAGACAAAAATAGTTCACCTGAATTGGCCTTATATTTATAACATATAAACTCTCTGTGCCCACAGCATTCCTAAATGAAGCAGGCTTTAATTTTGTAAGGAAGTGTATAGAGCTTGTGGAAATAAGAGGTGAGTCTCTGCTTCTAACTTCACTTTTTCATGCAGTATCTGACATATTATTTATTATGTACATTTATGTGCAAGTTTAGGGTCAGTAAGATCATTTAAAAAAAATAATTCTTTTATTCAACAAGGACAAATTAAATTGATCAAAAGTTACAGTAAAGCCTTTTACAATGTTATTAAAATAATTGCTAATTTAAAAATTTTCTTTCAATCACTGGAGTAATAGCTGTTAAAACTTTGCCATCGCAGGAATAAATTGCATTTTAACATATATTAAAGTTATATTAATATATTAGGTTTTTCACAATATTTGTTTTTTTTTTTACTGTATTTTGATCAAATAATTGCATCCTTATTGAGCATTAGAGACTTTTTTCCAAAAAAATCTTACTGACCTCAAACTTCTGAATGGTGGTGTATGTCTGAACAAAAATATGACTTTCATTGCTGTAACTAAATTGAATCAAGTTAATTCAGTAATGGCAAATAATGTACTTAACTTGCATACAACCAGTGTATTTAGTTATTAAATGAATTAGACTTTTTGGTAAACGGACAGAATATTTTTACTACTTTATTGCATTTATTTAGTGCTTATAATATAAAAATGCTATTTTTCCTTCAGGCATTAACACAATGGGGCTGTACAGAATAGGTGGAGTTAACTCTAAAGTCCAGCGACTGATGACCTCAGTATTTGGTACAGTAATCTTAACCTTTTTTTTTTTTGCTTACAGAAACCTGACACATTTATATACATAAAGACTTTAAGAAAATAATGTGTCTGTGAGAAATACAGACTATTTATAGTAACTTTTACCAGATGTGTGTTTGAAGCTAAACTCCATTTAACACAAGTTCATTTGACCCTTCCAGCGGCCAAAGCTCCTGCAGATATGGACCTTGACCCAGACACCTGGGATAACAAGACCATCACCAGCGGCCTGAAGAATTACCTCAGGTTTATAAATAATCCCCAAAATCTTTTATTTCTTAAAATGGCATGTTATCAAGGAAAAACAAGAAGAACATTCTGTTCCCTGCAGGTGTCTGGCAGAACCCCTCATGACCTACAGACTCCACAAAGACTTCATCATGGCAGTCAGTGAGTTCTAGCATGTGCTCTGCTCTGTTAACTCATCATCATGTTTGTCTGTGACTTGCTCATTTAATGATTGGATGCCTTTGGTTTATTTTTTTTCTTCTAGAGTCTGATGATCAGAACTACAGGGTCTGTGCTGTTCATGCCCTCGTCCACAAGCTCCCCGAGAAGAATAAAGAGATGCTGGATATTCTGATAAAACATCTGCACGTGTACGTCACTGATTCTTGAAGTAGAATCTGCACGTCTAGTACATTTGTTCATGAGTGCATTTTAAATTCCACAAGGTGATACTAAGCAGGGTGTTTGTAAAAGTCTTTTTCTGCTGTTTTTGACAGGGTTTCCACACATAGTCAGAAGAATCTGATGACCGTGTCTAACCTGGGTGTGATTTTTGGCCCAACACTCATGCGCTCTCAAGAAGAGACAGTTGCTGCCATGATGAACATCAAGTTTCAGAATATTGTGGTAGAGATCCTCATAGAAAACTATGACAAGGTAGTTGTTTAAGAAATCAAGTATCTTTTAGTGGAAAGCATGCCGATAGAGAAACAAATTATTAAATAAAGGATGATAATTCTGAATACTAGGTTTACCCTTACAAGGCTTTTCAGCAAGGATTCCCTGATATTAAAATTTTGGCCAATAGTTAATTCATGTCATGGTCAATAACCAATAAATTGCCAATATTACAATTCTATACTATTTTATTTAAATAAATTAGACCCCAAAATGCTTAATAATAAAATCAATAATTTTAAATGCTATAAGAGAATTTAGGCATCCTGATATTATAGTATAAAAAATAGATATTCTTTTTGAGATCTAGTAAAGATTACATTTAACATGAACAGTGTTATTAAATTATTAGTGTTTTAGTTCAAGTGAGCATTACATAACAATTTGCAAATTAATACTTTTCAGCAAGGATGCATTAAATTGATCAGAAGTGACAGTAAAGACACTTACAGTGTTACAAAAATAAATTTTGTTCTTTAGAACTTTCTATTCATCAAAGAATCCTGAAAAATGTATCTCCGTTTCTGCAAAAATATTAAGCAGCACAACTGTTTCCAACACTGATAATAATAACAAATATTTCTTGAGCACCATATTAAAGGTCATGTGACACTGAAGACTGGAGTAATTGCACTGAAAATTCAGCTTTGCTATGATAGGAATACTTTACATTTTAAAATATATTAAAATAGAAAACGGTTATTTTAAATTGTAATAATATTTCACAATAATACTGTTTTTACTGTATTTTTGATCAAATAAATGCAGGACTGATGAACATAAGAGACTTCTTTCAAAAACATAAAACTTTTATATGATATTATATAATCTGCAACTCCAAATATCTGTCTTCATATAGCTTGTCTAATGTAGATGTTCTTTGGTCGGATCAAAAACACTCTTAGTACCATTTTATCTTTTTTTTCTTAGATATTTCATCAAGCTCCAGACCCTAACGTCCCTCTGCCACAGCCTCAGTCTCACTCTCAGTCTCGTGCCAGTGCCCGTTGCAGCAAAGCCATCTGCCTGTCCTCAGGGTCCCGGAAATCCAGAGGCCTATACCCTCCCACCCTATGCCTGGCTGATGCTGACAGTGAGTGTCTCCAAAAACACACATTGTCCCTCTATTAGAGTGTCAACCTAACCCCTTCTCTCCATCAGGTGACACGTTCAGCAGCAGTCCGAGTAGCACTCCCATGGGCAGTATGGAGTCTCTCTCGTCTCACTCTTCAGAGCAGAACAGCTGCTCTAAGATGGGCTCCCCATCACGTAACAAACACAAGGTATCAGGGAGTCTATGCTGGACCACTCCATCTCCCTCCTCCAATGGGCCCAAAAGCCCCACTTGCACCACCAGCCCCGATTCCAGCTCCAAAGAGGACGCCAACAAGACTGATGGAGAATGGGAAGAAGCGCTGAGTACAAGTCCAGGTGATCGAAGCTCTTCGGCTTCAGAGCTCCTCCAGAGAACGCTAGGAGAGACACTGGAGGATCAGGGGGAAGAACGACACAGTCTGTCCACATGCTCTTCTCTCACTTCACTCCACATTTCTGAGGGTAAGAACGAATACGCTTCGCTGCATTTTTGCGCAATGTGGGGTGAATTCACTAAAGGCTGACACATCAGGCAGATCACTCTGATTGGCTGTTCAGCTTAGCAAACCATTGCACAAGATGAAAACCCAAAGTAATGAAAGAGAGCAAATGACAAAATGAAGAGGAAA
The DNA here is from genome assembly GCA_039654775.1 of Spinibarbus caldwelli. NCBI lineage: Eukaryota > Metazoa > Chordata > Actinopteri > Cypriniformes > Cyprinidae > Spinibarbus > Spinibarbus caldwelli. The sequence goes on from CM077259.1 coordinate 12,962,072, forward strand.
CATACAGACAGTTGTTCAAATTTTATGTCATCTTACCTGAGCATTCTAATACACAAATATTTTCATAATGACATGGCCGTATGAAATAGTGATCAACATGATCAAAATGTTCATTAACTGAAAACTGAACTGGAGGGGAAAAGGTGGATATTCAAAATGATAAGCAAGCACTGCTTTGTTTATGGTTTCTATGTCCCCAAACCTAGTTTCCCTTTTTAAACGATGAGTATAGGCTACTACCACCTGCTGGTGTAGACGGTTATTTTCTCTCGAGCAGGCATATAACGTATATGCTTGTTGGCCATTGGCTATAGTCCTTGGATGGTAAGATTCACCGATTTGCAATGGTGCATCGGCATAAAAGTTAACGATGCGATGCATCGATTTAAAAAAGTGTTGACATTTGACATACAAGTTGACATTTGTATCGCGATGCATCGTTTCTAACTTAGTTGCATTGGTAAAAAAATATTTATTTATATTTATATAGAATTATCTGTAGATGTGCTATACTTTTTTTTATTTTGAAAGTGACCAATCATTTGTGACCAGTATTTTATATGTAGATTGATTTCTCCCCTCTAAACTGATTCTCAAAAGTCAGAAGGCACTTAAGTTAATTTATGATTTGCTGTCTCTCTGAACCAAAGAAATAAAACCAAACTATCTGTACCATATTGAATTGCATAGCATCATATTTTTTCCATTGCATCGTATTGCATTGAATCGCATTGTGTTCAGTCGAGTGGAAATTGGTTTGCGTTGCATAATTAGGATGAATTGTATAGTATCGCATTGCATTGGTATCTGCTGCCAATATCATATTAGGGCTGGCGCGATACCACTTTTTCAGAACTGATACCGATCCGATACCAAAAATTCTGAGTATCTGCCAATACCGATATCAATCCGATGCCAGCGCATTTTTTTTTTCAATCAGTGTAGAATTTCTATACCTCAGTGTGTGTTGACCTGCTCATCACTCTTTTGTGTTTTACACACAATCTACTAAATATAGACAACTTTACTGTAAAGAAAAACAAGAAGTGAATGAATAAGAAATTATAGTCTATGACAAAAATACTATTATAAACTAGGTTAGTGGATAATTCAGTAGCAAAAGTTATTCTAGAAAAATCATGAGTGCACAATAATTTTATAAAATCTAAAATTAGTGGAAAAAAACGTATTGGGGAACAAAGAAAAGTGAATAAGTGTAGGACTAAATCTGGTAAAAAATATATATTGCTCTTTGTATTGTTGTAAAATACATTCATAGAAAATAAGTAATATATATATATATATATATATATATATATATATATATATATATATATATATATATATATATATATATATATATATATATATATATATATATATATATAATTTTTTTTTTTTTTTTTTTTTTTTTTTGAAGAACCATTCATAGTGCTCTCTACAACAGTGTTGTGATCTAACAGAAACCTGGTAGAAAGTAACACGATTTAGAAACAGCACGAAACTTTAGCAAGATAAAATCCTTTTATGCAAAACCATTGAACTTTATTTACAGATCAAGTATAATAGGAACAGTGGATTGTTTTGTCGTCTTGACTGTCGTAACTGAACGCAGTTTGAAGCTGAATGGAGGATGACAGACAGCCGCAGAGGAGAGAAGTGTTTACATGAAAATTGACTTAAATATTCATCTGTACCTCACATTAAACTATGGAACGGCTTCAGAACACTTAAAATATAGTGCATGAAATCTTATGCTTTATAATGGTTTTTGTGACTTTCGTGGGTCTTAACAATAACAGATAAATAGCAGATAATAAATAATAAATAGTAGCTATACGCAGAATATCGGATTTGGATCGGCTTCATCTGACCGATACCCGATCCAGCAGAAAATGCCAATATCGGAGCGATATCGATACTGAATATCGGATCGGCGCACCCCTACTTCATATGTATCTTTAATGTATCTTATGCATATCGCATCGGCCTCAGTTATGGAGACGCACATCCCTACCTCAAAACACAGCACAAAATCCTGCATTTTATCCATTAACCATCCACAATCCACTGACTAAACATTAACATTTACAGCTATGCAATTAACTTATGCTTTTATCCAAAACAACATACAACAGAAGGACATAATCAAGTCGTTACAGACTAGAACCACACAAACCGCGTGTGCAAATAAATAACGCTATCAGCGAAAATCTTTCTTCCTGCAGTTTTGCACTGAATATGAATAAAGCATTTCTGCCAATCTGCAATGTGGTCATTTTTTTGGTTCCTCTCAGGTTTCAGAAGCTGTCATGGCTCTATTCAGAGCCTGGTGTCACGCAGTCAGAGAGATAGTCTCAAGTCCCTCCAACTGCCGGATCTTCCTCCTAAAGAGACTGTGAGATACAGAGCTGACTCCTCAGCCAGCAATGGCTACCAGAGACCGGGATCTGTGTAAGCAAGAACCTTCTGACTGATCTTAATGTAAAATCAGTTTGTTACACTGATCTCAGTTGATGTATCAACTGTGTCATGCTTTTTCTTCCCCAAGTGTGGCCTCGCGGGCAGCAATCTTTGAGAGTCCTGTGATTTCCCCACCCACAAATGGAAGGTAATGAGTCAGACTAACAGTATTATTAAGTTTTATTTACTCTTCTTACATATTTCCAGGCCTAAATGGAATCTTCAAAAAAATTTTACGGTGTCTGGCTAAGAAAGACAATAGAGTTGTGATCAGATGTAATTTATGCTCTGTTACATCTTATTTCTAAATTCAGTTTTATACCACTGTTCAAAAGTTTGGGGTTCATAGGATTTTTAAAAATGTTTTCATATTTGTTTGATCAAAAACACAGTAAAATCAATAACATTGTGAAGTATCATTGCAGTTTAGAACAACTTTTCTTTTGAAATATTTTTTAATGTAGTTTTTCAGGATTCTTTGAATAGAAGGTTCAAAAGAACAGCATTTATTTGAAATATACATATTTTGTAACCTTATAAAAGATTTTGACACTTTTTATATTTAATGAAATAAAATGAATACAATTTTGTTTAAAAAGCTCTCACCTCAAACTTTTGTTCTGTATAGTTCAGATGTTGTTGGTTATTTTGTGCTTTTTCCTACCCTTCTTTGCAAATAATAAAATATTAATCACAAAAAATGTGGTCAAATTTGATATAAAAAGGCTGAGAGTTAGTCGCTGAAAACAAAATCAAGTAAATGTGTGTAGAACCTTTTAAATGTCAGACATTCAAGTGTTGTGTAATATGACTGAATTTCTATTTCCTGTACTAAGAACAGCCAACAGGGCCAAAAGATAAGTGTGTGTTGTTGATGTTGTCAGTGATATTAGTAAGTTTCCGCAGTTTTCTTGTCTCTGACTCTGGTGTTTTTACAGAGAGGCTAAAGCTTTGTATTCCTGTCAAGCGGAACACAGTCATGAGCTGAGCTTCCCTCAGGGGGCGCACTTCTACAACGGTAACCACACTTTACTGGTTCTGTACTGTTTTTAAACATAAGGTTTGAGCAGTACTTTACTTTTATATGAAAACACAGAAACGTGAAAGGCTCTGTAGAATGTTGTGTAATCAGTTCTGCTGTATTTGACTCTTCATGTTCATGCAGTTTATCCCTCAGTGGAACCTGGCTGGCTCCAAGCGACATATGATGGCAAAACCGGACTCATCCCAGAGAATTATGTGGCATTCCTCTAATGGCACCAGAACAGGCAAAAGCAAACTCCATGGTATCCATGGTATGCATTTCTGCAAAAAAAAAAAAAAAAAAAAGGGATCATTTATATGCCTTACTGTATGTAAATAGTTTTAGCGTAACAATATAACCAGATCATTAACTGTTGCATATGCTAAAGTTTATTCAGGATGTAAATATCACCTTTGTCTTAAATGTATTGTAGATTTTATTTTAATCTAGGTGCATGCAGTTGATTGTATTAACATATTTCTGTATTTATATGTGGCCCACAATGCTAATGGGCTCTGATATTTCAAAACTGTTGACATGAACTCATAACACTCTGAGCAGTGTTGCGGTACGGCCCTGAAGGAATCTGTGGATTTGTATTACATAGAGGGAGAATTATACCTGTACCATATGCAATAATTAGCGATAGTAATTCTAATAATTACTATAGTAAGTAGCAGAAGATTATGTATTGCCCAATGTGACATTTATGTTTCTTTTCAGTGATGCCAAAAGGAGAATCATGTTTGGTAGATGCAGGTCATCTTTCATTTCAGTAATTGCTAAATCTGTTTGGTGAAATAATTTTCAAATTGAGTTAGCACTCATTGTTATTCCATACAATTTCAAAAGGTTAAATAGAAAATTGGTACCTCTCAGTAGCGAATGTTTTTAATAAGAACATTTTCAAGTCCTTAACATTTTTCTTCCAAATTTAAACAAATTACATCTTGAATTAACTTAGTTGATGAGCCAAATATGTTTCTTATATACTGCAAACTTATTTTATTATACTAATGTACTGTCGGTTTTGTGGCATTTGGTAAAATGATGTAACAAAAAGTGTTCTTTAGATATTTTAGCTTGTGCTGAATATATTTGTTGAGTGTAACATAGTGGATTTTTTCCTAATGAAGTACAATCAAAAAACAAAAATACTTCTGACAGTGTTAAATTTTGTAAAGTTTGTCTTAGTTGCAATTAGATCTAGTTCTCACAAAAATGCAGTTGTTCATGTAATGGTTCTGCTGTATTTTATTTTACACTGGTTTAGCATTTCTATATGTTAAAATGGAAAAAAAAATATATGTTATACAGATTGTAATACTTATTATTAATATCATTTACAAAGTAATTTAATGTTTGGTAATTTTCTGATGAAACATTTTTAACTATTAAAATGTCAGTTTATTTTGCTGATTGGGTTCCTTTGGTTGTTTTGCTGCGTTTTCATCTATCTATCTATCTATCTATCTATCTATCTATCTATCTATCTATCTATCTCTCTCTCTCTGTCTGTCTGTCTGTCTGTCTATCTATCTGTCATTCTATCACTGTTTTTGCCACCTTAGTTCAAATCTAAAAGGATTTCTTTATAATGTTGTATAGCCTGCTTTACATTATATTTAGACACATTCTATTCTATGTCTGGAGAGAACATGAAAAGTGACAAAAATTCCACATTTAGAAATTTCAAAACATTACGTCACTTTGCATTTGTACTGTACAGTACACTATGTACATTTCAGTGACTTATGAAATCAATAAATGTGTAAGCAGTCAGTCCCAAAGCATGACACACAAAGTGTTATTGACAACAGTATCTGACTGTAATTCAGATACCTTTAAACTCAATGTCTACATTATAGAAATTCCAGTGGTGATCACCAAAGTCATTTCCAGAACTGAATTGACTGTAATAGACACTGCAACATGTGAACAGCAGGAGGTCAAAGATGAATCTTTCAAGTACATAAAACAACATACTTCTCAAATCTTCTCAGGATTTAATGACAAGTTTATTTTTTAGACCTAGACAAGCTTTATCAAAAGGCGTGTACTGGTTATACGATGCTTTGCCAACTCAGCAGCGTGTGTTATGTCAGCAGAGTCAAACAAAGTGGCTCCGACTCTGGAAACGCACTGCATTATTCTTATTTTTTCCATTCTCTCTAGAATGTTTTGTGATGGATTTCAAACACTGTGATTCTGATACTTTAAATCTGCAGGCTGTAAATGTTCCTGAGTTCCTCTAATGTTCAGTTCAGCTTTACTGCAACCTTTTGTACAAAACTTCTCTTGTTACACAATGGAGAAATTAAGCGTATTACATAAAGTGTCCCTGTGGACAAAAATTTGACATGCTGAAAAAGCGGGCTGTCGCAACGTTGAACTCGGTACAAAGAAAAATCTTTAACAATCTGTGTTCAAACAGAACTGATAATGTGATTATGACATTTGACATTCAAGGTAATTTCCAGCGACAGAAAAGTGTTCACCTAGTAATTTTACCTTCTTTAAAGGGATAGTTCACTCAAAAATGAAAATTATGTCATCATTTACTCACCCTCAAGTAGTTCCAAACCTGTATGAATGTCTTTGTTCTGCTGAACACAAAGGAAGATATTCTGAAGAATGTGGGAAACAGAGCATTTCTGGGGCACCATTGACTTCCATAGTATTTTTTTTTCCTACCAGTCAATGGTGCCCCAAAACAGCCTGGTTACAAACTTTCTTCAAAATATCTTCCTTACTTACTATCTTCCTTTATACAGTACATTTACTACATTCAAACTAAAACAGTTGTTTTGGTTTATGCATTTATTTTTTGCTGTAAATTTTAATCACACAAGTTACATTTTTGTATGAATTAGAGTATTTACTGACAAAAATTAATCTTAACAGTAAATTGTGCATATTTGTCATACAAAAAAAAAAAAAACAACAACAACAATCTGTAATGTATCACCAAAATAGAAACACAGAATATCATTTCACAGTCATGGAAAGCTCAACAGCTGTCTTTTGTTCTGTTAACCCAGCAGGCCAAGGTAGAGAAGCATGTGAAACCACATATAGTCCTTGTGCAAATTGTCTTGCTTGATAAATAGTTGATTATATACTTCTGTAAAATAAAAAACGCAGTCTCCTGGCTTCTTTAATGAGACTTTTGTAATAAGCAGTCCTGAGAGAGATTTTTTTCAAGTGTCCTCACTAGCTTTGCCAGCTCCTCCATGTTGTGTGACTTTTCCTCCAGCAGTTCATAGCGAAGGCTTGAAATGTCCTGCTTAATCTCCTTCAGTTCACCTGCAACACAGCAACCTTATGTGTGAATTATGAAATATATGAATCATAAAACGTTCTTTGAGTATATTCCAATTTTACAGTGAAAACAGACATATTTCACCCCAAAATGCATTATTTCGTTACCCCTTTGCTTTTATTTTTTTAGTCGGACACATAATGGAATTTTTTTTTTTTTTTTTTTTTGGCACTACTCTTACCATTATTGACTATGAAAAAAATATATATTTTGTGAATTATTCCTTTAATGAAAGCTTAAATACACTCACCTTCATTGACTTCATCACATTCTTTGTCATTTTGAGCTTTGATGATATATCGCTTAACAAGACGCTTCATAATTTTCTGTACAGATTAAATGCAGTAAGTTCAATGTCAAATTGCAAACAAGCAAATACAAACCATATTCAGATCTAAGATAAACATTAAGTGTAACATAAAAATGGAAGTAAACATGCCTGATATCGACTGGAGTTAGGAAGAGATTTGTCCTGGCAAGTTTTGTTCTGTCCCAACTGAATTACGATCAAACAAATCACAAGAGCATTATAAATGGATTAGTTTATTGTTAGTGTCACACTGAATTTTCATACTGTAATGCAGAATTACAGGGGATTTTTCTCACCTCACTGAGCTCAGACCCCTTCATAATGGTTTTGTGTCTGTTGAAAAGCTCCTTCAAAAGACCCTTGGCCCCCATAACCAAACCCAGAGCAGATTTGGGACTGGGAACCAAGTTAAAAGGCACAGGGAGAGTCCGGCCCTCCTCAAAGTAAGTGAACCAGAGCTTGGCCCGGGCGAACTTCCACTCCACATCTGCATCATCCTGCAAGAAGCCAAGAAACACTGATGTTTTGAACACTTAAAGCGACAAATGAATCAATACAGAGATGCAGAGGTACGAGATGTGAAAGAAATCCAATTAAAACTAATTAAGCAGTCAAACTAATTATCCCATTCTGAGGAGATAAGGTTGTTTTTTCCATAGTATGCAAAAACTCTACACTGGGGTGCTTCATCAGCTCAAAGTCTTAAATACAGATTAACATTTGCTCAAAGATTTATTGTCAGCAAATCTTAGAAAGAAATATGTAGACATTAAACTGAGAAGACATCAAGTACCTCAATCTCCTGAAAGGAATTGTTGATCATAGCAATGAGCATGTTGAGTAGGACGATAACCACTGTGACATTGTAAACTCCATAGAGAACATAGCCAATGTTCTCGATGAACTTGTGTCCATTGTTCACGACTACTGATTTGACCTCAGAAAGGCCAAATATTGCCCAAAACAATGTTTTGAAGCTTTCCTCTACACTACAGAGACACAGAGAGAAGATACATATTTATTGAAGAAGGTTAAAATTGAGGAACATTTCCTTTTTCTCATAAGAAGTGCATTTATTTTGCCAACTATGACATCTTCATGGATCAATTTACTGTTAATTTTGTACAGTATGTGTATTTAAACTACTGTTTAAAAAATTTGGTGTCTGAAAGATTTTTTAAGGTTTTTGAAAGAAGCTCACCAATATTAGTGATATCTAATATTTCCCTGTTATTATAAGAGTCACAAATAATAATTTATACTTATGACTTTTTCTCTTTAATAATAGTGTTGTACCAGGACCAAGAAAAGATGATGATCCAGGAACATGTCTTAAAGGCAGGGTAGGTGATTTGGTTGAAAAACATTTTTTGTTATGGTGGTTGAAAGTCTCCTCACATCCCGAGAGCAATCATTAAGTGGTCTAAATGTATTTACATGTATTTATATCATCTATTTGTCCAATCACATTCCTTGGTCCGAGGATTACAATAGGCTGTCCTACCTGCCTGTCAACATATGTATTTGCATACCTGTGCACACCCTGTTTGCGCAGACATGATACGTCATCAATGCATTCCGTTACGCTATTGTAGACTGAGCGAGAATGGAAGACATTATTATTGTAATATTAAAATGTTTTCTCACCCGTGAATGAACCATGAAGTGATCTGACAGTGTTATAATGAACCCTCCACCAACTCTGTCTCTTATCGTGTCACTGGTTAGCATCTGAAGAGGGAGGGTGGGAGCTAGTTTGCTATTGCTAGCCTTTCCGAAATCACCTACCCTACCTTTAATGGGAAAATCACCATGACTGTATTTCTACTCACGTTGTGAAAGCTTCATTCTGTTTAGCGCCCCGATAATATGAGTAGAGGTTGAACATTCCAATCATGAAGGCCAGAAAGACTAGGATGAATATAACCATGAATTTGAAGATGTCCTTCACAGTACGTCCCAAAGATATCTGCAGTGGTCCAAAGCTCTCATTTGCTGGCAGGATGTATGCAATTCGAGAAAAGCTCAGGACCACTGCAATGGCGTACAAGCCCTCAGAAACTAACTGAGGATCAGACGGGAGCCAGTCGATCCGTGCTGGAACAAAAAATTTTACCAGATTGCTTGTTGTATTAGGCTATATTGCAATTTTGCAGAAAACTAAATCTGGCCTGACTTGACAGGACAATCACTCACCCAACTGGAAGTATCCCACCTCAAAAGGCAAAGTTACATTGGTTAAATCAGTGTAGTGCTCATCAACATAGCGTTGTGCTACAGATGCATGCCAGAAAGCCATTATCCTTGAGATGAAGGAGGCCACAAAAATGGCCAACATTCCAAAGTCTAGCAAATTCCAAGGCTCAAGCAGATATTCTCTTGGACCTTGGGACCAGATCTCCTTGCACTCTGCCCAAATCATCCCTGAGTGAAGGAAATTGAAACACAGAAATGAATGTTGCAACATGCAGTTTGTTCTGGTACATTTTGTTCTCTAAATACAGATTGTAGTAGAGTAGTAACCTTTGACAAGTTAAAAATCAGTCAGAAACAAACCTATGACCCAGGAAATGATGAGCATTTCCATCCACGTAAAGGGAGTTGTTTTCATACGAAACAGCTGCATTGGATAGTCATGAATGGTCATATTTGGAAGCAGCTTTGTCCCATCAAAGCGGTCTGCAGCGTTCATGACCAAAAGGCCAAGGAAAATAGTGAAGGAGGCTGCGTGTGCCACAAACTTAAGGAAAGGGCCGCGCATGATCTTTCCCATCTGTTGGTAACAGCATTTTTTTACTGATTGTGGTGTGATTAACAAAAGATTTCATGTGCTGTGGATACATTCTTCTATTGCATATTTGTACATTACTGCTTATCAGCCTGATATGCTTATCAACATTACTGTGACTCATAGGATATGGTGGATATTTTAAGCACTGCTATAATTTACAACCATGGGAACAGCCTCACTGAGCAAAGATTTCAGTGAATGATTCATGTTAAAGTCATTGCTTGATTCTTTAAACATGTACTGTATGTTAGATATGTAATACATCTGGTTTTCGCCAGCATTAGAAAGTAAATGGCATACCTTTGTGTGAACGTACTTACCTTGCTGCATGGTGCCACCCAATAAACCATTGCTAGAAAGGGAAGTCCGATTGCAACACCTAAAACCACCAGGAACTTAATGGCGGTGGTCTGCTGCCTGAGTCCGGGCAGGTTTTCGTACCATATTGATAAGAGCTGTTGTTGACAGTTAGGGTGGGCCACAAACTGTTTGGGACAAATTAATTAAAAGAAGCGTTTTGAGATAGAATCCCTGTTGAAAAACCAGCATGTGCTGGTTAGGTATGTTTTGAAGCATGGCAGCTGGTTTAAATAAGCTGGTCCTTAGTTGGTCCTTAGCTGCTTTAAGATGGGCATGTGATGGTCCTAAGCTGCTTGAGCAAATAGCTCCTGCTCAGGACCAACTAAGGACCAGCTTAAACCAGTCCAAACCAGCTGCCATGTTTCAAACCATATCTAACCAGCATATGCTGGTTTTTCAATAGGGGTTTGAGAGCAGATTATCAGATTCCTGCTTTTTTTTTGTATTTACCTTTTTCAGTTCGTACTTTATTGCGAGTTTTAAGCGAATGAGACTTGGTCGTCCAGGCACTTCTAAAGTCTCATCATCTTCACCGTTGAGAATGGCTTCCACTTCCTCTGTGCTCCGACACAGGTCCAGAAGCCCCACAACAAAGTCTTTGCATTGCATAGAAAGTTTCCTATATTCATTCTGAGGAAGATAATCATTACAAAGTACATGCAACATTTTTACATGTTTAAAAGAATAGTTCAACCAAAATGAAAATTCTGTGAAAATTCCGGTGCGGAACACAAAAACAGAAGTATTGAAGAATGTACTGGTCGTCGAGTTTTAAAATGACAGTAAATGATGATCATGAAATGAATCCATGCAATTTATGGTCTATATTCCAAGTCTTGTGAGATGAACAAATTTAATTCACTTATAATCATTCCCTCTACTTAGTTGTCATTTCTCATGTGCACTTTTATATATGTAAAGAAGCAGCATGGCTATTGGTCAGCTGACACACAATGGTTCAAGTTAACTGGTCATGTCACAGTGATGTCAAACTTGCTGCAATATTTGAGATTTTTTAGTGAAAAATGACTTAAAACTTCAGTCTGTGTTGTTATTGTTAATTGTTAAACATAAATTAAAGCAAAATAGAAATACTTTTTTTTTAATGACAAAAGCACATAAAAATAACTGAAACTCATTCAAATTAAAACTGAATACAAAAATAAAAGCTAATTCAAAATATTAATAAATACTACGTTACATAAATAATACTAAAATGATTATTTCAGTCTCCTTACACAAAAAATGTATATGACTAAATGTGAAATGTGTAAACTAATGCTCACTTCCACTTTATATGGAAAACAATGGCCAGTAGATTCTTTGGTTTGGAATAAAATTAATATGAGTGCCTATTTGCATGATTTTCATGTTTGCGTGAACTATCCTTTTAAATGACAAACAGGCCTGGTTGACACTAGGACTGTACCTTAAATTCTTTTTCAATATTGGCCAAGGAGGCCAGCTCATTGCTGAGCTCCAGGGCCGCCAACACAGGATCCTCATTGGACAGAGAGAGATACGCTGGACTGGCCAATCCCCTGTAAGCATTGATACGCGAGCGGGAGTGGGAGAAAGAATCGTATTTCTGATGGTAATTGCAGGTGTCACAGGCACAAAAGTAGTCATGTGGCTGCTCAATGTGAGCACCCTTTCCCAGAAGAATGTGCACGATTTCGTATTCGTGACAATGAGATGCTAGAATGATTGGAGTGACGTCATGAGAAAAACGCGTGCCATCTTCGTCGTACGCAAAAAAGTCATCATGCACTGGAGCCTGACTAGGGCTCGCTGTGAGTCTCTTGGAGTCAGCGAAAGCTTTGTGGCTCAAAATAGCCTCGACAATCCTGGTGTATCCTTTGCTGATAGCCAACAAAAGTGCATCCCCTATTCGCGACAGGTTGTCTTTCTTCAACAAGAGCTCTGTTACTTCTAAGTGCTCGTTTGCCACTGCCAACTGCAATGCATTCTGGCCCATGTAGTCCACACAGTTAACGTCCAGCTCAGGGATCTCCTCAAGCATTCGGCGCACCACAGGTATGTTTCCATACTCGGCGGCATCAAGGAATCGTTCCTCTACAGGGGTTAGGCTGTTGGGATGGGCATTGAACATGTAGGCTGCCCCTCGCACCGCCTGCCTTCTGCTCTTGGGTAATGCCTGTCGGGCCACGTTCTCACTACGATTGAAACAAATCAAAAACATGTATTTTGGCCTCTATTTCATAAAATATTGTAATAAAACGTGTTACTTTTCACACCAGTTAAGTAACTCAATCAATCTTCCAATGATTGCATTGTAAATTTTGATTTAAAAACTAGCCAATTTTGTTATTACTATCAGATTTGTTCAGACATAAAAAGTAAAAAAAAAAAAGTAAACATTTAATGCCACATGAATATCATGTGTAAATCTCATTGTATATACATTGTATTTGTGTATTTTTATTTATTTTATTTAAAAATGAATATAAAATATTTTATATCAAAAATACAAAATAAAATATCATTATCATATTAAATATTAATATTATATATTGTAATATTATATTATCACAATATATATTAATGCTTGTAATGTGTAATGGTACTGAAACAAATTATGTATTTAAAAAAGAATATAGCCTGATGTCAATATTTACTATTAAAGTAAATTATTAACAATTATATACAGAGAGAATGAAACATTTTTATAAATTAAATATTATTATAATGTTAATTATTGTATTATCATAATGTACATTTATCATTTATCAATTGTATTGTTTAATGTTTCTGTGAATATTAATTAATTATATATATATATATATATATATATATATATATATATATATACAGGTGCATCTCAATAAATTAGAATGTCGTGGAAAAGTTCATTTATTTCAGTAATTCAACTCAAATCGTGAAACTCGTGTATTAAATGAATTCAATGCACACAGACTGAAGTAGTTTAAGTCTTTGGTTCTTTTAATTGTGATGATTTTGGCTCACATTTAACAAAAACCCACCAATTCACTATCTCACCCTTCACAAGGAGGGTAAGCCACAAACATTCATTGCCAAAGAAGTTGTCTGTTCACAGAGTGCTGTATCCAAGCATGTTAACAGAAAGTTGAGTGGAAGGAAAAAGTGTGGAAGAAAAAGATGCACAACCAACCGAGAGAACCGCAGCCTTATGAGGATTGTCAAGCAAAATCGATTCAAGAATTTGGGTGAACTTCACAAGGAATGGACTGAGGCTGGGGTCAAGGCATCAAGAGCCATTCGATTTTGGCCACAGTTGTCGTATTCCTCTTGTTAAGCCACTCCTGAACCACAGACAATTTCAGAGGCGTCTTACCTGGGCTAAGGAGAAGAAGAACTGGACTGTTGCCCAGTGGTCCAAAGTCCTCTTTTCAGATGAGAGCAAGTTTTGTATTTCATTTGGAAACCAAGGTCCTAGAGTCTGGAGGAAGGGTGGAGAAGCTCATAGCCCAAGTTGCTTGAAGTCCAGTGTTAAGTTTCCACAGTCTGTGATGATTTGGGGTGCAATGTCATCTGCTGGTGTTGGTCCATTGTGTTTTTTGAAAACCAAAGTCACTGCACCCGTTTACCAAGAAATTTTGGAGCATTTCATGCTTCCTTCTGCTGACCAGCTTTTTAAAGATGCTGATTTCATTTTCCAGCAGGATTTGGCACCTGCCCACACTGCCAAAAGCACCAAAAGTTGGTTAAATGACCATGGTGTTGGTGTGCTTGACTGGCCAGCAAACTCACCAGACCTGAACCTCATAGAGAATCTATGGGGTATTGTCAAGAGGAAAATGAGAAACAAGAGACCAAAAAATGCAGATGAGCTGAAGGCCACTGTCAAAGAAACCTGGGCTTCCATACCACCTCAGCAGTGCCACGAACTGATCACCTCCATGCCTCGCCGAATTGAGGCAGTAATTAAAGCAAAAGGAGCCCCTATCAAGTATTGAGTACATATACAGTAAATGAACATACTTTCCAGAAGAATTGACTAAAAATGATTTTTTATTATTGGTCTTATGAAGTATTCTAATTTGTTGAGATAGTCAGTTGGTGGGTTTTTGTTAAATGTGAGACAAAATCATCACAATTAAAAGAACCAAAGACTTAAACTACTTCAGTCTGTGTGCACTGAATTTATTTAATACACGAGTTTCACAATTTGAGTTGAATTACTGAAATAAATTAACTTTTCCACGACATTCTAATTTATTGAGATGCACCTGTATATATATATATATATATATATATATATATATATATATATATATGTTGTTGAATTATACAAATTTGGTCTACATAAAATTATGTTTGCTATTGTTTCCAGTAATATCATTCATTTATTCATACAAATAAATACAAACAATGGTTGATAGCCATCTAGTTGTGCTAAACATGGTATTTACATACATTAATGCTAATGAGTTATGCATGATAAGCTTTTAAACTGGCATTACTAATTTCCAATGAGCTTCATTAATGAAATCTGACATTTTAAACGAGCAAACCAATTTACAAATATTGAGTGACAGTTTCAGGTCAGGACATTGAACTACATATTATCTTTGAAGGCAATGGCAACTAAACATACAGTACATACAGAACCTTGGCCAACTCACCCATGGTAGTGTCCATAACTGCCATAACAGTCCTCACCAAAGTCTTCGTTCATCAGTAGATTGTCTTTACTTCTGTTCCTCTTTTCAATCGTGTGATACTTTGATTGATTTCTGTCCTCCAGAACAGGTCTCCTTTGATTCATACTTCCAGCTGAGGCAGTTCACGTCCGAAATGTGAATACAGCAAAGCTAACACATCCTGTTATCCAAACATCCAGCTGTGAGTGATTGAGTGTGCGCTACACACTGGCAAGTCACCATCTTCTACAATCCTTTGTTATGTTCCCGTTTAAGTCTTGAGATAGTGCAGAGCACAGAGGAATTCTGAATGTTCTTTTCCACTCATTGGCTATAAATGAGAAATATAACAATCTTCATGCTGGTTCACGAAATCTTTCTTGCTCGTCTTATTTATTCAAACTGAATGAAGCTTAAAGCGTTTAGTCCTAATTTCAGCATCAGACAGATAACAGAATCTATTGATTAAGAACATTTTCAATATGAAGAATCACTGAAGAAATCGCAGAAATGCCACATGCAGCTTCCTCACCTTTCAAAAAACTCTTTGATTGTATATTCCTCTCTGTTTGTATTAGGAACGGTGATTAAAATTTGCTTTCAGCTTCCAAAATCAAAACCCAGTGACGGAGTGCAGATGCAGAATCCCTTTGGGTCTATTTCAGCGTTCCCAATAAACCTCTACATCCTGTGTGTTCATTACGAGTGCCCAGCTCTCTGTAAACTGTGGGAAATGGCTTCAGTGGAATTCCAGACTGACCAATCGTCAATGTACATTCAGTGGCGGCATCACAATTTTGATTCTCTTTATTTTGCCTCTCTCTGGCATTCTTTCTCCCACAGTCCCACATCTGTCTGTGTGTGTGTGTGTGTGTGTGTGTGTGTGTGTGTGTACAGTATGCCCACTTGACTAAATGTGTACTTGCTGTAGTGGTCAGTATACTGCCTCAAAAATCTTAACTGAGTATGTGAGCCAAACCGATGGGTCAAAAGGTATCCCACACAGTGGGTCATGGGAAGCCACTGTCTTGTTTCTATTCTCATGTTGATAGGCCCTGATACTGATGACTATCAGAGTGACTATTTTTAGACTATTTTTTTTTTTATTTCCAAGGACGAATTAACTAACTGTCCTTGGCCCATGCTTGTTGCGATGCAACTTCATCAATAGTTTCTGCTGCATCAGGATTTCTTTTTCTTTAATTAATGGACGTATTACATTTTCCTGTGGTTTTTAATTAATAACATATATGTTTTGAAGACTAAAACCTTAGTCTGTGTACATCATCTGAAAAGGACCATATTATACACTTTATTGTAGCAGCTTTCCCAGCTGAAGTCATCTTATAACACAAGGATTTTGCGTCTAAACAGTCATAATTTATTTTTACATGACCATTTCCCACCCTCTCTCTGATCCTAAGAGTTATGCAAGCTGATTTTTTTTTTTTTTTTTTTTTTTTTACTTCTAGAATTCTATACGTAATTGATCTCTGTTATGATTGACAAACCTCCATGGACCTGCATTGTTCACAATGTATATGCATATGAATATATGTTTTAATGCAGTCAAGTTAATATAGTCATGTCCATTGAAAATGAGTTAAATGGTTTTTAAATGCAATTTAAGTTAAAAAAGCACAACTGTTTTCAACATTGATAGAAATGTTTCTTGAGCACCGAATCAGCATTTTAAAATGATTTCTAAAGGATCATGTGACACTGAAGACTGGAGTTATAACTGCGGAAAATTCAGCATTGTCATCACAGGAATAAATTACATTCTAAAATAAATTACAGTAGAAAACATATTTTATATATTAATAGTGTTTTTTAGTAATATAGTAATATATTTTTTCTGATTTAATGAATGCAGCCTTGATGAGCATTAAAGATTTCTTTCAAAAACATTAAAAACATTTTTTTTTTTATTTGTTTAGTTAACAGGGACATTGTACATTAATAAAACATTTCTGTAAATGTTGATAAAATGTAAAAACATCTTATCAACCACATACTTTTGAACGATAGCTATTAATACATTGTGTAAATTAATATTATAAAAAGTTAGAATAAAAGACAAATCAACTATTCACGAATTGAAGCAGTCTAATCAAGTCCCATTTTGTAGGTCATTTGCTATAAACTGAAAATTCCGCAATCATGTAAATGATGTAAATAAATAAATCTGTCATTTAAAAAAATATTATACATATTTAATGTGATAAAGAATATAATAAAAAATCTAAAATTTTAAAAATAATTTTAAACTTATTTAAAAATGCATTACATTTAAGTGTAACATATACCCTATACTTACAAGTTATGTTTTTTTAATTGTTTTTTTGTTTGTTTGTTTGTTTCTTTGCTCATATCAAGGAAAGAAGTAAGGCAAAACTGCGACCTGTGCGCTGTCCAAAATAAATAAATAAAATAGGTACAGGATGCCCCAGAATGTGTTCATTGTTGTGTGACATCATAACAATGATTTCAAAATGAAAAAAAAAAAAAGAATTGAAAAATAAATTTTTACAGAGTAGGGAGGAAAATTTGTGAAACATTGGGGAGTTTTATGTCTGAGTGAAGATAATGCCATTGTCCATGGCTCGTTAAATCTCAAATTATCATCCCTTTTGCACACTGAATCCCAAATTCTCGTGTTGATATCATAGTGTTCAGTGTTATCTGGTTTCCCTCCACTCTCTCACGGTGACTCCCACATAGACCCAGGGCAAAGTCCTGCTCACGAAACGCTTCAGCAGAACTGGACATTTTGTTTAGTCTTTGGCAGGACAAAATTTGGCAGGATTCTTTGCTCTAAATAGACATAGTACAGATGGTTTAACATATACACACATAACATTTGACATATTTACCCAAGGACAGTTGATGCTAATAGCGGCCCGCACACTACGCAGCTTATTTTAAGCGTGTTAATTATCTCTGTCCTGCCAATGAATCAGGACAAACAATAGGCCACCCACATCAATGGCGACACTGCTGTTCACCCTTATTTCAAAGTGCCTGCTCACCTAAAAGCCTTTCGCTGTCAGAACATCATAAAATCTTTTTTAATAATCTTAATGTATGCCGTCTAAGAGAGAGCTCAGTAAATATTTTTAAGAACACATTACCTGTTTTTACTGTGTAACCAACAATGTGAATTTATGTCATTCAACTGCGACTTTGTTTCTGGAATTACGACTTTAAATCTCCCAAAGTGACTTTATATGTCGCAATGTGATTGTATCTTGGAATTGCAACTTTATTACTCATAACAAAGTTGTTATAGTTTATTATAGAATTTTTAATTTAGTTTGTTTTTATTTCATTTTCAAATTATTTAGTTTAGTTTCCGTTATTGTACTAAGTCTGTTAGTTTAGTTAGTTACATTAGTTTAAATTTTAGTTTTTATTTTTATTTCTATTTCATTTCTCACACAAGTAAATTACTTGGCAGGGGACAACTTTGTGTAATGTTGTTAAAATGATTTATTATTCAGTCCAGATTGCTTACAACATAACAACTTTGCCCACATTTTATGGATTTATGGACAAGTGCGTGCATGCTGATGATCTTCACTAATATTTGTTCAAATGACTGTGGGCTTTACTTGATGGCATTTCAGACTTGTTGAGCTTCTATTATAATTTAATTTTGCCATACAAAGAATGCAACTAAACTGACATTTGTTAAAAGCCCCAGTTAGAGTTTATAAGATGTTAAAATGGTATTTCGCCATTAGTCACTGATTACCCTTTCACTGTGAATCCTTGCTTGATTTAAATCAAAGAGGTTATGGCTTGATTAAAGGTCCCATCTCTGACTTTATGATGGCCATTTACATTTTAGGGATTGCTGGAGCCACTTCATGCAACAGTAGTCCAAAGTATTAAAAACAAAAAACATTTTCAAAAGTCATATTAAAATCAAAAATCAAAGGATCATGTCTGTTTCGTTTTGAAGCAGTGCATGCTAGTTTCAGGTTTAGTTCTTAGTTCGGTTTTCTAGGGCTTTTTCTTTGTGGTATTTAGTTTCAGTTTCAGTAAACTGTAATAACCTTCATAACTCTGCAGGACTCTGACTTCATATCTTGAAACTGTGACTTTATTTCACAGAACTGTGACTTCATGTATTGGAACTGTCATACCTCACAGTTTTACTTTATTTTATTTTAAATGAAAGATTTTTACACAGTTTTATTTTATATTACTTTATTTTAAACTTTATCTCACAATTACCTTCTTTATTTCTTTATTTCTTCTCTGAAAATGGCAGAAACAGGCTTTGAGTGTTTTGAGTAAAATCTCATGCAAACATTCAATAGAGAATTACTCCTGGGGATTTCCAGTGTTGATAGTTTGACAGTTTCTCTCAGACTGAATTATTTGGTTTAATCTAGCATATTTCCATGTAAATAAAACATTTTAGTATGACACAATTCCCTTTATTCATAACAATGAAAAGATTAATATGAATATTTTAGGCTGTGACCCAGGATTAAAAAGCAAGATGGACTAAATCACAATGTCAAAAGGTTTATTCCTACAAATGGCTTTTTACAAAAGCTCACAGGCATAAGTGCAAGTTTTTAGTTACGATGATAAGTTGTTCCTCTTTAACGCAGAAGCTTCAGAGATTTATTATAAATTTGGGATCTCAACTCTCCTGATCTTCATAGTCACTGATTTAATTTTGACAAGCGTGCCATTTTTGGTCCAGGTGTCCCAGTGGATATGTGACTGGGTGGAGAGATCTTGGTCCAATGGTGAGCCATTCAAATTTGCCTTGCCACACTGGTTAAACCACCATCCTGTGTTGTTTTGGTTCACACTGCAGCTCTCAACAGCTTTATTAGCAAAAGTGCAGAATGGAGAACAACCATCGTTGTCAACGTCAGACGTGCTGAAAGGGGCCGTGTCTTGATTCTGCTCTTGGTCATACCCTCGAAAAGCATCACCTGCAGAAAGAGAAAGAAAAAGAGAAAGAGAAAGAGAAAGTGAAAGAGAAAGAGAAAGAAAAAGAAAAAGAGAAAGAGAAAGAGAAAGAGAAAGTGAAAGAGAAAGAGAAAGAGAAACCACAGTTAATATAAATTAGTAGGTTTCTGTGCAACTAAATTAATCATCAGCTGGAATAGATGGAATATGTGGACATTATTTGCATTTTCCATGCTAATTTTGAAGGAAAAAGCAGTGTTATGAAAATAATATTTGCTATTGGCTGACCTGCACTACCAGCGTATCTGCCAAGGTGTATTGCAAAGAATTTGGTTTCGTCTTCAAGCCAGAAATTGTCATATGAGGCATAGGCGGTGGTGTCATCTTGTGAGACCAGAGACACGTGCAGCTGGAAGCGTGTGTTTCTCTGATTGACAATATTGAAGATTTTTCTCAAACCCAACCAGTGTTCACCTTCAGAGACATAAAATCAATACCTGTTTATTCATATTTAAGACAGTAACTCATTTAGAAGTTAAAGTGATAATTTTGTTATACCCTTCTTTATATTATTCCAAACTTGTATGAGTTGCTTTCCTCTGTTGAAGACAGAAGATGTTTTGAAGAATGTTGGTAACCAAATAGTTGCTGGTAGCCATTGCCTTTCATATTTTTTTCCAGACTATGGAAGACAATGTTTACTGGCAACTGTCTGGTTACTAACATTCTTCAAAATATCTTCTTTTGCATTCAATAGAAGAAACTCATACAGGTTTGGAACAACATGAGGATGGATAAATGATGACAGAATTTTTATTTTTGGGTGAACTTTCCTATTAACTGACTTGCTGTACCTGGCAAGTGTCCAAATCCATCCAAGTACTGTGACCACATTCGTTTGAAATCAGTGAGACCATCTGTCCTTCTCTGTATTACTGTCCATCCACCCTCCATGTAATCCATCTCACAGAACACCTGTTAGATGGATGGCCAGTTTAAGAAGCTTAATTCATCACGTGTAAACCTAAAACCACGTTTGATTTGTTTTTAGATTAAAATAACTGTGGTCGGAAATTTTAAACAAAACTAAAAGGAGGTACTTTCCTCAAAGGAAACATCTGTGTTTTCTGGCTGAATTATATAAATTCCACTAGGGATTTTTGGAGAAACGGCACCTAGCGTCTCTTGGATGTCACTACAGTCTTTCCCTGTGGAATGAAAGGGAATTCACTATGAGGATGTGTAAATGATAAATATTTTGACAGCATGTTAATCATCTCACCGTGGGACTCCATGGGCTTCACGGAAAAGATGTCACTGTTGCTTTGCTGCACATCTGAACTGAGTGTGTTTACTTTGGCCATAAGCTCCATTATCTAGAAAAAGAAATCAAAGCAATATGTTTAAGAATGCAGAAGAGGATATGCGGTTTGGAGGTTTGGAAATTTTAGAATACCTGACTTGAGAGAAATTCCGAGGCTTTCTGCTGTTCATCAATGAGATCTCTGATCAACTTCCTAGTGTTTCTTGTATATGACAATATGGTATGCTGGAGGTTAACTAAGACAAACAACCTGCATTAAACTCTGCAAGAACCACAGTGGGTTTAAAAGAGTAACAAAGAGTAAATGTAAAGTGTTGGTAAAATATATCACACTATACTGTATGCACAAAAAAATGGAACACCTTACTGCACAAGGAATGTTTCTCATCACGCATTAGCTTTGCAGTCATTTCACATGGCATAGTGCATTTGTCTTTGTCTGCGTCTCTGTGATAATGCTCTTTTTGGCCTTGAAGAGAGGCATCCTCAGACTCGCCAGTCAATATGGCAGGATCATTGCGATGAGTACTGTTGGTATTCTGTTAAGACAAACATATTCACAAGTTGTGTCATACAACAAATTATTCATTTACAGTATAAATAATTTGTAAAATATTATTTAAAATATGATTTATTGCATTATTTAACATAAAACTGTTTTATATATTTCACTTTAAAAAGTGCCGTTTACTAGTTGTTATATAAGCAACATATGTTGTCTTAAAGTATTTTATTGTAATAAGAATGAAAAATTAACACATTCTAGCAAATATTGCAAGAATCGAAATAAACACTTTAAGATTTATCAATGTATTAACATTAATTACAGAAGGGAGAAGTTTACAACACTCACCACAGCTGATGATGCAAGAAGATGCAGAAATAAAATGATCCAGATCATTTTGGTGTTTGCAGCAGTCCCACATGTGAAAGTGTGAAAATGTGCACCTTCCAATGAGACGACAGTTTTCTCCAGTGTTCTCTTGTGGACTGGACTGCCTCTTTGCTTCAGAAAAAAAAAGGGAAAAAAAGAAAACCTCACAAAAAGACAAACAGCTGTTCTCACCTCAACAAAAAGTGTCCAGACTAATTCTGTTTCATTCTAAAGTACTTTTGCTTTATTGCACTTCGACAACATCCTGTATTGGCTATGAAAACCAGATGCTGAAATGTGACACTTCTTTCTCCTGAGGTGGGAATCAGCGGGACCCAGAGCAGCATACGTAAATGCATTCCTTCCAGAAACACAGTGAGACATGACAGAATGAAAACACACTCAGATATATTACCTTCAAAACACTTGGATTGGTAACTGTATATATATATTTTTTATAATAGGCCATTTGTTGCATCTTCAAAGTTAATTTGTGCACTGTAAAAAAACAACTTACAAAAAGTTCTCCCAACAAACATAAAACAGTAAATTGAACTAAGATATTTTGATTGAAAGTGTTCATGCATGATACTAAGTTGATTCAACAAATTCGTACCTTAAATGTTAAAAACTTACAATATTTTGTTGACCTTAGTAAGAAATTTTAGTTTTCACCGAAGCTCTTTGAGACTTCAGCTAAGCACTGCGCGTTTCAAAAATGATAACAGTGTCCTGCCTAACCAGTCCATCTTTTCTGCACAATAATTAGTATGCACTAATCATTCTTATAATCGACTGTATTTTATTACAGTTATTTGTCATATATAATGTATATTGTGCTCTTCCCAAACTGATCGCGTAATCTAATTTAGCAGTGTGTTGCTCTCGATGCTAATTTGAAGGAGTAGTGTTGTGCCTGATCAATCCAGCTTTGCTGCAGAATTGCTTGTACGTATTGATCATTTTTATAATCGACTGTATGTTATTTTTCATATAAAATTAATATTGTGCTCTTCTCAAACTGACGGCCTAATCTCATTTCGCAGTGTTTTTCTGATTTCGTGCACTTTTGGGTGCTTTCCGATGCTGATGTGAGGGAGCAGTGTCATGCCTGATCAATCCAGCTTTTCATTAAAATCACTGCTTGGAGATCGTGAGTGTGCTGCACCATCAGGTTGGATTGTTTACCGGGGAAAACCCTCCACATCAGCTCCTTCCGGGGAACAAATAGGTTTACTCTGCCATCGAATGCAGGATTCGACTCAAGTAAGATGTTTCCTTCTTTGTTCAGAAACCTACGGATTAATGGGTAAAAGTCAGCGAAGTTTGAGCGATCGGGAGAGATTGCATTGAGACACTTTTTACACATTTGAACTGTTCTACAATTGGACTGCGTTGGACGTAATAGAACTGAAATACAGCCTGCACGGCCTAATTCAGCAGCCTGTGAGTTTTGAAAATCATTCTTCTTTGAAGGAAATGCAGGAATGTTCATTTGAATAGGGTGAAATTCATCTTGTAATTGTGTTAAAGAGATTCAATTTCTTTTTTCTTTTTTTTTTTGGAATATTTTCTGAAATGTTGCAATTTCTGTAAGGGAATGTTTATTCTAAACTAAAAGAAACTGAATTAGCCCTAATTGTGTATACACTGTTACTTAAAAGGGCCAAAGGGTGCTATCTTTGTTAAATTTGTCATTATTTTCTCAGTTTCTATTGTTTATTCAGTGTTTATTTTCTCTGACTGATTTTCCAGATTTCAGGTTAAGCTGACTAAATCTTTTTTTTCTTTTTTTCTTTTTTTTTTTTTTGATTTCCAGAAATAAAATAGTTGATTCTGAACCAGTAAACTTACTTTGTGAATGTTCGTCTGCTTGTTACTGCTGGTATTTTGACTTTAGGCGATTGTTGGTTCTGGGGTAGGGGCGTTCCCTTCTATGCTGTAGGACATTGTGAGGTTGGGAAGATATTAGGTGGTTTATGGCTTTCTCATATGTGCTGTAAACTCCAGGTAGGGCCCGTGACAGAATATAAAGCCTGGAGCCCTCCTCATTTTAGCCCAAATAGATTAAACAGAATAGTACGGAGCGTATTGAAATTGGAGGCAAGGACAAAGATCCTTTGTCACCATTCATCCAGAGCCACAAGATATTTAACCCCTATTAAGACGGGCATAAGTACCCGTTACATTTGGCGTCATGAACAGGATCCGTTTTTTTGCCTGTTGTATAAGTGGGGAATAAGTAGCCTACTTTGAGAAATGGAAGATTTACAGAAAGAAGTGGATTTACTTAACAAAAAATTGCATGAACAAGGTGAAGCTTTGCTACTGGCCAGAGAAGGTCAACGTGAGACCTTGGCATTAGCAAAAGCTGCTACCGAAAAACAGAGTGTAACTCCAGCCATTTATATCCCTCGGGAGAGAAGCTTTCTGACTTCAGTGGTATGTCAGGGGAACAAGACGTGAAGGAATGGATTGTTCAAGTGAGATCCACCTTCTGGTTGTCCCGCATACCTGAGGATGATCAAGTTGAACTTCTTAAACAGCACCTTAAAGGGGAAGCTAAGTTGACTGTAAAGTTGATGCTGGGTGAAACTGAAAACGATCCAGAAAAGATATCTGAGGTGCTCATTGACACATATGGTGACATAACACCTGTTGGGACTCTACTGAGGGAGTTTTACGAAACCACTCAGAGACCAGGAGAGACGGTTAGGGCATATGCTTATGCTCTTCAGGAAAAGTTGGAGAAGGTTTTAAAAAGACCGCGATCGTGTACCCCAACCAGAAGTTGTTCTGAAGGAACAACTGGTATTGGGTTTGTTTGATGCCGGTCTCCGCCGGGAAATTAAAAGGACAGTTAAGGAATGGAGGGGTTTGTCTTTCAAGGATGTGATAGAAGCTGCGATCACCTTGTCAGAGGAAGGTGAAAAGAACGTGCCAGCCTCAGCTTTAAGTAGTGGCAAGTCCAGAGCCACCGTGAGTGCTACTACTGCTGTGGAAGAATCACCTTCACTCAGTTTAGAAAGCCTGCATGGTGCTATTCAGAAACTAGTGGCCGTCAAGAAGAGCTGTTTAAAGAGGTTCGCCTTGTTCAAGGAATGAGGGTAGAGCCAAGGGAAAGTTAGAAACGCAGCCCCCGGGCCCCGCTGAAGGATAGTGATGGTAGATATATTTGCTACTCCTGTAGCCAGCCCTGTCACACGAGTCGCTGTTGTCCCCAAAATCGGGAAAAACAGCCAGGGCTGCCGATGACCAGGACTACGACTGTGTCGAGTCAGCATGGTGATAGTACGGGTGCAGATATGTCAGCTTCGATTCGTGTTCAGTCTGCCTCATCCGAGGTCCACGGCCATCCAGTTACTAGTCAGGCATTTGGTAACCGTCTGGTTATTGAGATAAAATAGCTGGGGTTGTAACCCGCTGTTTGTTGGACACAGGCTCGGAGGTTACAACCATTACAGAGTCTTACTTTAGAGAACATTTTGTTAGAGATGGATCAGAGCTATCGTGTGCACATAGATGCACATAGATGTGTTCTCGAAATCCGAGAGTGACTACGGTCACACCACTGCAGTTACTCATTGCGTCCCTACAGGGGATGCTCAGCCCATCAAACAACATCACAGATGCATCCTACCACAAGTCTTTCAAGAGGTCAAGCGACATGTACAGGACCTTGTGTCCCATGGCATCCTTAAGGAAAGTTGCAGTCCATGGGCTTCCCCCGCAGTGATTGTTGTTAAGAAGGATGGGGGAATTCGGTTTTGCTGTGATTACTGGAGACTGAATCAAATAACCTGTAAAGATGCGTACCCTCTCCCTCGAGTGAAGGAGTCCATTGATGCCCTGGGAAATGCCCATATTTTTTCAACACTTGATCTGACATCTGGCTACTTCCAGGTTGCCATGGATAGTCAAGATCAAATAAAGACAGCGGTGACTATGCCTTTCGGGTTGTTTGAGTGGACCCGCATGCCCTTTGGGTTATGCTACGCCCCGGCGACATTTCAACGCTTAATGGGGGTGATCCTTGGAGATTTGACATTTGACACTCTTCTGGTATATTTGGATGACATTATAGTCTTCTCCAAAGACTTTGATGAGCACTGCGAGAAACTAGATCTAGTCTCCACTCGTTTGAGGGAAAACATTTTGAAATTGAAGCCCAGTAAATGCTTCCTTTTCAAGGAAAGAGTCAAGTTCTTGGGTCATGTTATATCTAAGGAGGGCATTCAGGTAGACCCGGAAAAAGTGCAGATGTTGGAGACTTGGCCGGTTCCAACGTGTCCTAGAGATGTACGGCAGGTATTGGGGTTCATGAGCTATTACCGCCGATTTGTGCCCCAATTTGCTCAAATTGCAAGGCCCCTACACAAGTTGATAGGTAGATCCCACAAAGCTAAGGAGCCACCCAGATCTCAGTCCTTTGAATGGTCTAAACAGTGCCAGGAGGTTTTCGACACCTTAAGGAAAGCTTTAATGTCTCCCCCAGTCTTGGCATTTCCAGATTTTAGCCTTCCCTTTACCCTGACAACTGATGGTAGTCTACGAGGGCTCAGAGCCGTCTTGACTCAGAAACGAGTTTGTGTGGAACATGTGGTAGCGTATGCAAGCCATGGGCTCAGAGTCTCTGAAAAGAATGATCGTAACTATAGTGCTTTTAAATTGGAGCTCTTAGCCCTTTAATGGGCAATTATGGAGAAATTCTGTGAATATTTGCGGTTTAGCAAGTTTACAGTTGTCACTGATCACAATCTACAGCACAATCTACCTCAGTTCTGCGAACCTTGGGGTGGTGGAGCAGCGCTGGATTGTTCAGTTGGCTGAGTTTCACTTTGATATCCTGTACAAACCAGGCAGACAAAATGTCAATGTGGATGTTTTGTCCAGGATTCCTGATCAGATAGAGCCTGAACAAACTGACACTGGCCCAAACTTCTTGTTGATAAATGAAGAGCAAGTGAGAAATAGTCTCGTGTCCCCGTCCAAGGATAACGAGAAGTGTGATCAAGTGATGGTCAGTCAGTTTGTGATGTTGGGGGAGGTCGCTGGTTATGACTGGGAGGAGGTGCAAAAATTGCAAAAAAAGGACATTACTGTTGGGGTAGTACTCACAGCCATCAAGACGGGTGTAAGGCCGACCAGAACCCAATTGGGGGCTATGAATTCCATGGCTAAAAAGTTGGCTGGTAAGTGGGATTGCCTTGCATTGTACCAAGGGGTACTCTTTAGAAAGATTAGAGACCCCAGAGATAGTGAGGAGGTATGGCAGCTAGTGGTGCCAGACAAGTTTATGAAGCCAAGGATGATCATGGGGGTCACTTTAGTGGCAAAAGTACCATTGATTCAATGCAGAAATGCTACTACTGGCCAGGGATGGCCAAGGATGTTCAGGGTTGGATAAAGCAATGTAAATGGTGTGCGTGGAGAGCATTGGATCAGCGTTCTCGTTGCGCTCCCTGTCAACCGAAGTTGCAATGATCCAACCAGTAGACTGAATTCCAGTATTGAATCCCGGTCACGTGCCACAACCAACAGCAGGTCCTGACAAGCCAGTGTGCAGTGACTTTCAAGCCATCGGACCGGCACTTAGAGTTCTACAACTTAACACCCATCAGCACCATAGCCCACCGTCACAGTGTTGATGTCATCTGTCTGCAGGAGACACACGTAGCAGACCAGTTAGCAGGGCACTACACCATTGGAGGATTTGACCTTATCTCGTCAACACCAAATGCCAGATTCAGCCGCGCAACATATGTTCACAGTGATGTCGCTTATGCCTTCCCAGTCTCTACATCGTTCAGGTCGGAGGATTCAGAGTCGCCAATGTCTACAAACCTCCCAGTCAGCACTGGGACCAAGGTGTGCTTCCAGCTCTCGTGCATCCCGTGGCGTATGTGGGCGACTTCAACAGCCATCACCCTGAGTGGGGCTACTCAGAACCAGACGAGGATGGAGAGGCCTTGGCGGAATGGGCATCCAACAATGATCTCGCTCTGACCCAAGATGCTAAGCAACGTGGTACTCTCTATTCAGCAAGATGGCAAAAGGACTACTCACCGGACTTGTGTTGGATCGCAAAAGGACTACTCACGATCACTTGTGTTCTGGCAGAGGAGCCCAGAATTTGAAAGCAATGCGTAAAGTTTCGTGTTAAGCATTTTCCTCCCATAGAAAAGAGTTATAAAAAAAAACTTAACGTGGCCTAATGCATTAAGAAAGTAATATTGAAAGGCCAACTCAGTATACTGATGATGCAAACTATATGCAGGCAAGCAGCCCAGGATATGAATGCAAAGTGCATGCATGTTAAGTGTTTTCCTCTGATAGAAAACCTTTATAAAGAAAAAAAACTTAACGTGGCTTAATGGTTGAAGACAGTAATACTGTATAAAAAGACCAAATTTGGTAAATTTAATGGGTCTGGCTTTTCGTCTCATCCGCTTCTAGCAATTTTTAACTGTAGAAAACAGCTCGTTTTGCTGCTTGCTTGGTATTGCAAACCGGTGTTTCTTACCATATTATTTTAATGTATTGTCTTAATTATAAACACACATGGTGGATAGCACAAATAATTTTACCAATTATTGCACTGTTATTTTTCTCATGATTTCGCAACAGTCCCTAATGAAGTGGAAGTCTTGCACATTCAGTCTATGAAAAAAGCTTACTTCCACATTGAAAAAGGTGAATAAGTTTGGTGCTGTTGCCACAGTAGCGAATTTCTACCGTCCCATCTCTCGCTGTAGCTAATAATATCCGCTTGCGCTTGGAGCCGCTGAGTCCAAGTACTCCTCGCTGCAGACTATATCACGGTGACCTCAGGTACATATGTCACGTATGTGTTTACCGCGCATGCGCAAAGTGACGTATGGTATGTCTATAACATGCATGCGCAGTAGCGCGGCGACATCACGTACCTACGTTACGTATGTATTTACCGTAAATACGCAGGTTCAATAATGGTTCATTCACTTCTGGTTCATTCAATTCTGGATGTTCAAAAGGTATGGTGGATTTGAGATTCGGTGACAGTAAGTCAAAGAACATTTACTTACTTTTGATTTCTTAAAAATGTGCATTTGTGTTAGTGGCTTTTAATTGTAAGGATGATTTGGTCATAATCATAGAGAGTGTCATTACAAATGTGTGCGATTTCAAACATTTATGACATGTTTTATGATGTGTTCGAAGTGACAGCGATTCTGCTGGTCTTTAAAGGGTCTTTAAAAGTCTTATTTCGCGTAAAATGAGCCTTTAAAGATGTCTTAAATTAGAGCAGAAAGACTTATATTAAAAAAGTAATGCCATTGACGTTTGCATGCATTGCAAAAAAAATAAATAAAAATCTCATATTTGTCATCTTTATCATTAACTAACATTTTCAAAGATTAATAGATACTGTAACAAATGTATTGTTCATTGTTAGTTCATGTTAATTAATACATTAGCTAGTGTTAACCAATGACACCTTATTGTAAAGTGTTACCTCTTAAATTTACCTTCATGTGACATCATATGACTTTTTAGGGACATTGTCAGTGAGACAAAATTCAGAGAAGAGGCCCATTTCATGTGGCTAGACAGATAGTTCTTTAACTCTTTAACATGTAGTGAGTACTGTTAGAAGTATTTGAGTGTCTGTCTCCTCTCAACTATCTGTTTTTTTTGTTTTTTTTGTTTGTTTTTTTTAATTAAATCTCTTAGGTACTTTACAGACAAAGCAAATAACACTCTTTTTCTAACATCATCCTATAATATATTTTTAAATACATTTAAAATCTTTTCCTTGTATGGCTCTTTTGCCTTTCTTCAAAATGATTTAATATTGCTTCAATATTGTTTGCTCTTTTTATGTAAATTAGGTGTCGTGAACTGCAGTGCATTTTCAGCACAATACAAACAGGAGTTCCGGGTGCCGTGTTCACTGACCCAGTGCCTACTGTGCAGTGAGATATTTAAAGATTGCCCACCTGGGTATGTTGGGAATGTCAGGAGGGGAGTCCTGCGTGGGTTTTATTCATTCAAAGAATTTGAGGGCTACTGCTTGGTTGATTGCTTTATCAGTGATGGAGGTGAATTTCAGAATGAGTAGATGCAAAAAAAAATTTTTTCTTTCTTATGTGTCATGTTTATAGTCTATAGTCTTAATCTGTATTTGTATATGCAATTATATTTTCTGTTTTGTTATTTGAAATAAAAGAAAAGATCACTGTTATCAGTTTGGTTTTTTGGAGGAGCCATGCATAAACTGGGATGCAGACACTGAAAATATACTTTATGTAGTCAATTGAACTTAAAACTACTTTATTGGGTTAAATATTTCACATCCAGAATTGCCAAAGCAAAAGAAAAATGTCCAAAATTAACAAGAACCATGACAGAGGGAAGATTAAAATAAGAAAGGTAGCAGCTATTTACACTAAGTGCAAATAGCTATTCTATTTACAGTGTTAAAATAGCATGATTTTCTGCTATTTATACTACTTATTGCAAACAGTGGCAATTATCTGCACCTCAGTATTGTAGTACATTATAAAACATTATGCAATAATAACTTATTGAGTGTAAATTATAATTTTAATTCAAATTATTTAAATGGATGCCACCTTATTGGGACAATAAAGCCCTCCCTCACAACTTTTTGATTATTTCCTTCATTTTTATTGAAAATAAATGCTTTTCTGATGTGTGCCGTGTGTAGAGGACACCCTCTCATTCACATGATACCAGCCCCACTTTAGCGGCTGCCGTGTGTAGAGGACACCCTCTCATTCACATGATACCAGCCCCACTTTAGCGGCTGCTGTGTGTAGAGGACTCCGCTCTCTCACTCATTCAAGGCAATATGCAGCCCCGATTCAGTGCGGCGACCTGCTACGAACAGAGGATTAAGCGCTTCAGTCGCTCTCACTCACTCACTAGCAGTAAAGCGGCCCCCGCCTCAGAGCTGCAGTGAGTCAGTCGCCTGATGCTCTGGAGCGCAAAAGCACGTGAAAGCGAGGAGTCATCTGATGTCCCTGCGCAGAAAAGCGCGCGAAGGCGAGGAGTCACCTGATGCTCCTGCGTGGAAAAGCGTGCGAAGGCGAGGAGTCATCTGATGTCCCTGACATGAAAAGCGCGCGAAGGCGAGGAGTCACCTGATGCTCCTGCGTGGAAAAGCGTGCGAAGGCGAGGAGTCATCTGATGTCCCTGCGCAGAAAAGCGCGCGAAGGCGAGGAGTCACCTGATGCTCCTGCGTGGAAAAGCGCGTGAAGCCGAGGAGTTACCTGATGCTCCTGCGTGGAAAAGCGCGCGAAGGCGAGGAGTCGCCTATGCCCCAGCACGCGTTCTATCAGCCTTCCAGATTTCGCTGGACGATTACGTCAGTTGTTAACGCCCCTTCGAAGTGGTGTTCAACTAGGTCGTATAGCTGTTCACAATCTGTTGTGACAGGCGCAGATGCCGCCCACACGGCCAGAGATGCCACAGCCAGCGGAGTGGCAAGCCCATGACTTCCGTCTGCCGTCAGCTGCCAAGCCGTTGTCCTGACACCCCAGAGAGGAGGGAAGAGTGCGCGATCGGCCCAGCCCCCAAGTGCCGCAAGCTCTCTGAAAATTGTTCACTTAAAAAAGGCATACATTTGCACAAAAGAGCTCTTTCCCCCTCACTCAGTCAATGCAGCGCTGCTCGCC
Source organism: Spinibarbus caldwelli (assembly GCA_039654775.1). Lineage (NCBI taxonomy): Eukaryota > Metazoa > Chordata > Actinopteri > Cypriniformes > Cyprinidae > Spinibarbus > Spinibarbus caldwelli. The sequence continues at coordinate 12,993,804 of CM077259.1, forward strand.
CCGCCTCCGAGTGGTGCAGAGCCGCTGCCCACGCAGGTTATAGTCGCGCAGCACTTGCCGGCGCATCCAACGACCAAGCCGCTAAAGCTGCTATGTCATTTCCTGAGCGCGTGGAAAACTATTCTGGGAATCTCACGCTGGTTACTCATTGTGATAGAGCGTGGGTACACCCATCAATTCAGATGCAGACCCCCCCGTTTCAACGGCGTGGTACAGTCTCTAGTGTTGCCTCGAAATGCCCTGGTTCTGAGACAAGAGGTATGCAGTATACTCAACAAAGGAGCAATAGAACGAGTCCCTCCGTGCGAGCTGGACAGCGGATTTTACAGCCACTATTTTGTGTTGCCCAAGAGAGATGGAGGACTCCGCCCAATTCTAGATCTCAGGCTCATCAACAGAGCGCTCTGCAAGCGTCCGTTCAGGATGATAACGCTGAAACAGATCCTGGCGCAAATTCGCCCCGGGGACTGGTTGAGTCCGTGGATTTAAAGGATGGGTACTTTCACATTCAGATGCACCGCATCGCATCACAGACGCTTTCTGAGATTTGCTTTCGAGGGCACAGCGTACCAGTACTCTGTTCTCCTGTTTGGGCTGGCTTTGGCCCGCGCTCTTTCTCGAGGTGCATGGACGCAGCTCTCTCCCCCCTCAGAGCGAGCGGGATGTGCGATCTCAATTATTTGGATGACTGGCTGATCTTAGCTCAGTCACGGGACACACTTGCCAGCCATATAGACAAACTGCTTCGTCACTTGGAGACCCTAGGGCAAATGTGTGAACATGCAGAAGAGTATTCTCGCCCCGAGTCAGTCTATAACATATCTGGGAGTGTGCTTCGACTCGGTGAAGATGCGGGCTTGCCACTCTCGGGAGCGCTCGGCGGCCTTTTTGTCTTCCCTGCGCCATTTCAGACTGGGCAGCTCTGTTCACTTGAAGGAATTTCAGAGGCTGCTGGGACTCATGGCAGCGGCATCAGCGGTATGTCATCTGGGTTTACTACACATGCGCCCGCTGCCGTTTTGGCTGAAAGACAGACACATTGACTGGTGGCTGGGGAGCAGTGTGCGAGGGCATGCCGGCTTCGGGGCTGTGGTCAGAACCTCAGAGCCAGTGGCACATAAACCGCTTGGAACTGGAAGCAGTTGTTCTTAGCTCCAAAGGATTTTCGGCCACAGCTGGAACAGCGACATGTACTGATTCGCACCAACAGCATGTCCGTGGTTTCGTACATAAATCACCAAGGAGGCGTACAAGGCTCTGTACAAGCAGGCAGCGAAACTCCTGCCATGGGCAGACCGTCACGTTCTCTCCTTTAGAGCAGTGCACATCCCCGATCTCCTGAACCGCGGGGCGGAAATGCTTTCGAGGAAGGGGATTCCTCAAGGAGGGTGGAGGTTGCATCCCGAGTCAGTTCGGATGATTTGGACCTGCTACGGGAGAGCGGAGGTGGATCTGTTCGCCACGAGCGAGAATGCGCTTTGCCCGTTGTTCTTCTCCCTGTTTCACTCCCCGCTGGAAGGGGATCGCTCTGGCATCGCACTTGCCAGCAGCCAGGCTATATGCGTTTCCTCCGATCAAGATATTGCAGCTGGTCTTATGCAAGATCAGGGAGGAGGGGGCTTCAGTGATACTCACCGCCCCGAACTGGCCGAACCAGCCTTAATTCCCGGACCTGACAGGACTGCTTGGTGACGCTGCCCTGGCCGATCCCCATCAGGAAGGATCTGCTATCTCAGGTGAGTGGCTCGGTGTGGCACCCGAACCCGAAGTTATAGAGCCTTCATGTGTGGCTGCTTCGGGGATATCAGAGGAGCTGAGCGCCCTGCGTTCTCGTGTGCTCAACACGCTCTCGGAGGCGCAGGCGTTCTCGTGGTGCCGCGATGTTCATATCGACACGTCTGCTTGCTCCATGTCGGATGTTCTGTGTTTTCTACAGTACAGGCTGGATAGTGGATGTCTACCATCAACACTGAAAGTCTATGTGGACGCTATTGCCTCGTTTCGCTCCCCGCCGGGCGGGCAATCGATCGGTAGGCACGTGCTGGTGGTGAGATTTCTTAAGGGGGCGAGGAGATTGCATCCCCCACGTCCGCCCTCAGTTCCGCCCTAGGACCCGAGGTGGTGTTAAGAGCTCTTTCACAGCCACCGTTCGAGCTTTTAACATCCGTTGTTATGAAGGAGTTATCTCTCAAACTGCACTTCTTCTTGCCCTCGCTTCGGCTAAGCACATAGGGGATTTACATGCGTTTTCTGTGGACAGCGACTGTATTCGCTTTGGACCCGGTGACTGCAGCGTCACTCTCCGGCCGGCTATGTGCCCAAATCACTATCTACCCCCTTCAGAGCGCAGACTGTTTCGCTGTCTACCCTGTCTTCTGAGTCATCAACCTCACATGATGGAGACGCTCAGACTTCGGTGTGCCCCGTCAGGGCTTTGAGGATTTACACTGACCGTTCGGCCAGCTTTCAACAGTCTGACCAGCTTTTCGTGTGCTACGGTGGTTGAGCGAAGGGCCAGGCCGTGCCATTCCCGCTCTCAGGGAACCGAGGTTACAATAGTAACCGGAGACGTTTCCCACTGGTAACAACGACTTTGTGGTGGCGTTAACGTGATTTCAACTCGTAAATACAATGTATCCGACATGATTTGAACGCACCATTATTATACTGTACAGAAATAGCTATGTTTAGGTTTAGATGTAGGAGTGGGATTAGCGACTATAAAAACATTTTTAATGCTATATTGTTACTAAAATGGTTATTTTCCTGCATATTTTGGTCAGTTGCATTTTATATCCTTTTTTATTCGCTGTAAAATGGGTAGGTTTAGGTTTGGTGGTAGGTTAAGGGGTCTAAAATCTAAATTGCTTATTAATAAAATGATAAAAATGCATATTCGCTGTAAAATGGGTAGGTTTAGGTTTGGGGCCAGGTTAAGGTGTCTAAAAATCTAAATCGCTTATTGATAAAATGATAAAAATGCATTGATACGAATATCTTAATGATATAAAAGACAGGGTGAATTAAGGGTGATTGGAACATAAGGTAAAATGGGACAGTATAACTATACAGAATTTATTTTCTCACCTAATGAGTGAAAATAAAAACTTTTTTTTTGCAGAGTCCTAGGCATAAGACCACATAATTAAAATGAGATGCCCTCATTGGTGTGACATCATGTAGGTGGGCGGGGCATGCATCAAACAGGAAGTTGACCATGAAATTCATGAACTGAAGAAAATGACATAAGCTTTTGCTAGTTTTCATAATAAGGTCCTAAAATTGTCATAGCTACTATATTATATAAACTTTTAATGGAAACATAAATATGATGTACTACTTCTATAAAATCAGTAAAAAAGTGTTAATATCATGTTTCTGTTTTCCGAATGAGGTTGGTTTTATTTTGTCCCATCCACCCAAACACAGTTTGGGTGGATGGGACAGCATAATTTCGGGTGATTGGGACAGTGCTTAAAGGCTTTGCTAATTAAGAAAATAATTTACCTTGTAATAGAGAACCATTGTATATGATCTGTATGCCCTAAATTAGTGGTTTCCAACCTTTTTATTTATGCAAGCCCTAATCAACCACAAAAATATTTATGAACTATCTAGATTTTTGCTAAAATAAAAATTCTGAAATAGAAGCATTTTGAAAATAGAAGCATTATAGGTAAACTTTTAAAAATGTTTTTTGTTGCAGTAATAAACCATATTCATGTTTCTGTTAAAGGTTTGTGCAGGTTAAATGTGTTTGTCAAACAGTTAATTGGTGATGGGGCCAACCAACAATTTATTTTATTTTATTTTATTTTTTATTTTTTATTTATTTATTTATTTTTTTTGCTTGTCTAATATTAGATTTTTAAATATTTTCAATGACTTTTGGACTTCAAGACTTCTTTTACCTCAGTTATATGTGTTGTATTGTATGAATTTTGGATGGATTTATGAAGTGAGAAATAAAGTTGAACAAAAATAAACATGTGCTCTTAATAATGATGAACAGAAAATGAAATATTGCATATAAAATTATATTAAAGTATGAACTAACTTGTGCAATACAGTAAATATTCTTACACTACCCTAAATCGATGAAAAAAGGTGCTGTCCCAATCACCCAAACGCTGTGTCCCAATCACCCAAATATTACCAAAAAAAAAAAAAAAAAAAATTGGCTCCGTTTACAGAAAAGTGTACGTCACGCATCCTTTCATCATAATATAACATTGTTTCCTCCTCAAATGGGTAGTTAACATCTTCAGTATTAAAGAAATATATCATGTGTTGGGCTGATGTTTTTAATTTATGGCAAGAAACCTTGCGGAAATTCAAAAACTGTCCCAATCACCCTTAATTCATTTTAACGTTTTTTAACTAAAAAATACGTATCGATTTGTACGTTTTAAACGTTGAAATACGTCTAAATTGTACGTTTTAGCATCAATAAAAACGTACAAAAATGTACATTTTGTGCTTGTAGATGTTACAAACATGAGACCAGGCTGGATAGTTATATAGCCAACAGATATCATATACAGAACAAAACATCACTAATAATAATTATAATAATAATAATAAAAGGCCATTTTAATGCAAACATTTTCATGAAAAGCAGAGCAAATTGTAAATTCTCACAGCTTTTTTATTAGTCATACCAGAGATCGTTAAAAATAACTCAAATAAATAATTAAGCAGATATTTCCTTAATCGAAATGCCCAAATATAATTGTTAAATCTGAAAAAGGCAACAATATCACTCAATCAGTCTAAACATTTCTCGTCTTCCCTCAGGCTTTTTGCTCCGTGAGCACGACTCTTTAGTTGTCATGGTAACCAGAGGACAACATACATCATGGCGGAAGAGAAACTTTCATTTGAACAAACGTTCACCTTTAATTTGCTTTCTACTAAACAGTTTACGTTTCAGCAAAATCCTAAAATATCAAGACTCCTGATGAAATGGTAAGAATATGCTGTGGAGGAACAAGAGGCACATCACTAATTATGCGTCCAGCAATATTTCTGCTTAAAATGGCATGCGTAGTCAACAGCGTGGTGATTCACGACAATATCATATTAATTAAAATGTAAAGATAGGCTATTGGAAGTGTGATACTGACCATTTACCGCAGAAAAACGGATTAAATTGGAAACTGGATACAGGTGAATATGAACAAATCCCTGTGTGTAAGCATAGCCTACTTGGCAATCATTTCATTCTGGAATTATGAAAATATGATGCATAGCCTAAGAGTCTACACACTAATTAGAAAAGTGCAGATTTTAGCGTGAACTATCGGATAACTAAATCATCAACTCCTCAAATACATAAAACTCCCCTTGAGCAAATGGATGTCTCGCAAACTATCCATTTTACATCTTCAGTTTATTTTTTTCCACTGCATCTCTACAGGAGCTGCAATTTTAGATTCAAAGAATGACATGTGTAACTTTATTCATTCCTAATTAGTCCATGTAATCTGATTAAAAGACACGTAAGATGTTCAAAAATCAGTCCCCATAAATGGGGAAATACCAAATGAGCAGATTCTTGTAAAGCTGTTTGCATTTCTGACCTATTTACGCTTCAGCAAAACATGTCACTGTCACTGATTCTTTAGGTAGTTTCCTGTGGAGGATTTCATTGCTGATTACCAGATCTGGGTAGATTACTTACAAATTGTAATCCGTCACTGATTCCAAATTACATGACAAAAATTGTTGTTAGTAACGTAATCCATTGCATTACACATTTTAGGTAATATAATCTACATTTAGACTACTTTTAGATTACTTTTGATCTCGTTTTTCACATTGATTTAAATAGAATAATCTTGTACCATATTGATATAAAAATACAAAGAGTAAGAAAATGTATTCCATTTGTTGTTATCAACAACATGAAGTGCATTAAACATATTACATCAAGGTTGCCTGACTAATGACTGATCTCTGTGTGAATGTCCACAAATCTGGAAGAATTTCTGAGTGTAGATAAGCGGTAGGCTATTTTAGAAAGGAATGTTTAAAAGATGAAAAAGAGGAATTAGGGAGAATCAATAAATAATGAATAAATTATTGCTATTTTGTAAATAATATGTAATCCTAAAAAGTAACTGTAGTCTGATTACAAATATTTTAAAATGTAATTTAATCTAAGTACAAGTACTTAATTTTTGGAATCTGATTACATAATCCAGATTATGAATGTAATCAGTTACTACCCAGCTCTGCTGATTGTTTAAGTTACATGGATGGTGCTAAAGCTTAATAAGTTTAAAGTATTCATGTCTTTTGATAAATGCAACTATACAGTAAAAATTAAATAAAATGACATGATTGTTTTTTTCTTGCATTTTCTATCAAAAATAGGTCAGTTACCCATTGTAAAACAAAACAATAATCCCCAAGAAGCCGTGGTTTACCGTGAATTTATAACAGCTAACAGCCCCCTTAGCTGTTATAAATTCACTGTAAACCATGGCTTCACAGGGCTTATTGCTTTTATAAAACGGTTATTCCATATACTTAGTAAGGTTTCACAAAATAAAACAGAGCAAATGATATTAATGATATTAATAAAAACAGTATTCTTCCACCAAACAATGTAGTTCCTCAGAAACAGTTGTGATTGGAACCTATGGTTGGAACAAAGTGTTTGCCAAGCAACACACAAAGTAAACAAAGGTGTATGTTTGTAGAGTAATTTACAATGGCTTCGAACGCAGCTCAACCAATCAGAATCAAGGACCGGAACTATCCGTTTTATAAGAAGAATTTAAGTCCAGCTAGGGCTTTGTGTGATATTTTCTGTGTTTGTTAATTATGTTTTAGGTCCATGTTGGGTCGAATTACCACCCAGGCCTTCAACTTTGACCAATCTTTCCAGTCTTATAGAAGCAATGACTTTGCCTGGGTAAATATTCACACATTCATTTGAACTTTCATTGTCACAGCAACATTAAATAGTATATATATATATATATATATCAACATTATTTTTTTTTTTTTTCAGAATTTCTTTCAAGATCCATGTGTGAAAAACAATTTAAAGGTACTTGATACGTCTGGATCATGGACACTGCTGGGTATGTTGATACATCTGATGATTAGGCATATTGCTATTGGAATTCATTCACAATGTTTTATGTCATATCTCCTTTCATAAAGGCTAATAATGACTTTTTACCCATTCACAGGTAGAGACATCACAAATGTAAATGTTGAAGTTGTTCCATGCACAAAAGTGTCAGTGGATATATTTGATCCGATTTACTTGAATGGAATATTGCGTCCCTCTGGCCACATTGTTAAATGTTACCATGAAATATACCCAGACTTTGATGAGTTAAGGATGGTATGGCTTTTTTATTATTTAGTATTACCATTGATGCTCTCAAACATAGCTGAAATTTATCAACATGTTTAATCTCTGTTGTTTGACGTGCTTTCTGACAGCTTTTGCTTGAAGAAGATTCTGACAATTATCATATAATCAGTCCAAGTGATCGTCAGGAGTTTTTGTTCAGACTGTTTAAGCATATGGTCTTAGGTGGTGAGCTTTGCCAATATGAGGATGTCCTTGATCCCTACATTGAGACAGCAAAAATGATGTACAAAGACTTGGTCAGGTGAAAATTTTATAGACATTATGTTCCATTTTAATATTTCACATGAATGTGGGACCAAAAGAGGTGAACTTGAATACACATTAATGTGAAAAATGTTTAAAGGAGTAGTATCTTTTTTATTTCTAACACTTCATGAGACCTGATCAAATGTTTGGTTGTCATATGATATATGTTACAACTTCTCAATCATATGTTTTTCACAGTGTTCAGAAGGCTCCTGATACAAAAGAGATCAGTGTCATCACAACAATCTTGAAAGTTTCTGCTCATGTATGTACGCTTTTTTAAACTTTTTTCTTGTGTACCATTATCCTTAAAGATGCAGTCAGTATTCATTCCTTATTAATTATATGTTAACATTGCTGTTTTTGTTTATTAGGATCACAGTGGATTGTGTTACCCATCTGCAACAGAAAATGAGCAGACATTTGCTTACCTCTGTGTTGATCCATTTAAAAGGCATGTGTATGTCCTGTACCATTCATTTGGTATAGGAGACTTTTCAGGAAATGACGTGCCCTTGATCTAGGCCTACATAAAATCACTGAGACATTATTATTAGGGAATGCATATTTTCCCATCTATAGCCCTTAACTTATCAGTTAATCAAGCGATGGGAGAACATTAATTAAATGAATAGTTCAACCTAAAATTAAAAACTTCCAAGAATAAGAATAGAATGTAGCATTTATGTAAATAAATGTTGAATTTCATACATGCCAATAAACCTTTATACAATCATAGACTTGGCCACTTAAGAAACAATTGATTTCTGTGAGTAATGGTGGTGCCCCAACACTTCTGCAATACATTTACACTGGAATTTTCTTATAACTCAGGGTTTGGTTATGAGCTGGAAAAAACAGATAAACAGATTTTTTTTTTTAAATTACACCTTGGGAAAAAAAAAAAGTTAAACGTGGTGTTTGTCTCTTCCTCCCTACCTAATAAATATGTGTATTTTAGGCTGGTCTGTTTTAGTCATCATCAGTCAGATTTACAGTGGAAGCAAATTGTTATTGATCATAAGTGTGAATGATGACGTTTGAATTTTGTGTACACATGATGGAGACTACTAATTTATTTTTGCTTAATAGAAGGCAGACTTGGTGACCAAACTGCTTATCACACAATTCTGTGCCTGATGAAAAAAGCATAAATACAAATCTATTGAGTATTTTTGCAGTTTGCATTTAAACCGCTAACGTTTCTTATCTTTGTCGGGAGGAAATAAGCTTATAAATCACACAGAATGAAGAGTTTTTAAAATCTAAAAATGCATAAAGTTTTGTGTCAGGAGTAGGATTAGGGGTATGGTTAGGGTAAGGGGATAGAAAATACAGTTTGTACAGTATAACCCCTCCTTCCCACAGTTTGCCTATAGAGACAGAGCGACAGAGTGACTTTGTATCGCGGGAAGCTGCCTCCTTGTCATTTCTGACTTATAACAAAATTCAGAGCAATGCCTAAAAGCTGCTATGTGACAAGGTGTACAGTAAACAAGCAAAAAAACCCAGAACTACGTTTTTCTAAGCTGTCCAAGGTCCAACCAAAACCCCACCTCCCATCCGCCGCCGCATTGGAAAGTCCCGAAAGTTTCAGTGTTGCTTCATGACTACTGAGTAACTAGAGCACTTTCTTGTTGATTCTTCCAACATCGTCTTAACTGGTGAGTAAATAGAACGAACAACGATTCAGTAATTATTCTAGGAGGCTGGGTCAGGTTCTGCACTCGTATTAGGAAAATGTCAAGTTAGACTAAACTAGATATTACTGAATATGTCCACTCAAGTGTGGGGTAAGTGCTTTTTATTTATTTATTTTTTAATAGATTTCTTTTAGTTTTGTAATTTATTATGATCTGAGTGGGACACAAGATAGCGTGTAATCATTACAGACCAATCAAAAGTTATTTTATGGTTTATTCTTAATTTATAGTAACCTTACTGAAGTATATGTTCTTTATTAGGTGATCGTCTTTGAAACTTCTTGGTGATTATTTAAAAACTGACAATGATCAGTTTTTGTGATGCAGGGATACAAAAATCTGTCATCATTTAGTCAACCTACACTCTACATAATGAAAATAGATTTACTGTAGAATAGTAATTTTTAAAGACCCCCTGCCTGTGGTGAAAATCAATATGGCATCAAAGTCAGTGTTGCCAGATTGGCTATACGTTTTCCAGCCCAAAAGCTCACAAAACCCTGCCCACTCCAACAAAAACCGCCCAAAACGTTAACTGTCAAAATAATGCGATAGAATTTGTCAAACAAGGTTGATAAGAGCCATTTTTAACTCCTTAAAACAAAATAATGAAGACAAAATAATATAAATATAACGATAGATAAATTTCCTATGGAAGGACGGGGCAAATACAGTAAAGAAGATTACCGAATATGATTAAAATATGCAAGCAGACACCGTCAAAACGGCAATCAAGAAATTAACGGATACCCTCGAAAAAACACATGCATAATTTTTAATGTCAGCAGTCAGAATTTAAATGCAAAAAAAAGTGTCCAATATAAGTGATCGGAATAAGCAACATAATTAGGTATTTCACACTTTATGCACACCATGACAGTCAAAACTGTGTCATTCATTGATGCGTACTGATAATCCGACAATAAAAAAAAAAATAATAAAAATAATAATAATAAAATTAACAACAACAATAATGCGCTTCCCTTCGTGTCGCTCTATAATTTCACACAGAACTAGAGGAAGTCTTTCGTGAAGTTCATATTGTAGTAGAACATTACAGAACTTTGCACAGTCAAAACTAACAAGACCAGCAGCTTTCAAGGATATCCCAATCTGGACCGTTTAAAAGATAAAAGACAGGATCGTATAGATATAAATAGATTTTGATTAAAGGGGTCCTATTATGCTCTTTTACAAAGTCTTGATTTTGTTTTGGGGGTGTACTAGAACATGCTCTCATGCTTGGTGGTTCAAAAATCGCATTATTTTTCACATAACTTACATTATTACAATACCTTCCTCCCCAGCCTGGCACAAACGGCTCGATTAGTTCCGGGTTTGATGAAGGCCCGCCTTCCGAAAAACGAAATGTGTTTTGATTGGTTAGCTGTCCCAGTGCGTTGTGATTGGCGAACAGCTTAGATGGTGTTTCAGTACTGCCCCGCCCCTTACCAAAGCAGCAAGTTTGTCAATATTGCCATATCAATTCAGACCCCGAGAATATTGAACAAGAGGATCGCGCAGAACCTGTGCATGCACGGATATTGCAAGACATATTAAAATGATAACGTTATTATTGTTGTTTTTTGGGCTAAATCACGTTTTAGATAGGATGTCAACAACAGCTTAAAAATAACTGCATTTACTATGTACAGATAAGTGCAGTGGTAATATGTATTATGTTTATTGTTCTTTAATTCTAACATTATAACATGAATTGCAGTGAAACTGTTATACAGTTGAATTTATTTATACCATAGTCCCACAGAGTTACACTATTTGTGGCGGCATATACAGTGGGTACGGAAAGTATTCAGACCCCCTTACATTTTTCACTCTTTGTTATATTGCAGCCATTTCCTCATTAATGTACACACAGCACCCCATATTGACAGAAAAACACAGAATTGTTGACATTTTTGCAGATTTATTAAAAAAGAAAAACTGAAATATCACATGGTCCTAAGTATTCAGACCCTTTGCTGTGACACTCATATATTTAACTCAGGTGCTGTCCATTTCTTCTGATCATCCTTGAGATGGTTCTACACCTTCATTTGAGTCCAGCTGTGTTTGATTATACTGATTGGACTTGACTAGGAAAGCCACACACCTGTCTATATAAGACCTTACAGCTCACAGTGCATGTCAGGGCAAATGATAATCATGAGGTCAAAGGAACTGCCTGAAGAGCTCAGAGACAGAATTGTGGCAAGGCACAGATCTGGCCAAGGTTACAAAAAAATTTCTGCTGCACTTAAGGTTCCTAAGAGCACAGTGGCCTCCATAATCCTTAAATGGAAGACGTTTGGGATGACCAGAACCCTTCCTAGAGCTGGCCGTCCGGCCAAACTGAGCTATCGGGGGAGAAGAGCCTTGGTGAGAGAGGTAAAGAAGAACCCAAAGATCACTGTGGCTGAGCTCCAGAGATGCAGTCGGGAGATGGGAGAAAGTTGTAGAAAGTCAACAATCACTGCAGCCCTCCACCAGTCGGGGCTTTATGACAGAGTGGCCCGACGGAAGCCTCTCCTCAGTGCAAGACACATGAAAGCCCGCATGAAGGACTCCAAGATGGTGAGAAATAAGATTCTCTGGTCTGATGAGACCAAGATAGAACTTTTTGGCCTTAATTCTAAGCGGTATGTGTGGAGAAAACCAGGCACTGCTCATCACCTGTCCAATACAGTCCCAACAGTGAAGCATGGTGGTGGCAGCATCATGCTGTGGAGGTGTTTTACAGCTGCAGGGACAGGACGACTGGTTGCAATCGAGGGAAAGATGAATGCGGCCAAGTACAGGGATATCCTGGACGAAAACCTTCTCCAGAGTGCACAGGACCTCAGACTGGGCCGAAGGTTTACCTTCCAACAAGACAATGACCCTAAGCACACAGCTAAAATAATGAAGGAGTGGCTTCACAACAACTCCGTGACTGTTCTTGAATGGCCCAGCCAGAGCCCTGACTTAAACCCAATTGAGCATCTCTGGAGAGACCTAAAAATGGCTGTCCACCAACGTTTACCATCCAACCTGACAGAACTGGAGAGGATCTGCAAGGAGGAATGGCAGAGGATCCCCAAATCCAGTTGTGAAAAACTTGTTGCATCTTTCCCAAAAAGACTCATGGCTGTATTTGATCAAAAGGGTGCTTCTACTAAATACTGAGCAAAGGGTCTGAATACTTAGGACCATGTGATATTTCAGTTTTTCTTTTTCAATAAATCTGCAAAAATGTCAACAATTCTGTGTTTTTCTGTCAATATGGGGTGCTGTGTGTACATTAATGAGGAAAAAAAATGAACTTAAATGATTTTAGCAAATGGCTGCAATATAACAAAGAGTGAAAAATTTAAGGGGGTCTGAATACTTTCCGTACCCACTGTATATGCACATTAATTCTCTGCCAGCGGGAGGCGCTGTTGGAGCGGGAGAGATCGAGGTTTCTCTGGTAACGCTGTACACAAAGCAGAGCTCCTCTCACAAACTCTGCTTTATCAGACGTTACATGCAAGATGAAATGAAAATGACATGCAAAATTTTCTGAAGACAGTCGGTTTCCATCAGGCGTTTTCCATCTTCATGCAGTTTACATTGTCGTGGCTGTTTTCAGCCAGCATGTTCTCATATATGACACAACTATAACAATAATTCTGTGTCACATCTGAATGGATGAAGCGACTTGCGCTGTTTATCACTTTACATTGTGGCGCAAGCGCAGCGCTGTGCGGGAGACGGCTGGCGGATGCATTGAGTAGCGCCGCTTCACACTTTTTGGAGTAGTTTGCAGTTTGCTGTAATTTAAAAACAGTGCCTAATGTGGGGGAGGTCTCCGTCTCCCTCGCTTCGGCGATCGGCTCACTACTCGATCAGTCCACCGGTCCGGGAATGTCCCGGTGCTCCCGATGGCATTTGAACGGAGTTCTCTCACTGCAGCGGACATGCGCACTCAGTCGATGTGGGAAAAGGTAGAATGACAGAAGTGATAATGCACCAATTACAACAAAGAATCACGAGTTTCACACAACTGTATGGGACACCAATTAAAGGGGAAGCTACATGATAGTCGATTACGGACTTGCGAAGCAAGAAAACAAGTGGGTATACCGAGGGTATACGCAAATACTGATCCTTAGAAGTCGTAAAACGCAAATAGCCGGGGGAAAAAGTAAGCATACGGCGTATACTTGCGTATAGCCCCGACTACACCACTGGTGCGCACGCTTTCGCAATCCGTTCCCACGGGTTTGTAATCTGTGCTCACGGGTTTGTGGCCCCGTCCCGGCAGATTCAACCAGGCCACGTGTTTACGTGCGGGATGCATTGTATTGTGTTTAAACTTTATTTTTTAATAAAAACCGTCGCCTGTGTTTATCCTATTCGTGATTAATGTAAAATAGGAAACGCTAAAAAGACGACTATTTTGTGAGTGCGGATCATGGTAATTTAATAGATTAACGCTCCAAAATAAAATATTAAGTGACGGAAGAGCGGTGCAAACGGCTTTGTAAACGTTATTTTTTATAGGAGAAGGTAAAAAGCAATACAAAACAACGAACAGGTTATGTTGTCATTCCTTTGCTCTCTGGTTGAATGCAATGTTGTAATAGGCTGGACCTAGTTATCAAAAGATTTTGATGCACATCATTCTTATTAGATCGTATTCCACCTTGTACCAAGTCGTTTTGGATAAAAGCTTCATGTTAAGATATATGAATGTTAACACATTTCCAAAAATGTAAAAGGTTATTTAAAAATAAAGCATTCATTAATTATTTTATGATAAAAATATTACTGTCTTATATGTGCCCTCATTTATTATAAAATAATAATAACAATAATAATTATTATTATTACTACTAATATTATTATTAATATTATTATTATTAGGCTGTCATTGTTATTATTACATTTACATATGCATTTATAAAAAGCTTCTAAAACGATTTACAAAAGAGGAACAAAGCAGTAAAAAGTCAGTCATAATACAAAATGCCAGGTTTATTAGACAATAATAATAAAGTGCTACAAATAAACACAAGATTTTTGACGTACATACTTATTAAATTGTTGTATTCCACCTCGTACCCGCTACAATTGATAGAGAATCACTGTAAGCATGCAGTTAAGACAGTTTGATGTATTCCACTTAATAATACACAATAAAACAATAGGGCGGATTAGGGTAATGTGGGACACTTTTTGAAATTTTGACTTGTGCATCATATTTCCATATGAAGCCAAAACAATATATCAAAATGTTATATCATTATGAAATCCCAAGATGTTCCCTATCTAAATCAGAAGAAATGTTTCAGATATTGTAATTAACGGGGAAATGGCACATATATTAGTGCTCCTTGTGCCAAATCGTTTAAGAATTTGTGGACAGCTCATGCTCAAATCTGGGACACTATGTTTTGGGTTATAAATAGTCAGATTTTTACAAAGTAAACTTTACACTCATGGTTAAATTTGCATACCCATATTTGCTTAATTAATTTAGTAGGTCAACAGTGTGTTTGCTGTCTTCATAAGTCTAAAAAACTAGTAACCTATATGTTCATATATGGAATATTAAATACAATTATATAACACAGAAATCTTATATTATTTAAAATAATTTATTTTTAAAATGTCCGATTTCTGGAAGCAACAATAATAATAACCATGTAATAAAGTCAAAAATGTAAAATTGAGCTTAATAAAGATAGCAAAAAACACTTCATGACAGAAATAAGCAGTCCTGGCCAGTCATGGACGCATCACGGTCCAGGAAAAAATAATTACTTTATAATTGTATTGGAGTCTAACACACATGCTATACAGTTAATCTGAGCCGTGAATTAATTTGAGTGGTGACAGCTATTATGGGAGTGGCTTGATGGAGCACAGGAGTATGGAGGATGAGAAATGACTTAAGTATAAATAAATGTATAAATGCTGAAATAAATAAATAAATGCAGATATGCATAAATGAATGAATAAATTATTTTGTCAAAAGTGTAATTTTTAATTGTACTATTTTTGTACCATTTGTGTTATACTACATTTATTTCTGCATGTATTTATGTATTTCTACATTTATTTATTTTTACATTTATTTATGCATTTCTACTTTTCTACATTTATTTATTTCTGTATTTCTGTGTCCATATGTTAATAAGGTAGGCGGTCCTAACCTCTCTCAATGCAGGATTGGTCAATTAGTCAAACCAGTCAGAACAATCGTTTCTGTTAGAAACGAGAGATAGCAATTAGCCTAGTTAGCCTGCTAACTTTATTAACTGCGGTCAAGCTAGCCGCGTCTTGAAAAGACACGAGTCGTTTTTCAATACCAAGTACGCAAAGTTTGGATTTGTGTAGTTGGTAGTTCCGACTTCGCAAGTTCAACTCGGGAGTGTGAACTCCGGAGGAAGGGAGGACGCAAGTCCGGTGTTCCGGTGAATTCAGTTCCCCTGTTTCCCCCTCACAGCGCATGCGCAACTTCAGTGCGAAAATCATGGCATCAAAATTTGAAATAGCAGAAAGTTTCCTGTATGGGGTAGGTTTAGATGTAGGGTTGGTGTTATGATGCCGGTATGACAGCGTCTTTACATCCATTTTGACAGCACCCATACCGTAAATGCGCGATTAGACACGCAAAAAAAAAAAAAAAAAAAAGTGCGGCTGGACCGCCTACCTTATTAACATACGGACACAGAAATACAGAAATGAATAAATGTAGAAATGCATAAATAAATGTAAAAATAAATAAATGTGGAAGTACATAAATAAATGTAGAAATACATGTAGTATAACACAAATGGTACAAAAATAGTACAATTAAAAATGACACTTTTGACAAAATAATTTATTCATTCATTTATGCATATCTGCATTTATTTATTTATTTCAGCATTTAATTAATTTTTATTTATTTATTTATTTATTTATTTCTGCCTTTATGTATTTATTTATTTATTTATTTATACTTAAGTCATTTCTCGTCCTCCATACAGGAGATGCAGATAACTTGATCTCTAAGAAACTTTAATTAATGCTGTCACATAAGAAATCTGCTTCAAAGATAAAATTAAATGAATTGCTAATTACAACATTGAAATAAAAATGTGAAGCCTGTAAAAATACTAGAAATCGTGAATATGAATAATTGGGAATCATGTAAAAAAAATAATAATAATTTAATTTAAAAAAAACTGCACATTACATTTATCTATTATACCATTTATGCAGTTTTGTTCGCTTGGCTGTTTCCTTACAAAAGTCCAGAAATTTTTCGTCAGGTGTCTTTTTTAATTATATGATGTCATTACGTTGCTGTCTCGGCGCCAGCCAATCGCTGCATTGCTGATCGTGGTTTCGAGTATCGACCACAGTGTATGGCAGTGGTTTTCAAACCTGTCCTGCAAGCACCCGTGCCCTGCCATTTTATATGTCTCCCTTATCAGACACACCTGATTCAGCTCATCAGCTCGTTAGTAGAGACTGCAAGACCTGAATCAGGTGTGTCTGACAAGGGAGACACACAAAATGTGCAGGGCAGGTTTGAAAACCACTGGTTTATGGTATCGACACATCTGCCCTTTTCGGAGAACACGCAGTAATCTTAGACAATTTAATCCAGATGTTTTAATCAAATCCGCAAATTCCTTTGAAGAACCAAATTAGCCAGAGATCAGTTATCAGGATTAGAAGATGCGGCATCTTTCAAATCATCTCAGATGTGTTAAGCGAGGTACGAAGAACGGGCCCCTGGTCCGATCCGCTGCGATTGAGTGTAAACGGGGACTAATTTGCATATTTATATACCCATGTACTCAAAGAGGTAAGGGTGCAGAATTATATTCAAGCCATTTTAAGATATGGAGAAATTATTTTAATGGAAAAAAAAAGTTTATATATGTCATTTTGATTATCGAAGCTGAATTTTAAGGCATAACATTGTTGACTGTAGGAGGACTTTAAGCTAAAAAAAAAAATAAGAGAACAAAAAACACGGGTTTGGAACAACACGTTGTGAATAAATGACTGAATTTGTGTTTTCCGCATAGACCGTGTTTTCGTGATGCCTTTGGAATGCAGTGTTTGTCCTCCTGCAACGAGACAGTCTTGATGATTGACGGTGCGTGAGCAGCAGAGCTGGCGTTTCGATGCATTCCTATAAGAGTTGTTTAGCCAGAAATTAAAATGTTGTTGAATAATTAAACTATTGGTTAAGCTTCAGGCTCACGCGCTGAGGTGGGATTGACACAGGACCGGAAATGCCACTTCCGGGGCTTTTTTTGTAAATGAAACAAATCTCTCTCTCTCCCTCCCTCTCTCTCTCTTTCACGCTCACTAAATATAAAACATGACTACTGGCTAAATAAACAAATAATATGTAATCATGACATCTGTGGCGTTTTAAATGCGTGACGGTTACTATGACGTCACTTCCGCTTCTTGCCCGCATAACAGAAGAAAGGATATTTTGTGCTGTGATCAAAATCCATTTTTGTTCATAGCGTCGGTGAGTCTGTCTTTTATTTTTAAACTCTTTGTTGGCCAAAATCAAGATTTGATTACCTTTGTAGTGTTGTATGGATTGTTTTTGGCCTTTAAACAGAATAACTAGTTGTCTGGTATTACCCAAAGTCTTCTGTAAAATGGCAGCGGCACGGAAAGAGACGACCTGGAGGCGATACACAGGATTTCACCGGGGTTACTCGCTGATGGGTCATAAACCTGCTGTCTGTTCATAGGGGGAAATGACTCATATCAAGTTATTTCCGTTTTGACTCGAATTCGTCAAAGAACACACATTTTAGAAGAAAGGGTAGGCAAACTCATGACGACTGTCTGAACAATTACGTTATCATCCAGTAGAAATACATCAGATGTCGTTATTTTTATTTTTTTTTTTTACCAATACGACTTGCAAGGTTTTGTATTTTTCCATTAATAAGATAACATCTTAACTTCTGATTTAAACTAAAGTTGATCGAGTTAAACGAAACTGTAGAGGAGCCTCCTATTCACTAGGTGTAATATTTCAATTGGTTGTAGGCTGCACAGCTGGGTTAGTTGGGTGGAGCTTAACGTACAGCTCCCCCTTGCTGGATGTAATGGGTGGAGCTAGATACACCCTTACCCTAATCTGAAACCTAGCTAAACAAAACTCCACCCATTAGTTCCACAGAGAAGGTCAAGGACTGCCTGTTTTTTTACAGTCTATGAGGACTGCCCATTACATTCAGAGAGGGAGCAGGGTGTCATTTGGCTTTGCTCTGATTTTTTTGAAGGAACAAGGAAGAGTGTATGAACGAGCTCTGTGTCCGGCTGCAAAAACTGCTTTAGACTAGTCTTAAAAGTTAGTCATCAAATTTATTTATTATTTTTTTTTTTTTCCTGCAACTTTTTAAAATCAGTTAGATTGGTCTAATTTGAATCCAAAAAGTAAGACTGATTACTACTTGTTTGACTTCTAGTTAGTCAAACTAGTTTTTAAGACACAGACGTAATTAACAACATAGTGACTATATTTATGCAACTGGCCCCGGATGACAACTTGATTGGTCAGACTCACCGATATCAGCAATGGTGTTTTGTGTTTATTCTAAAACGCCTTCAGTTCTGCTACTTTTCACAAATGTGGTTTTATAAGTATAAAAAAAAAAAAAACAAACGTGTTAAATTGTCATGTTCATCAAAATAAACTAATAAAAATATACGCCCCACTTTATTGATATTTAAATAATACAAGCGTGTCTTGAACTTTTTTTTTTTTTTTTTTTTTTTTTTAAATTAAACTATTCTGGTTATTACATGTAGAATTCAGACGTCTGGTTATAGGAGTATTATGACATTTAATCCGTTTCATCTGTATTTTTAAAAAAATAAATAAGCAAACACCTGTTGAGAGTCAAAGCAGAAGGAATGTCCCAAATGGAACCCTAGGCCATTGTGGCCTTCGTCAGAGTCCACACGCTTTGACTCTCAGGTAGAAGTGTGCTGCTGAGCTCACCTCAGGCCCTGTCAAAAGTTGCACACTTCATGTGCACTTGTAGTCTGGTGGGCTTACCCCCTTTGCGCACCTCAACCTGAGCTCAGACTGAGGCGAGCTCCACTGTAGACTTTGGGACAGGGACTCAATGCGAAGTGCACATAGAGGGCACAAAGGTTTTTCCGAAACCTGAAATGACAAATGGGATATACTATGGTCTGCAAGTGCACATAAATGGGTGCCATTTGGGACGAACACACAAGCCATTTCACATCACAATAAGGAAAGAAAAGATGATTGCAACTTCTGTTTCATGCTTTAACTTATTACATTTTCGTTCATTATTTGCAGACTCCTGTTGAGAACTGAAGTTAACTGTAGACTTCATGTATTTTATACTGGGAAAAGGAAGAAATTAATTTAGGCCTGTTAATTAATCGTGGTTTTCTGTTTTGTTTACAGGTTCATGCATCATAGAGGAAGGAAGCACTTACCTCCTACGGCAAACTTTTATCTGTTCAAGAGTTCATTTCATTTTTCTAATAAGATTATGCATTCTGTCATGGACGACTAGACACCCGTCATGGGGTATCCAGCAGAGAGAAAGGCTTGAATGGGCACACCCTGTGGTCACATTTTTGATGTTTTTATGTTGGATTTCATACTGACTATATGTTAAGGTCTAAAGATGCCACCATTTGTCTTTAAAATGTATTTTGCTCAGTGTAGCTGTGGTGTAATTCTTAGTGATCCGGGATGAGCTTCAAGAGCTGCCGTGGAGCAATCTCATAAACTTCATCTTGTTCATCCAATTTGCTGTTTGTTTGATGTGGCTTGTTATATGCATCACATTATGTTTATGCAGTTTTAGTTCAGGGCATGTGTCATCAGTTCAGTGAAGAAACCCTTCTGTGAAGGTCCTTGTGTAATCGAGTCATGTTCTAAGGACATGGATAAGGAGGATTTTTTTTTTTTTTCGTAAGGGATTAGATGTTTGTGTAATCTTGTTTCTCTTGTTCACACAGTTCATCCTCAGCACGCACACAGGGTATTCAAGCCTTTCTCTCTGCTGGACATCCCTTTCCCCAATTTTTTTGAAATGGAAATTATACAAAACAGTGCTTTCTTAAGGGGTTTGTGTCGCAATAGCGCCCCTGCAGATTTACAATATGATAATTCATCTGAACTCTTTCGTATATCCACGTATGCTAAGTTCCCCACCACTGCGCCAGTGACGGAGAGGAGTCTCGCTCGAGCTGGCTTTTATTACACTGGAGTGGGTGACCGTGTCCAGTGTTTCCGCTGCAATGTGACGGCCGACAACTGGCAGTCCGGCGACTGCCCTGCTGAGCGCCACAAGCAGCTTTCTCCCAACTGCAGCTTCATCCAGAGTTTACCTGCCACCGCAAACCTCCTGTCGTCCTCCCACTCAGCCTTTTCCCCGCTTCGCAACGTAGCCATCCTGCAGCTGTCCGCCCCTGTAACCACAGTGGCGTCGACCACTTCAGCATCATCTTCAGGCCAAACAGAGGAGCAGGTGGGTTACCTAAACATGGGATTCAGCAACCTGGCACCCTCCAGTCCCATTTCCTCCCGTGGAGTGGAGGATATGTCTCACCAGCGACCTCCGGCTTGTCACAATCCCAGTATGCGCCGGGAACAGGAGCGCCTTGACACGTTTCAGAATTGGACTCTTGCTACAGTAACTCCAGCTGAGCTTGCCAAAGCTGGTTTCTACTACCTTGGCCAGGGCGACAGGGTGGCTTGCTTCAGTTGTGGTGGCCAGCTTAGCAACTGGGAACCAGGAGACCGGGCGGTATCTGAGCACCAGAGGCATTATCCCAACTGCCGCTTTGTTCGAGGCGACCGTGCAGAAAACGTACCGTTATCTGGTGGCGGCCTTTCCAATGTATCCAACTCTGCAATGCAACAGTGTGAAGAACGGCTGCTTACGTTTGTCAACTGGCCCTCAAGAATACCTGTTCGACCAGACCAATTGGCTAAAGCTGGTTTTTACTATGTTGGTAAGAGTCTTCATGACATTACAAGTCATTCAAGGTATAACTTTCGTGCCAGGATCCTCATGCTTATGATTATTCCTTTCCGTTTGTTTCGGTAGGTCGTAACGATGACGTGAAGTGCTTTTGTTGTGATGGTGGACTCAGATGTTGGGAGTCTGGTGATGATCCATGGGTAGAACATGCTAAGTGGTTT
Organism: Spinibarbus caldwelli; assembly: GCA_039654775.1. NCBI lineage: Eukaryota > Metazoa > Chordata > Actinopteri > Cypriniformes > Cyprinidae > Spinibarbus > Spinibarbus caldwelli. Next base: position 13,015,345 of record CM077259.1, read on the forward strand.
CCAAGGTAAATAAGTGGTGTCATTTTCTGTACCATGATGAAAGCCAAATATAGTTTTGGAGTTATATTTCTTATAATAATATTTCTTGCCATGAAAATAGCCACAGAAGCTGGAATGGTGTTAAACACAATCAATCAATCAATCAATCAATCAATCAATCAAACAAACAGTCCCATGATGACATTGTGAATATTAATTATGCATGCATGTTCTTCTAGATGTGAGTACCTGTTGCAAGAAAAGGGCCAAGAATTTGTTCATCAGATTCAAGCAAGATTTCCAAGACTATTTGAACAGGTATGTTACAAATACTGGTGTCATTTGTTGTTCGAAGTGATGCAATGCATATTGGTGGATATTTTACCTAGTTTTCATGTTTTACAGCTCTTGACTAATGGAGACAGCAACTCAAGAGAATTTGTTGATCCACCTGGTAAGCTTTCTATTAACTTTTCTATTCTATTGACCTACATGTGATGCTAATTTCTTTTAGTATTTTATGCAATGTTTTGTATTCATTAATTTTAGTCTGACTAAAGTAGAATAAATGAAGTTTATTTTTTCAACTCATGTATAGTTGTACATCTGGGTCCTGGAGAAGACCGTTCAGAAGATGCCGTGATGATGAACAATCCTGTGGTGAAGTCAGCGTTAGAGATGGGATTTGAACGTAGCCTGGTGAAGCAAACAGTCCAGAGCAAAATTCTTACAAGTGGAGAGAATTACAAAACCGTTCAAGAATTGGTTTCTGATTTACTAAGTGCAGAAGATGAGAAGAGAGAGGAGGAACGAGAGCTTCTTGCTGAGGAGATGGCTTCAGGTAATTCTACAAAATGTATTTTCTAGCTTGATTGTCTAATGATTCAAGAGTTTGACTTAACTGAATCTAGCACTTGTGTTTCTGTACAGATGGTTTTACTTTCCTTAAGAAACATCATGCTGCCTTGACACAGCGTCTAAAAAGCGTCCAGAGCTTAATGGATCATCTTCTGGAGGAGAACGTCATCTCACAAAAAGAGTATGACACTATTCGTAACTGCACTTCAGTCAAGCAGCAGACAGGGCAGCTCATTGATTTAGTCCTGTCAAAAGGAAACGCCGCAGCAGAGGTTTTCCGCAACTGGATCAAGAAGAATGATGTGTACCTGCTGAGAGAACTGATGGGTATGTAATATATGAATCAGATATGAGAAGGTGTTTGTAAATTTTCAGTGTTACATGTTGTTAGTCTGTGTCAGTGTGAAACTGCACTGCCAGTAGATAGGAACACTTGAATTACTTAAACATGGTGATGCCTTTTGTAAAGATCCTAAAATGAGCAGGGACAAATCCACAACAAACATAATCACTACATAATATTGACAACCAATTTTTATTTTTTTGTTCTTACTGCAATTTCAGCCCAGACAAATGAAGCTGCATCACCGAGTCAAGATCTTTCAGGTATATTCAAACATGAGAAAAGGTTTTCTTTTGATTTTTGCCCCCTTTTTTTTTTTTATCTCTAGCCATCACACTAAGGGAATCAGTTAGATCCCACTCTGGAACAGTGAGTTTGTATAAAGTGATTGACCCTGTCCATCATGTTCACAGACTTGCCAATGGAGGAACAGTTGAGAAGACTTCAAGAGGAGCGCACATGCAAAGTTTGCATGGACAAGGAGGTCAACATTGTCTTCATCCCCTGTGGTCACCTAGTGGTATGCAAAGAGTGTGCGCCTTCTTTACGCAAGTGCCCCATATGTAGAGGATTGGTCAAAGGCACTGTCCGTACTTTTCTATCATAAAATGAATCCTTTGACAAGTAACAAAACCAGAGTGGATTTTTTTTTTTTTTTTTTTTTTTAATTAAAGTTTAAAATTAAAATTCACAAAGTTTGTGTAACAACTGAACAAATGTCTGATGCCTGATTTTTAATTCATTAACATCTTGTCTGTAAAAATGCTTAAATACATTGTGCAAAAGTATTTTCATTTCAAGTTTGCACACAAGTTCTTCACACTTAATCGCATCTGTTGAATTTTATTTCAGATTAAAAACATGCCGCATATATAATAAAACACATCTGTACATTTAGTGTTTTAACAATTCTTTCAAGTAATTCACATACAATCAATAGAGGGGGGTAAAGGAAACATTTGTTTTATATGTCCAGGTCTTGAAGTTTACCCCAGCTTGGACCCACTTTGACTTTTACTTTGAGCTTTACATACAATTTCACAACACTCTCCATTTCTCGCTTCACAATCTGTGCAACCTGTAAAAAATAATACAATTAGACTTGTCACCACTGAACTTTTCTTGCAGTCCAAGGTAAACAATATTTAGAAAGACTAGTCTTCCTAATTACCTGAATGACATCTTCCTCTGCAACCTCGTAGATGAGTTCATCATGCAGCTGAAGTATAAAAAAGCCTCCTCGAGAGGGTCTAAATGGATTTCTGTGCCTACCACCTGAACAAAACACTATATATTAAATTCACATCTCGCATTTAAAAGTGAAAATGCTGTAATATAAAGTTGCTCATACCCAATCTGATTGGAGGGTGTTGATGTGACGTAGGAACTCCAGGAAACGCTGCCTCCAATCTACGCTGGATGTTGATGGTTGCTAATTTGACAATGTCAGCAGCAGAGCCCTGCACGGTTGTGTTCACTGCCTGTCGCTCTGCCTAAAAAATGATCATCAAAATTAAACACTTATTCCACTTAAGGTATAATCTAATGGAGGGATCATGAAGACTTACATGAGACTTTATGTACACATTTGTGTCTTTTATTCCAGGCAAAAAACGCTTCCTGCCAAGTAATGTTTGCACATAACCATTTTTCCCACACTTCTGCACAGTTTCACGCAGAAAGTTCTGAATGCCTTATAGAAAAATAAAGAAATGACACTGTTACCATTATTTCAGGGTTTTTTTTGACCAGGCACCAATTGTAAATTGTCATTTACCTGTATATCTGGATTTAAATGTCTCAATGTAACAGGCAGCATCATTCTCCTCGATGCCCATTTGTTCTCCAAGAGACTTTGCTCCCATACCATAGATTATTCCATAACAAATCTATTGACAAAAATGTTAAGATTTTAGTGACAACAAATAAAATTTCAATCATCAGTTGCAAGTGAAAATATTAGTGTGCTAATGACTACTGTGTAGTCATTTACATAAAAAATAGCTGCTTTTAGAACGCTTGTTCATGTAAATGTATAGAAATTTATTTTAATGTAGCAAACCTGTTTGGCCTGTTGCCTCATATTATCATCAACTGAAGCAGGGTCTACCACTTTCCACTCAGCTGCTATGCTTTTAAACACATCTGCCCCACTGTTGAGCACATGGAGGAGCCGCCTGTCCCGGGACAGATGGGCTAAAATGCGGAGCTCCAACTGTGAGTAGTCAGCAGCCAGAATCAGACCTCCTGAAGACATGTACAAGATTAAAACAGAAAGCATGTTAATGTGGCATAAATAATGTTTATATAAGCAAACAGATGTCCCTTTTGACCGCTCAATAATAAAGTTTCATACCTAAAAAAGGAACAAAAGCATGCCTCATGCTGACAGAAAATGGCATCCCTTTGTCTGGTGATTTGTCTGATACTTTTAAAAGGGGTGCCAACTGCCGGTTCATCTTTGATCGTTTACCCCTTAAATAAATAAACGTCATTTTAAACATATGCGACATCTTCGTTATATAGAATATATTCTATACAATAGAGAGAAAAACACTGCAGCAATATAAGACTGTACCACGTCTTGCTTGCACCATTCTGTGATGGTTGACTTTCATCTATAAGTGCTGGCATCTGAATTTCAAAATCTTTTGGGACATTCTGAATGTTTGGTTCAGTGAAGCTCACACGCCCTATATGAGAGAACGATTCAAACATTCAAATACTGTCATAGAAAGATGCATATAAATTTTAAAGGGTATTTCTTCATGCTCCACACCTGTGGCGGTGTGTGACTGTGAGATTGGATGTATTCTGTCCATCTTCAGATGTGTGTGCCACTTCTTCTCTCGTTGCAAGGGGAAAACCACTTTTGTCAAAGCATTTGTGATCCTTCTCCATTCAAGAACAACACCTGGTAACTGATGCAGTGGCTTGAGCTTTTCCAAAACATCCTTATGAAATAAGAAAAGAGTGCATTTTGGAAGTACATACCACAAGTTTAAATAACAGAAAAGGTCTGGAACTGTGAAACGTACCTTAGTTGTGCTGAACTGTTTTGAAAGTTTGATACGGGCTCCTGCTCTCCTAGTGTAGCCCAGTGTCTTCTTATTCTTTGGAGCATTAAGATCTCCATTGGGAGGCAGCTTCAACTCTAGAAACAACACCTGTAAAAGTAGTGATGGAGGATTATAAAGGTTTTTCCACACAGGATAATGAATTTCTGTGTTGATAACTTTATATAGCAATAACCTCTGCTACATCCTCTGGACTTGTTAGTGAGAAGCTGTGTCCTGCTAGCTGATAAGCTTGGGATTCAAGAGCACTTAGCTTGGCTTGCATCACATGTTTCTGAGCCTCACATTCGGCAACACTAAACCCAATTCCATTTAGCTCCAACAATGCCAGGCAGTATTGGGTGGGCATCTCTACTTTCTTGAAAACATCTAGCAAAGAAAAGAACAAGACATCAAATAAGTAGTATCTATATCATCAACTTAAATAATAGTCCAGGTTTGTCCAATCCTGCAACTGTAGTGCCACTATCCTGCAGAGTTTATCTCAAATCTCAATCAGCTAATCAAGGTCTTCAGAATTACTAGAAACTTCCATGCAAGTTTGCAGGGGCTGGTTGGAGCTCCTACTGTGTAGGACACTTGCCCTCCAGATGCAAGACTGGACACCTCTGATACAGACAAATCGAGAGGCTCAAATGATGTTTCTACCCAAGAAACCATCCTTTTCAAGAAGACAGTTGAGTTGCGTCATGACCCTAAAAACCAGAACAGACTCAACAGCAGCTCTGTAGCGTCCAGGTTGACTGGCATCTCCATAGATCCCTAAACTCTGCACACCCTGACCAGGGCTAATTCCTTCCAGCATCGGGAGGTCCTCGGTAGTGAAGCTGGAAACCATGTTGTGGAGGGTGCGCTCTTTGGAGCTTGAATCCAGAAGCCAACATGCAATCTATTCAAGGACAAAGAACTGAATGTAGTTAGATATCCTTTCTCTTTTTTCACTCCATCTTTTTTCAGTTTGACTGTATTCTATCCTACCTTTGGGTCTTCAAATGTGCCACGCATAGGAAGCTCGCATGCGAGGAGCAGTGTCTTGTAAATTTGAATGAAGTCATAAGTGACCATCACACTTGATTCTTTTTCTAAGCAGCACTGAATTTGCCTCAGTCGCTCCTCAACTGTAAGAGTCTCATCAAGAGGCGGTGGAGCTAAGCTGGCACTTATATCTGTCAAAAGACAAGAATAGCAGTAGGTTTGGACATAGTGACATTCAATGGAACAAGCTTGTTAAAGCTGGTCTGAAACGTTTCCTACCTGTGTCTGACAGCTCCTGTTGTAGAGATACAAAATAAGCATCTTTTGCTCCCCAGCATACAGATATGCCAATGACAACAAGATCCTCATAACCCTTAAGAAGGAAGCCACCTTTTCTTTTCCTCATTGGGGTAGTAGCTTCAACAGAGGATTACACAAGTTTATTAACTGGATAATATCTGGATATGACATTTTCTTTTATGTATATTAGGATACTAATTCAGATAGGAAGCAAAATTTCTTACATTTTTTGAATTTTCCACCTATAATGGTATCAGGTTGCACTGAGATGTTGTCTATCTTCTCACAGGCAAGAGCAAGAGAAAATCTGTCCTTTGTTTTCCACTCCTTTATAAATGTATGGAAAAGCCTTTTATCACTTGCAACATCAATTATGGAGAATGATTCTGGACTGCAGGAGTTTGAAGCAGGAAGTGATTGACACTGAGAAAGCCTCGTAAAGCCCTCATCAGCCAGAGACATGTCTAACTCTGATGCTGAGTTTGTCTTCAAACAAGACTGATAATCTTTCTGGGAACTGGATTTAGAATTTGGATCCAGTTCAGACCTGTGGTTGGTGACATTAAAAGGTGATTGTATAGCTGAAGTGGTCATTTTAACTCGTGGTGTGACTGGTTCAGAAACTGGCGTGGGAGGAACAAGGTCATTATGAGTCACTGGTTTGGCCTGGACTACCCCAAAATCTTCTGTTCTTGAGCTTCTTGGAGCTCCCTGATCAATTCCATGCTTTGTAATTGGGGAAACAGCTTTTTCGATAACAACAGCAACAGCAGCATTTGGTTCCACCACAGCTGAATTTGACTGCCTTGGAACCTCAGATAGGGTTGAAAACTGATCAGACCATTTATCAAAAATGTCCTGCATTCCTGGGCTGATGTGAAACGATGAACTGTTTAATTGACATCTTTCAGCTGAAAAGCTTGAATGAGGCTCATTGCTTTGTGATACATGTAGTTCAGACACAATATCATCTGTATAACTGGGCTTCTCTGCACCCAATCTTGGTCCATCACAAGCCTTGACAGCGTTGTTCATTTTGTCAAGGTACTGCTCTCCAATAAGTAGTGAATCTCCCCATTCTGAAAGGTTGAAAGATGATTCGCCCCATTGGATTGCTTCCTGATCCTCTGTTGACACGGCATCTCTTCTCTCCGGAATGAGTTCTGGAGAAGAGCCGTTTGAATTAGCATGTGCTTGTACCACCTGCTCTTCTTTGTTGTCTCGATCCATTGCTGCCTCCTCCATGGCATCCAAGATGGAGTTGTCATAGAGACTGTCAAACAGAAAACTGCTGCTCCGGTTGAAGCTGTTGTCAGTAACATGATCAGAGGACTCATGATTTTCCCTTTGCTCAGCAGATTTATCGGCACATGATTCTTCTTCAGTAACCTGGTTACTGTAATTTAAAATATTCTCCAACTGGCTGTCAGTAAGCGAGATGTTGTATTTCGGTTTGAATTCAGTGGCCGGGCCATTCTTATGAGGGGATAAACCTTCAACTGGCTCTTTGTTTAGATCTTTTGATGTTTCATTCTTATTTTTCAGGGAAGATGAATGGTTGACAACTTTCATCTCACTTTCTGAATCAACATGATTGTTATTTTCTTTGAGAGTGTTTAAATTACCAATGCCATGTGAAAAATCATCCCCTTGAAGCATTTTCTCAGTCTGTGTATCAAGTTGAAAACTATCACCAAACTCTTCCAATCCATTTGTGTACAAGTCAGGAGAACTAAGCTTCTCAGAATGACACACTAAATCATGTTTGACTTTGATTTTTAACTTTAAGCCAGTGTCATTCTTATCTCTGCTGCTGATTTTCCCGAAACTGTGAGTAACCGTTTCTCGCTTTTCATTTTGAGTCAAATGTTTTGTTTTAGATGTGCACTTTTTTGCGGTGACATTTGGAGTTTCCCCAGCCTTTTGTGGATCACATGAGTGAGAACAATTTTTAGACTCAATGACTTGGTTCAGTCCAGCAATGAATGACTGGAGATTCATCTTGTCTTTATCTATTCTACAGTCAGTTTCAGATTTATTAAAGCAAAGCTCCTCAACTTTTGAGATTAGAGCTGGTGTTTTTGATTCACTGACTGTGGGTATTGCATCAGCGTCCACAACATCCATCCTTCTACGTTTCGAAACTGAACTTACACAAAGATGGTCACTGCCAGAGTTACAGGTACTTTTTGAACAGGTATTGTGTTCTAACGTCTTTTGAAGTGATTTTGAAGAACAATCCGATGACTCCGCTGTTTGGTTATTTTGACAGCCCTTGTCTTTCACATTTATTGATTTGAGAACTTTATGCAATGTACTTGATTGCTGTTCACATTTCTTAGCAGGCTGACAGTCAGCAGATGATACACCTGAGTCAATATCCATTGGCTTTTCTGAATTAGTAGTGACCTCTAATGGCCTCAAAGGAGGATGGGAACAACTGTCAGCATTTTTATCCACCAACAACTTCTGTTCGTCCACATTTGCGGTTACATGTTGCCCCTCTTCATGTTCTGGGCACCTTGACATAGACTGTAGAGTTTTTTTGTTGGCTGATTCCTCGGGTGAATGGGAATCTGGCTGGGTCTTTGTTGAGAGGGATGCTGGGTTCCATTCCACCCCAAGAAGAGCCAAATCTTGCTGGAGGAGCAGCTGGGCCTCAGCCACGATTTGCTGAGCAGCCTCCCTTTCAGTCAAGGCTTTTTTCCCGCTGACCCAGATGCAACGCATGCTTTTACGTTCTTGAGCCTCTACCTCACTTTCATCCACCGCCTGCCTGGAGCTGCAGAGATTCAAATTATCACTGTATGACTTTAATCTATGGATGAATCAATATTCAAATTCTGTCCATTACAATAAACCGTTATGGATATTAACCATAACACAAACTAAATTAACGTCCAACTAAATAAAAAAAAAAAAAAAAAACACAAAAAAAAGTTATTTTAAATCCTACAAGTGAATTTATGCATCACAACATTTAAATATACAATAGGAAACATGGGACATTAATTTTGAGAGTTACTAAAGATTGTTGATTGATTGTTTTTAAATATTAACAAAGTACAACAGCAAGGGTGATTTAAAAAAGAAAATCAACTGAAATCATTCATTTTAAAACTATGTAATATCGGCCAATAACTGATATATCACTCATCTCTAAAATGACCACATTCTGCAGTAAATAAAATGCTTATCAAACATAAGAATAACATCAAATAAACATTTTAAGCTGATCATCTCCCTGTTCCATTACCTTTTGAAAGGAATAGCTTTCCTGAGGGCCTTCTCCACCTCTGTAACATCAGCTCTGGCCACCTCTGCCACTGTGACAAACCTAGAGCTGTAGAGCGTACGTGCTCTCTGGGCGTTTAGTAAAGAAATACGAACCAGATCGCACAACTCCCTCTGGACTCCAAAACTCAGACGACTCTGGAACTGGGACAGAAGCAGCTCTAGGTTGTGCCACCCAAGTCGATTACAGAAGACTGTAACCATACCTGAAAAAAAATTGTTGCCAAATTTTTAACTCAGGCATCGGTTATCTTATATTGATAAGTAAGTAAGCCCATGCCTACACTTTGAAGAGATGTTTACCTGCATATGTTGAGGCAGACTGCTGAAGTGACTGAAGCTGCCCTCGGCTACAGCCATACTTCTTTGCAACAGCTCCAAGTGGTTCTTCGCTTACCAGGTCATGGAGAACTAACGTTGTGAAAAAACTGCACAACAACAAAAAAATACACATCAACATACTGCTACTTAAAGGGTTAGTTCACCCAAAAATGAAACTTCTGTCATTGGTAGAACCCTTGCTGTCTATGGAGGGTCAGAAAGCTCATGGATTTCATCAAAAATATCTGAATTTGTGTTCCGGAGATGATGAAGGTCTCTTTATCCCTTTAACTGTAAACATTAATTGAAGCACTCTATATTCAGAAAATACATAGTACCGTTTGTGAATGGCCATCTGTCTGCGTTGCTTTTCTGTTTTAGCAATTAATTTGCCACCAACGGAGCGGGCCAGGAAACCTTCTTGGATGCCCACCATCTCAGCCACCCGTTTCATTGCAGATGGTAGTTGCTCCCACAGACAGAAGAACTGGTACCAGTCAATTGTAGTCCAGTCCACATACACAGGTGTTATCTTAAAAATGCATAATGTGATTTTGTTAATAACCCATATTTTTAATATAAAGAACAAATCTGTGCTACAAATGATAAACTGAACTGTTTTGTCTACCTGATAGAGGATATGGAGATCATTTTCCAACACAAAACCTTTCATTGCTCTCTGGAGATCTGCAAAAATCCCCAGGGCTTCTGGGGGTGATAAAGACGAGGACAGAGTCGCAGAACCCAGATGTGTGGGGCAGTACCTCTCCACTGTGAGACAGGCAATCATCAGTTTATCAAAATGTCAACATCTATCACAAACCACACAAAATAGTTTTTTTTTTTTCATAAATTACCATCTCCCTCCTTCTGTATATGTATAAACTCATTGTCCATCAGCCACTCTATGCAGGCCTCAATAGCCCCTTTGCTTCGAGTTTCTGATTCAGTTCCATCCTGATGTGGCTGTTCGGCTGCAATACTGGCTGCCAGAAGAGTGCAAGAAGCATACATCCTCACATCCTGAGGTGAGCTGGCGACTCCTCCAACGATGATCTTCAGTCAAAATAATGAAATTAAATCCCGTACATACTCACCCAATACAGTAACATACAACATATATTATAAGAAGCAAGACTTTCATACCTCCAGGATGGCCCTGAGCATGCTGGTAGTGACGCCCTCACCCTCCCGCTTCACCAGGCAGCTGCTGATAGGCTTGAGTGAGCCCTGGATGAGGCTCATGCCCTTCGCACGTTCAGCCTCTTTACAGACCAACACACTCTCACCTAAGTCAACACAGATCATTGCATTACTATTAACAATAATACTTTTAATGTTAGTCTCTAACAAAAAAGTTGCTACGAGATTGCCTTCAAAACCTGTAGCACTCACCCATGGTGTCCACTCCTTTACGACCTGCTCGTCCCACCATCTGCTTATAGGTTAGAATGTCCAACAAATGACCGTTAAAAACAGGGGTTCTGATAATCACACGTCGGGCGGGCAGATTTACACCAGATGACAAGGTGGAGGTGGCAGCTAGCACCCTAATGTAGCCTTGACGAAAAGCACCTTCTAGAATATCCCTCTCATCAAACGTCAAACCTGAAACAAGGGTTCCAAGGGTTTAGCACAATGGATTTGGAATGTCCTCATCTTTTTAAAATGACAAAAAATGTACTTTTTTATCATTACAATATTTTTTACAATTATGTAATCACAGGTACCTGCATGGTGGAAGGCCACCCCCCAGGGAACCGTTCGCTGAAGCACCTGGTCCAAGCCTGCAGGAGTACGCTTGAGCTGGGCTACTACATCCTGGAGACCTTCCTGATTCAGGGATATACTCTGCACTCCAGAGCGTGACTGCATTTCTGCAAAAGCAAACAATGTTGAAGAATGTTAAATACATACCTGTATAGTAAGAAGCATACAACTTGACATATCTGTATCTGTAAACCTTTGTGATGAAGATTGTAAAACTCTCTTCCAATGCTATCTGCTAGCTTCTCACACCAGTTCTTTGAAGGGCAGAACAGCAGTGCAGAGTGTCCATCCTGCACTGTCTCAAAGCAGAGGCTGACAATGTGATCATCATCTCCCTACAGACAGAAGAACATCATATCTTGTAATAGCAGATACATTTTATGTCATGCAAAATTTGATTCAGTTTTCAGAGGCCAATAAATGTCAAGCTCTGACCTTTACGGGAAGAGCTGGGGTGAACTGTCTGACCAGGTTCATAGATCCATCATAGACATTTGTGCCTATCTTGACCCACTCCATCAGTGGCACAGGACGATAGTTAGTACTATACAGCTCAGCATTCAACCAGCGAGCAAGAAGGTCCAAGTTTGGCAGTGTGGCACTCATACCAACAATCTGCACACCAGTAGAGGTACTTTGAGCAGAGCCCCTTAAAATAGAAACAATGTTAACCTTCATCATAGAAATAGATTATCAGCAACATTTCTGGAGGATTATTGGCTTAAACATTGTATAATGACAGACCTTGCTGTGTTTTTTTGGGCAATGTATTGGATTTTAGTCAGCAAAAGTTCTAACAGATATCCACGACCAGAGTCCCCAACCATGTGCAGCTCATCGACCACAACAATTCCTGCAAATTGAGTGAAAATTTAGTTTTACAAGAGTACCTGTAAGAGTAAAAGACGTAAATGGTAAAAAATGTCATTATTTTACCAAGAAGATCCAATTTGTCTTCTTCAATGAGCCTGTTGATGAGTCCATTAGCTTTCTCTATTGTGCAAACAGCTACATCCAGAGCTGAAAACCCACCAGCTGCTGAAGTGTTACCCATATACCCCTCCACTCTGACCCCTGCCTCCTGAAATACATTCTGGGTGAAAATGGCAAGTATATTATTAGTAAAATCTCATCAACAGAATTCATAAATGTATAAGATAGATTATAACTGTATATGTACTCACAGCTGAAGAAAAATTAAATAAATTATCAGTGGGCCAACTGAGATTTGACAATTATATATGCACTCAGGAAATGGGAACCAACCTGTAGATAAAACATCTTCTCACGAGCCACAGACACAAAAGGAAGAATGAACATGGCCTTTTGTCTTGTTTCCAAAACTCTCTTCAAGATTAACAGCTCAGAAACCAAGGTTTTTCCTGCACTGGTTGGAGCTATTAAAAAATAAAATTTTAAATGTTTTAATAAACATATTCAAGAAAAGTATCATGTAATCAGAAGAAGTTATAAGTTATATATTCAGTGTGTGATCAGGTGCTGATCACAAAACATTTGCAGTCAACAAGATGTCAAAAAACAGCTATTTACCAGAATACACCAGGTTCTGGCCCTCCAACACTTTGCCCAAGGTCAGACACTCAGCCTGCCAATCAAACATCCTTTGAACACCAAGACTCTGGTATTTCTCCAGAACAGGCTTAGGGAGACCCCAACTGGAGAGCAAAAGCTTGTTTGACTGATCAGCAGGACGTCCCATGTGGATGCTTTGTGCTGTTCGGTATAACAAACAGCAAAAACTGAATTAATATTTCACATACCAGCATTTCTTATTATATATTATATATATATATAATGCCACACGATTTTAAAAAGTTTGGGGTCAGAAAGTTATTTAAAAGAAATTAAACTGATCAAAATTGACAGTAAAGACATTTATGTTACAAAAGATTTGTTTTAAATAAGTGCTGTGCTTTTGAACTTTATATTCTCAAAGAATTCTGAAAAAGTATCACGGTTTCCACTAAATTTTCATGCAACACAACCGTTTTTAACATTGATAATAATAAATGTTTCTTGAGCAGCAAATCAGCATATTATGACATCTGAAGGATCATATAACATTAAAGATGGGAGTAATAGCTGAATAAATATAACATAAACAATGTTCTTTAATCAAGTTCTGACTTCTTTAAATATAAAAGTTGGAAATCTACCTGCATCTGGTAGTGTAGCATCACCAAGAGCACTGAGATCCAGTCCAGGAGGAGGGGTCAGCACAGAGACTGAAAGGTTTTTCATTGATCTCTTTTGCTGCTGCAACATAGATCGCTCTTTAGCAGCAGCCATATGTGTCGGACTGAACAGAATGTAATCCTTGGAGGTACTGAGAGAGTCATTTGGGCTGGTATCTCTTCTGAACTTTAACTTTTGCTTGTTGTTCACTACTTTAGGTGTTTTTTTCATGGAGTTGAGGATCTTCTGAGGTGAAGAATATTCCTTTTCATATTTCATCTCACAGCCACGGGCCCGTCCTCCTGCTTCAGTATTTTTGGTTTCACTGAACAAAAGTTTTTGGGCCAAATCCCTCCAGTCGTTCTCTTTTTTGGCTTGTGTTCTGGTTCTTTTGCGCTCTGGTGGTGACCATGCTGAGCCTGGACTTGAAGGGCTGATATTTTCTACATTTTGCACTTGTTGCTCACAAATATTTTGTGGAAAGTCAGTGTTTTTCTTAAGTGATGCCGATTCAGTTTGTTGAATGTTTTCATCTTTTTTGAATTTTAAGACTTCTGGACCCAGTTCATCAATAGCTTGTAAAATCTCCACATCCATAGCCAGAGTAGAGTCTCCTGGCATCCACTGCTTATTCTGGTTTTGCTTTAAAAAGAAAATGTGACTTTTGCACTTAGTTTAACAAAGCTTATTAGTGGCAAAATATTATATAAATTAAATAAAAAACATACTTTTGTCTCATTACATCTTCTGCTCTTAGATATATCTGTTGAAGAAGAGCATGCTTGATGCAGGCGACTTGATTGTCTATGTGGTTTCTCATCTGCAAGAGTTAAGCTACACAAATGAAAAAGTACCAGTTAGTGACAACAATATTTTTCACATCTGACATAAACTACAAAAGCAAAAACAGGTTGTCAAAACAAGCTCACCCTGAGAAAAATATATTAATTATAGCCTCAACATTAAAAAGCGCTATTGTTTTCACTAGGAACTCATATAAAGTCTTGCTTACTTATTTGTGTACATTAATAGCTCCATGTCAACCAAGTTTGCAAACAAACCAATGGAAACGTACACAATCAATAAAAGCACAACACAGTTTCAGATTTCCAACATATCTTACCCCTTTGTCTTTACAATCCGATGCTGTCCCAAATAAATCTTTCTTGTAGTTGAAGTAGTCATCACATTTAGAAATTAAATGACTACTAATGTCTTTACATACAGTGCTGTGGTTGAGTAAAAATATAAATAGCAAAATAAAATATTTTGTTAAAGTAGCTGTTGTGTTGCTACCTCTCGTCGCTCCACATAAACAATCTCATGTTAATGAATTAAAAGCGTTTCTAAAACTATTTACATAAAAAAAACATCACAAAGTCTTTGAATGAGTGATATCTAATTTGTCCTGTCGGCTACACAAAATTTATTTGTGTAAATTCATATTTAAAGACAATTCTAAGAAATCAAAACAAAACAAAAAACATCCAAATCAAAGAGCCCGCGGTGTTCGCACACAAAAGTGTCCCGAGGAAACAAGTCTACAGTGCCGAGGTTCCTCCAGTGACTGCATATAATATCATATCATTTCAGCTTAAAAATTCTAAATCATATTAAAAACTGCCAGCTGACATGGCTTTATATTTAAACATTTGGGATAATATTTATATGTCGTTATTGTTTCAGTGAATCAGATTTTTGAACGAATCTTTTAACTGAACGATCCTGAACGTCTCTCGTTTAAATGACTGTTTTGCTGCCTTAAAAGATTTAAAGTAGCTCAAGCAAATAGCAACCGAGGTATCGAGTATATTTTTGGTGATTCAAAAGACTCATTTGGATGAATTAAAATCCCCACCACAACACTGAGATCTGCAGTATGAGCAAAGCGCAGGGGAAAGACATATTACATAAACGTGATCACAAAGGAGTAAATTTCTTTAATTTACGCAAACCTGAATATATAATATAAGCTTTAAAAAAATGATCGTAATTTATCTTTAGTTTAAAATGACAAATTTCTAACATTGTACTGTAGATGGAGCTGTGCTCCCTGAGAATCGAGGGAGAAACCAACGAGGAAGAGAATCGTGCTTGTTTTGAAACTCAAATTTTGTAGCTCACTTTTTTGTTTCTGATCTTTTTTCATTAGATAATTTTCTTGTTGCGTGTCTTTAATATATTTCAGTTTAAAAATATTTAAAAGGTCATTTAAAATCTGAGTCCTCTGTTTTGTTAGTAACGTTATTTCCTTGTAAAGAATAATGGTATTATGGTCACTGTTTGTAAACCTTGTTAGTATTTTAAGCACTCATGAGCAACACACGGGCTCTGGTGAGTTGCACAATACTTTCTCTGCAAGACTCTTGTTTTGTATATCCATGCTGCAAAGGCTGTCTATCCAGATTAATTCAGGAAAGCAAAAGGTACGTGGTAAAATTGAGTTAATTTTTTATTACAAAGTATGTTGAATGTGCTTTAAATGTATTTGGTTAATGTATCATTATGTGTGATTACTGATGCTATAACACAATTACTTTTAGTGGGCCGTGTGTTCAATTAAAAAGCATCTGAAGATTATGAATAACTTCTGAATCATTATTTTTAGAGCTATATGTGGAAGATGTGGATTCGCATGTGACTTACAAAACGTGGACTACAGATACAGGCTGTCATTTAAAGTGTCCAGAAACCAAGATATATTTGGTGTGACAGTATTCGGAGGCTGTTTAAATCCTTTCTTTGGTATTACTGCTGGTGGCCTTCAAAGGTGTGTTTTAAAGCATTTACAAATTTTAAACATCTCTGTTAATTCATTGCTGATATAAAGTGTGATGTTTCCAGATGTATTGATTTAGAGAAAACTGATGGCACACACACTGTTGAACAACTGCTTGTCAAAGCTGTGGAAGACTGCTTCATAGGAAGATGTGTCATTTTTGGATTGAAGGTATGGAATATGTCTTTATTTCATTTGGGGTGGAGCATCAAAATTATCCTCTTTTTATTAATTTTGCTCAATTCTTGTTCCTTCCTAACAGGTTCCTCATAAGGTTGCCACTTCTTCTCTGTCTGGACATTTGGTGGCCTGCCAGATCATTTCTCCATGTGAGTCTTTGATGGGATGTACAGTAATCGGTTATTTTAAAAACCTCCTGCGAGCGAATTCACATTCTGCCAACAGTACCTGTCCATCACAACAGAAAGACTCACAAAGTTCACAAAGAAATGAACTCAACAGTTTTGATTACACTCCTCCATCATGTGCAAAGCTGGATTCTCAACCCAGCAATGAAGGATTCACACTCTCAAGCGCATGGCAATCACCTGGGTTATGCTTCCCCCCGGAAGAATTAAGTTATGACTTGTTACAGCAGTCCAGAGACTGTGATCGTAATATTCCTTCACCGAAGAATGAAGAGATAAGAACATGTAAATGCACTTGCCAAAGCAACACCAGTCAGTTGAAGTATGTTAGTTGTATACAGGATGAACTAAAAAATGAAACACAGAACATTCACAGGAAATCTTTTTCTACGAGTTGTGACATGTTTGAATCATCAGCACATTTTAACAGTTCTACTGCATGTGACACTGTAAATCCACTTAGCACCTTGTCCTGTGGAAATAATACTGAAATAACGAAATCCGGACAGCTTGTAAGAGCTAAAATCGGGGAGGAATATAATGCACCTTTACACGAGAAGTCACTTTACAGTCTTGATTTAGAGGATGCACCTTTATCAGAAAGCTTACAAGATTTTGTCAGCGTTGAGCCTCAGATATCAAAGATAATTGACACAAAAGAGCACAGTAAAAGCGATCAAATGATTCAAGTGCAAAATAGATGCTCTCTGACTGAAAATTCAGCGGTCACACGCATCTCAAAAACTATACCAGTGACTCTTTGTAGTGAAACATTGTCCTCACCAATGCGCAATGTAAACAACACAAGCTGGAAAGAGAACAATGAAAATGACTTTCCAGAAAATCTTGAAACTAAGATGAACAATGCTGAGATCCATAAGACTCCCACTGTTTTGTGCACTACCAGTTCTTCAAAAAAGTTGATAACTTTTAGTCCTGACATTACGTGTGCATTTAATCGCTCTACAAACAACAGGTTGTCTTTTTCGAACAAAAAAGAACTCACTTTAAAAAGAAAAAAATCAACTAGGAGCAGAGCCTCTGTTGCTTTTTGTTCAGTAAACCATGAAAAGGGCAAATATTTCAGGCACTGTGCACAAAGTGAGGTCCATTCTGTAAATTGCAAAGTCAGGCAGGAACGTATTGTGTTTGATGACCATGAGGAGAAGTACAATTGCTCTGTAGATTTGTTTGCTTCTGGTGAAAGCAGTATGGACATGAACCTTTCGGATGTGACAGAGATTTGTAAAGTCAATGAACCAAGGAATGTCAACACATCAGAGCCTGGAGGTTCAGGTTCTCTGCCTTTTTCACCATGTTTGCAATCCACCCCAGTTTCTTATTATAACAACTCATGTGGACAGAAGACCAGACGAAGCCAAAAGCGTGTAGGCTCACTGTGCTCCGGAAAAATTAAATGCGAGTTTAAAAGTAAGATCATAGATCTGAAGTTAAGTGATAAAAGACAAAAGGTGGATCAGTTGCCGATTATTGGGTCTACTGAGAGTTTCTCAAGCAAGTCTGACATGCAGGATGCGAGTTGTAATTTATCTATAAATGAGTGGTCCAAAGATCTTTTTGAAAATTCATTTTGAATTAAAATGAAGTGAGATGAATTACAATATTTGTTCTGTTTAGTAATTGTAAATAATCAATTTTGTAAATGTAAATGGAGTTGCAAATAAAACACTGTTTGAATGATTTATAAATATGTTTACGGAAAAATTACAGATTTTATTATTATGATAAATACATACGAGGAATTGTATATTTGCATGCATCTATGTTACGTAATCATAATTATACAGACTCTACGTGTCTAATAATCAAAGTTTTGATTTACAAATGTATAATAAAAAGGGTGAGGAAAAAAAACGTTTGTCAAATAAAAATTGTGTCTGTTTTGCTCAGTGTTAAGTCCACCAATGCTTCAGTAACGTTGATGTATTCAAAACAGACGATTAAAATGCCAGATAGGTAGTGATAATGAAGCCTATTTCCATAAGTCTGCTCTTACAGCTTTTAAAAAAAGCTGAACCTCTATTCTATGCAAATTATCATACAAGTGTGTATTTCATTTTCAAGGTGATGACGACATTGTGCTCTCTGTTGTGATTTTTGTTGATTTATTGAATTATTTAATTCTGATAGGCTCTTCTTGGATATAATACTTCTGTTTTAACCAATGACATTGAGCGCAAAGTCTTCATCACCCAATCAAACGCGAGCGTTTCAGCGCAGCCAATCAGGAAGCAGTGACGCGCGTTAAACTATAAGCATTTCAGATGACGCCTGAAGTACGACGGACATTTTGCAACGCTTTATCCAAACAGAAAAATCGTTATTCGAAAACAAGACGCGAGGAGTTACGACGCGACATTCGACGCACAGAGGAAACCAAGAGGAAATACAGATGTTTAAGAGGACTGTGTTGCAAGTAATGTTTGTATAATAGTTTAAATTGTGTGGCGCCAGCCTTCGACTCAACGGCTCAAAGATGTCTGACGGAGGCGCGAGGGAGGACGCCTGCCGCGAGTATCAGTCCTCGCTGGAGGATCTGACTTTCAACAGCAAACCGCACATCAACATGCTCACCATTCTAGCCGAAGAAAACATCCAGTTCACCAAGGATATCGTCGCAATAATTGAAGCACAAATTGCCAAGGTTTTTATGAAAATAGATTTATTTTTGTTTCGTTTCAGTCATCGTCTATTAGCTCGAGTGTGGCTAGTTAGTTAAATGACGACATGAGGCCTGTAACATGGCTGCAGCACGATTAGTTCGCTAACCACTTTGTATAAATCGACCTAAAACATGTTTTTGATTATCGTTAACTAGTATTGTTTCTTATTACATACCGGTATTAACACCAGTCAGAACCCTACTGTTCTTGTAGCTCGGAAAAGTCAGACCACTCCACATTCCCAAATTAGGCCAGCTGCAGCAGCATGTTGGATCACAGCTGCTCATAAAGTCGGATTTAGCACATTTGGCTTTAAGTTAATAATCCATGTTTTACCTTCTCAATAAGCGTGTCGGATAATGATAACATCACATACAGTTTCGCTATTATGTTAATACCAATTTTATTCATTTAAACCAATGTTACAGTACGTTTTATTGTTCCATGTCAATATATTAATATCTGCTAAAATTAAAATTTAAAGGCATATTGTTTTATGAGTCAGAATTTATCCAGAAGAAGAAGAATCCTAGATATAAAAAACAGGAAATTTCCGTATTATGTAATCAGCCAAGCGAGTCATCGACGTTGTGTAGTTTGTGTACTTTTCATAGCAATTTTGTAAACATGGATTGATTAGAAATATAAGGTGATATTTCTAAGGTTGATGCACAAACAGTTAATCAGGAATAAGTATTTGCATACTCACGGCTGTGGTTATGTCATGTCACCAGCTGGTACACGTGGTTTGCCGCCTATGTACATCGATGGATGGGTATTATTGGGAAATTCGTGGAAATTTTTCATATCTTTGTTTATGTTTGCAACCTATTTGAAATCTTGCATTAGTTCGGAAAGTCGTGTTGGGCTGCTCCGTGAAAACGAGCACGCCTGAATTTAAAGTTCTTAATACAAATGTGCGCCATTCACATTTCTGTGTACTTGAACCAATAAAGGGTTTGGGGTGTTAGATTGCTGAGTAATTTTCAATTCTTTACTGCAATGTTAATAAATGGTATACAACTGTGACAATAAACCATGTGAAATGTCCTTTTGTCTTTATTTCCCAGTGTATTTTTTTGTGGTAATGTTTGCTATATTGATTTCGTTCTAATCTAAATGCTCTTTAATACAAAGACATTTGCATTGCTGCAGTGTCCTTTCTAATGACATTCCAAAGCTGAATGTGTAAAAAAATTACTTTAAAAAAAAAAATTAAAAGATTATGGGATTTTACAAAAACTGTGCTTGTCTCTGCACTGGGGCACAACTTGTCAATCTTTTTTATGGACATGTGCAAAATGTAAAAACCAAGTGTTTAATTTTTTCCCCAATATGAAGATCAAATCTAAACTTGAATTTAAATGGATCCCTGAGTTGAATTCCTGGTCAAGTACAAAAAAATACAAGTGAAAAAGCCCCCCACTTTAAAGGACTTGGGTTTCTTGTTAAAAAAAAAAAAAAAATGGTACCAGTAACTGAAACTGAATTGTACTGACAACCTAACAAAACTATTTTCTTTTTGATGGACTGAGCCTTGAGTGAAGAGTGAACATTGAAGAATTTTTAATGATTTTCTTCCACTTTTTTTTTTTTTTTTTTTTTTTTTTTTTTTATTATAACCTGGGACATGAATATTTTTCATTCCTGCATCTGAGAAACTTTTCCCTGATTTTTGATGGATCTGTTTTTTTTGAGGAAATTTTTCCATTTTCTTTTTTTTAACTGCAAACAATGGACTTCCCTTTAAGTGCTTGATTTTTGTTTTCTGTGCCAGTATTTTTAATCAATTTCAACCATTTAATAACCTCAACAATCAAACTCAAATTCTATGTAGTTCTATGCATTTCTCCCATGTTGTTCTCTAAACTTGTCAGTTTTCTATCACTTTAGGCACCTGCTGGTGAGAAGCTCCCAGTTTTGTACTTAGTGGATTCCATAGTGAAGAATGTTGGAGGGGAATACCTTGAAGTGTTTGCTAAGAACCTAGTCAATTCCTTTATTTGTGTATTTGAGAAGGTACATAATTCTTTGAAACTGTATCCATGGTGTTACTTCTGATTGAACGTCATGTGCTCTTTGTCCTCATTTAAAATACCGCATTGTGCTAATTAATACCTTTACCTTGATAGTTTATTTCATACCTTAATAGTAATATTAAATTTTCGAATGGTAACCTATATAGTTCTGTAAGTGTTCTTTGAGAATAAACACAGGAGTCAGATATTCTTTCCCCCCTTTCTTTTGCTTTACTTTAGGTGGATGAGGCCACTAGAAAAAGTCTCTTCAAATTGCGTTCTACATGGGATGAAATTTTTCCCTTGAAGAAACTATACGCACTAGATGTGCGCGTGAACTCAATAGATCCCGCCTGGCCTATAAAACCATTGCCACCAAATGTGAATGCCAGCATACATGTCAACCCAAAATTTTTAAAACCGGTAAGCATTTAAGGAGTTCTATAATTATTATTATGATTTTGGGAGAGGTGGGAAGAAATGTGCTGCTATAGTTTATCTGAAATGTGTGCTTTTCTCTTTGTGTAGACTGAAGAAACATCTCCGAAGCCTCCTGCACCACAACCTCCAGCTCCGAGCTTGACACAAGAACAATTGATAAGGCAACAGTTGCTTGCAAAGCAAAAGCAGTTGTTAGAACTTCAGCAAAAGAAGATCGAGCTTGAACTTGAACAAACGAAAGCTCAGTTGGTGAGTTTAACAATCATGTGCTTTATAACAAGATGAACTAGAAAGCGCTGCATGTTAGTAATTGCAGTTTTACAAGTATGAAACTAGTTTTCTGTGATGTGTCAAGCATAACTAATATGCAACAATGGGGCATAGGAGCTGTAGCTGGTCTAATCCAGTTGGACCAACATTCTTCATACTGCTTGATGTATACCTAAAACACACTTTTAAAAGAGAGTTGCTCCCTTTTTCTTTTTTTTCTTTTTTTATTCTCAAGGCTGCCAGTCCTGCTATTGCTTCAAACCACCATGTCAGTGCTCCTGCACGTTTTGATATCTCACCACAAGTCACTCATACGGTTCCTGCACCACAGACCAAACCTTGGCTTCCAGCACCATCAGAAAAAATGGCAACCAGAGATCCTAGATTAAACAGACTTGGTGCACCTGTAAATGCAAAGGAACAAGTGATGCATAAGAAGGAGAGTCAGGTCACACCAAGCTTTCCGACTACATCAGAAAAAAGAGGTCAAGTCTCAGCTGAAAGACAGAGTAAGTTGGAGAAGTTGAGGATTCCAAAAAAGGATAACTCTGCAGTTGAAGAAAAGCCTAAATCCAAGTCAGTCTCTCCATCTGGAAAAGGTATGCTTGTCAGACCCAGAGGAATGGAGTCTGAACATTCAAAGACTGCTGAAGTGAATAAGAAGGACCCAAGGCTACATAAGCAGATGCATGACAGGACAGATTCAAAAGATGAAGATGTCCGAGAGAAGAAAAGAAGTTCAGAGAAGAAAGATAGGGATGAAGTTGTCAAAAACATAGATCATCAAAAATCCAGCAGCACCAGGGGCAAGCTTATAAATGGCTCTCTAAACAAGCATGAAAGACTTGAGACATTTCTGAAACAAGAAATTAAAGTGAACAAAGCAAATGTTAGAAAAAGGTCTCGGTCAAGATCGTGCTCACCACCGTTACATTCTCCCAAAAGAAAAGAGAGGCGATCACCTCCAAAGAGAAAAACCAGGAGTATTACGCCACCCCCCAAGTCTGGAAAGGCTAGGATAAGTAAACATCCACATAATGATGATGCTTTTCCACAGTTGAGTCTTAGAGATGAACGAAGTGCCAAGAAAAGCGCCCCAGAACCAAGACGATCAAAAAGGCCGCTTGACGATAGAGCTGTTGATCATCAGAAAGATGGACTGCAGCAGAGAATTTCTCCTGCAGAGCATAAAGACACAAAAGATAGCAAAAGATGGAGGAGTGGATGGGAAGAAAACAAACAGTAAGTGGCTTCATCTTTTAAATGTCAATTCTTAAACATCATTTATTTTATATTATTGAACTTGTAACCTCATTCAGATTAATAAACTGCCTTAACAGTCCCAAACAGACAGAGTCAGATCTCTCACACGGAAGACTAGGCACTCAGAGACGCAAGACTTGGAACACTAATCAAAGACCGTCCACACCTCGTGCACCCAAACAGCATCGCTTGAGTGTTGATAGCAACATACAAATACCAGAAGCACTTAATTCTGCAAGTAAACGGGATCTTTTAAGAAAGGTGTGTCAATTTCATCTTTTTGTAGTTTCGTAATCAATTTTTCCTTATCTAATACATAATTAATTTACAATATTGCTAAACTGGACATTTTTCATTTCAGGCTAGCAAAAGACATGCTGATGGCGAAATATCCAGTGACGACTTCCTCAATGTAGCCCATCAAATAAACCAACTTTTTCAGTATCAAGAGGAAAGACAGCGGTCTGACTCTTGGGATGAATCGTGTGATGAGGAAGTATATCAATCAAAAAAGAAACAACAAGGAGCCATGTCTGATGCAGAGCTTTCTTATCTTGAACATAAATCTAAGTTGAAAAGAACACAGCTTCAGCGTCCAGGTAAGATTTGTCTTGTTTGTAAATAATGTGTCTTGTAGCACTGAATTGTGAATTGTAGCACTATAAGTATTACCTAAAGTTCCAGGTTTTTTTATTTATTTATTTGTTTTTACAACTTCACCAAGGCAGGTAATATTTAAACATGCCCTAAGTTGTTGACATTGTTGTTCTTTTATAGAGAGTCTAGACTTGAATTTTCCTGTATTCATTTGTCCATCTCTGCAGTGCAAAAAGGCGGCCAATTCCCTTTGGATGAAATATTCTGTCAGCCTCAACATGAAATGACCGAACAATACAGTGAAAGCTCAGAAGTGTATAAAATGTCTGGTGATGCCATAAAGCCTGACCTTCGTGAAGATCCTAGAAGAACCGACAGGCCACCATCATGTACAGGTTCCACATTCAGAAATTCACCAAGCCCTGTCAACTTAGAAGGGACCTGTGGAAAATCCACAGGACCGCCATTTGAACGGTCATCATCTCCAGTTGAAATGGATCAACAACCAGGAGACATCAGCCCACGTTTTGAAAGTCCCAACAGTGTGCACTCTGGTACAGGTCCAGATGATGGTCCTATAAGTGTAGAGGTTCTTCCAATGCAAGATCCTTTCTTGGAACAGGGAAGAAGCGGACGAAACCATGGTGAATCTCCTGGGAATACACCGACACATTCCTCAGAAGGATCTATGGCACAGGTGAACCCGCCACGGCATGATGGACCAAATATTCCTCAGCGATTTGATAGATATAAGAGTTCTCAAGTTCCCTTTGATGGGCCACCTAGCCACATGAGAGAGCCAAGATTAGATGGTCCTCCAAGACCTTATGCTCCTGCTCCTCCTCGTTATGAAGGTAGTACAGGGGGATTTGATGGGTCTGGTGGACCTGTAAGGTATCCTGGACATCGCTTTGATTCCCCTCACCGGTTTGAAAGATTTCCCAAAGCCCATGAAAGACCTGTGAGATTTAACAACCCTCCAGTATCACACAGGCCAATGAGGTACACAGAGCCTCACAACATGGCGAGATTTGAACCTCAAGCCCCAATTCATTATGACCACCCGATGCACCAAAACAGATTTGTTAATCCACCAAGGTTTGATAATCCTCACATGCAACATGGTCCACCAGGATATGAGGAACCACGGTTCCCAGCTAGACTAATCAATTATGATGAACAGCAGGGGGGTGCAGTTAGATTTGATAGTCCATCCGGTGGGATGTGCTTTGAGAACCCAGTGCAGCCTGAACCCTTAAGATTTGATGCACCGCCTGTCATGCCAAGATATGACCCACAAGGTCCTCCAAGATACTGCAGTCCAAATATTCCAAACCAGCTGAGACCACAGGAGCCAACAATGTATGATCAATCTCAAGGTCAAGCTCCTGTAATAAACCCTGCTGTTCCACCACCTAATTTCAACATGCCACCCATGAACACGTATGGTGGGCCGGCCCAACAGTTTCCCATGCAGCCAAATGTTTCTCAAGCATCTAACTTCAATGTGACAGGCCCTACATCATCGGATTTCCAAGGTTCATTTAGACCTGCTCCATTCCCTGGTCCAGGTGTTGGAAATGTTCCTCAGCCTGTAAGTGTTCCTTACTTTTGAAAGTTAAAGAGTTTTCTTTTTGTTAAACTTAGAAAATTAAAGTTTAGTTTTTGTCTTGTGAATTTTTAGATTATGGGAGCTCAACCCTTCATGCCACCAAACCAAATATCTTTCCAGCCTGGTAAGAATGTTGTTATTTTATTTGTTTGCATATTTTGAAACAGAAATACACACTACTGTTTGTTTTGATTTTGACGTCTACTTTAGACCTATATTATAATAAGTGAATTATTGATTCAGGTTCCCAGTTTCAGCAGCCTGAGCCCGAGCCATTGAGGCAAATAGATGTGAACGATCTGTTATCAAAACTTATATCCACTGGAATAATAAAGCCTGCACAAACAGACTCAACGACTGGTATGCATACTGTATTATATTTCATTTCTTACCATTGGACAATTAAATTGCATCAATTTCAGTCTTATATGTCAAATGAACCTAATTAAAGGTTTTTAAATCTATTTTAGACTCTACTTCAGCAAGTCAGACTTTATCTGTGCCTGAAGAGGAAGAGGAGGAGGAACAAGAGGAAGATGAAAGTGTCCCAGATTTGACTGGCTTTGTTTTGGAGGACATGAAACAGTATGTACATATAGTATCTACATACTCTTTGGAGTCTGGACACAAGTGAATGTGTTTATTATTGTGTGACAGTGAAAAATGACAATGACACCAGATGTTTTTGGAAATTTGTGTAATTTAGGAGACACGACAGCATTATCACCAAACTATATACTGGAATCCAGTGTTATTCCTGCGGTATGCGTTTTACTGCATCTCAGACGGATGTGTATGCAGATCATTTGGACTGGCACTACAGACAGAATCGTTCAGAGAAGGACATCAGTAAGAAAGTTACACACCGCCGGTGGTACTACAGTTTGACGGTGAGCTGAAAGCAATCTTATTTCATTTCTCTTCCTTATTTAATTATGTATATTGTCAGAAAATTGTGTCACGGGGAACTGAAATGACTTCTTGAAAGGACTTTTAAAAGCCTATCATTAAGAAATGGTGTGTTTTTTTTAGGATTGGATTGAATTTGAGGAAATTGCTGATCTTGAGGAGAGGGCAAAGAGTCAGTTCTTTGAAAAAGTTCATGAAGAGGTTGTACAAAAAACTCAGGAAGCAGCCAAAGAGAGAGAGTTCCAGAGCGTAAAGGCTGCCGCAGACGTCGTTCACGAGGTTAGATGATGTACACAGACTGTGATAATTCATAGGATTAGAAAAATGATGTGCTAAATTAAAGATTTCTTTCTTTCTCTCTCTCTCCTCAGCTGTGTGAGATTTGCCAGGAGCAGTTTGAGATGTACTGGGAGGAGGAAGAGGAAGAGTGGCACCTGAAGAATGCGATCAGAGTCGATGGAAAGGTAAGAAATCCACTAATTAAAAGAGCAGATCAAATGTTGTGGCTTTGGTGTTTGATAAAGCACTTAAATTGTTTTCCCTTCTCTTTTAGACATATCATCCCTCATGTTACGAAGACTACAAAAATGTAAGTGTTGTTTTGGAGAATGGCATCTCTCATTTACATATTGAAGTCACGTGGCTGAAACATGCTGTATTTAGTATTCTGCTTTTGTGAAGAAACTTATGTAAAACTTTCCATCTTAATTTTTCTGTAGTCAATTAAAACGCTTCCCCTTTTTCATAGACATCCTCCTTTGTGGACAGCACACCCTCACCCAATAAAATGCTTACAGAAAACCCTTTAACAGCTTTCATTAAACAAGAGCAGGGTGATGAGGCGTTATGCTCCAGTATTAAAGAAGAGCCCTCCGAGGACGATACGGATGCACCAACGGTAAAAGAGGAGGTTCAGGTTAGGTTAGAAGGAGAATCACAATCCAGTGCAATTATTTTCTAACTATGCTGCTCCTTAGCCACTTCTTTTTGTGGTTACTTTAGCTGGTCTTTTGTGTTTTTGTAAAGAAGGATATTTTTATATTGCAGAGCTCTGGGGCCGGGACCTCAGCTAGACACTTTAAATACATTTTTGTATTTGTATTTGCCTGCACATTTCAGGTATTTTTTGCCATGTGAATGCCCAACGAAATGTACTGTGAAAAGATGTACGTTTGGGGTAAATGTATATGTATAATTTAATTTATAAATAAAGATATTTTTGGTATTCTTTGTGTAGTATTGATAAAAAAAAGTTTGAATTTTTGTTTTTTTGGGTTCTCAATGAGACATTTGTTCTGACTTTTGGAGAATGGTGAACGTTGGTTGAAAACTAATTTATGAATGACTTTTTGTTTTGCCTCCAAATAACAGGAAAACCCTTTTCAGTCATTGATAATTACTTAAATCCAAGTTTGGGGCTAATTGTAAATTATTAATAGTTGATGGATACATAATTTACTATGAGAATTTCCCTGACCTCAATATGTAAATAGTTATTTCAGTTTACTACTGTATTTTGGTTCAGAGTAATGTGTTCAGTTGAAAAAGAAAAAGAAAAAAAAATCGGTGTTTTTTTTCCTCTTTCAAAGGTTCAAAGGGCAATTTTGCTTTATTCGGAATATTCAATAAAAAAAATTTGAGGAAGAAATAGTGTCTTGTGTGTAAAGTGATTATTGTGCGCTTTTTGACTGATTTAAAGTTGTCAGTTTTATGCATAATCCTAAATAAAGTTTCAGTGCTAATGGAACCTTCTCTGTTCATTTATTTGGTTCTGATTATTACAACCCATGTCTGTCTAAAA
Source organism: Spinibarbus caldwelli (assembly GCA_039654775.1). Classification (NCBI taxonomy): domain Eukaryota; kingdom Metazoa; phylum Chordata; class Actinopteri; order Cypriniformes; family Cyprinidae; genus Spinibarbus; species Spinibarbus caldwelli. The sequence continues at coordinate 13,043,200 of CM077259.1, forward strand.
TGTCTCACGTGTGCCATAAAATTAGTTACAACCATATTTTTTAGTTCATCTGTATTTTAATGTTTGTAATATTTAGAAAACATATAATACATAAAATGGTCTTAAGCATAGTTTCCATAGTCTAAAACTGTTAAATGCCTTAATTTCCTTTTTAGAAGAAAACAAAACCTTGGTCAACCAACATGGTAAACAGCTATTCATACTTCCACATGACTTCTCTTCAAAGATATCCTACAGTCATATGATGGAGCTCTAAAATCCAGAACTAGTGTGATATGATTACTCTGGTGGTTATGGACCCCCAAGATGGACATGGTTGATTCATATGTATTAGCCATGTCATGGCTATAATCTGATGATTACAACAATAATCTAAGCATTTATGTTTGTGCTACCTTGTAAATGTATAGTTTATCCCATGGAGAAAATGTTTATCCTTAGTTAAATATTATAGTAAGTTAAGTATTATGTTTTCATCACATGCTTAGCTCTGTGGTTCAAGATATTAAGTGAAATGACTGCAATATATCAGAAAAAGCTTCTGGATAAGGATGAATAACCCCTATACAAAATAGGAGAAAAAAAAAAAGTGGCATTGTCCGAATTCTTTATGTATAGATAATATTTGTCTTCATGTGTACAAACGTGCTCACAAAATCTTTTAACACTTCAAAAACATTTTCATTGAAATGTTTTTTTTTTTTTTTATGTACTTGTAATGTGAAAGAGAATAATGTTGGCATATCTTTTAATAACTGAAAATGCTGATGTAAAAAATATGGCCAAACTCATGCGCCAATATTAAAAAAAACAATTGTTGGAATGTATATGTATACTAAAGGCTAACGATATTGGTCTAAAGCAGAGATACCCAAATAGGGCATTTGAAAAAAATAAATAAACATTTAGCCCACTATATCACACAATAACAACAACAACAAAGGAAAGACAAATGCCATTAAAGAATATTTTCAATTTTAATTTATTATTTTCAATTTTTGTTTTAACTATTTTATTATTATTATTGCATTTAAATGTACATAATATAGGTCATTTTTTATTATAATATATTTGGATATAATGCAACATTTACATTTCGACCCACTGACCTCAAACAAGTTTGATTTTTGGCCCTTCGTAGTTAAAAGTTTAGGCACCTCTGATTTAAACAAACTTAAGAATACATTTATGTTGCTCACATAAAAAAACGTGTAATATTGAAATGTAAAAATATAATAAAATATACATATACATCAGCATCATTAAAACAAAAGGCAGAACTTTAAAGACAAAAACTCTTTAGACATTAATTCTCTCCTATTTTGTGAGATTCATTTCCAGAAGCGATAGAATCCCAAGGCAATTGCCAAGCAGGTGAAGATGCATGCTGTGAAACAAAATAATAATAAAAAACATCATTAAAGTTAACATTCTTAGTGCCCATAAAAAGAAATTGCATCAACAAACTGAAGAGCCACTAACAAAGCACTTGATTAATTCATTTTGTGCATTATCAAATTCAGTTATTATTGCATCTGAAGGACTTGCAAACAAGTAACTGCTAAGTCAAATATATGTAGAGATACAGTAGCTGTCATCTGTTTAAAAAGCATCTCGAGTACATACCTGCAAGATATCTAATCGTCTCTAGCTTGAGTGATTCCAGGAGGGTTTTCAAAGAGGCAACTTGTATGTCTATTTTCTTTGAAGTTTCCACGGCTTCACTTTCTATATCTGCATTCTGAGAAAAAAAAAAGAACTTGACTGTACTTATGTTACATTTTTATATGAATTATAGCAATAAAAGCATTATTATTGAATTACACTGAATAGAAATGTTTTCTTGTAATCATAGTTCAAATGATTGTGTTGCTGTTAAAACACCTTACCATTTTTTGGAACTCTGTTCTAACCTCCATAAGTTTCTTCTCTTGTTCTGTAAACTGGAATAAAAAAAAAATTGGATTAATTGAATGTTTAAAAAAAAATTATATAATACAAACTTACACAAAATGTTAACAAGTAATACATACCATGTCTGTAACTCTACTTCGCTCCAAATTAATGTCTAACTTTGCATCTGCTCTGACTTTTTGGCTTTCTTCCTTCAATGTAAACATAAAAAGATAAATAAAGCATATGTTAAACAGAAACAATGGTACTGTGCGGAATAATTATTCAAACTGACAAAATTCTTCTATCTACTTCTACTCACCAGTAGTCTGTTCTTTATTTGCTCCAGTTCTGTTTTCATTTTCTGCGTGTGAAATAACGGAGAAGGTGAACCTGGCATACTGTCTATGACACATTTTAATGTGTTAAATTAGAATTAATACTTTGTGAACAAGCAGGTTGTGTGTTTTGATTGTAGAGACAAGAACAAAGAATGAAATAGAGGTTTAAACTCTATTCTTACTGCATTTTCGGAGCGTAAATTAGCAAATTCACTCTTCTCCAGAATAACCATGTCTTTCCTGATAGCATCTAGATGAGCCATGATTTGTTGTAGAGCTATTTCCTAGACCAGATAATGAAACCATATAATTGAACAGGGTTCATTATTAGTCATTTCTGCTGACAGCAGTTTTGCTGGCTGTTTACCTGATGGGCTCCAGTGACCATGTCTCTGAATACAATGTCCATATTAGCTGTAGTAAGAGTCACCAGTGCTGTGACAATCACTTCTGCTTGCCTCTTTTCAAAGCCTGGATTACATATGCAGGAATTAAAATAATAATAATAATGTGGAAAGATCTAAATAACCATTACATAATTAATAAATTTAGTAAATTTAATCTCAAATATCGGTATTAAGCTTCCATTTATACCTCTAAAACAAATATAAGACAACAAATAAATAAGTAGTAAAATATTCATTCGTTTTAACTAATATTAAAATGGCTTGCCGATTAGAAACATATATACCACACATTTAAAACTTTGTCAAGCACAGTTTGTAGTGGTTAGTAGTCTGAGACTAGTAAACACACCGCTGGATTCCAGCTCTTTCACGAGCGCGTGGGAGTCAAAGGTGAGTTTCCTCTGCTCCAGAGGCGTTAACTCCACTTTTCTCACATCATATGTCTTGACAGCAGTCGTTTTATGCAATCCTAAAAGGAAAAAATCTTCTGTAAACCTTTAAATGTGTAACTACTCCTCTGAGTCGTCGAACAGCACTTACCTCTTCTCTGATAACACATCGCTTGGATGTTGATTTGATGCAATTTTAGCAGCGACTGGTGTTGTCTCCTTATAAACATTCCCCAGTATGACATTGTTATATGGCTAAACTAAATAAATATATAGTTATTTATGTGGGAAGTAACTGTTATGCGCATTCAGCTTCTATACTTTCAGTAAATTGCTCAACAACAGCTAATACCTTCCTCTCTTGTCTTTCCAGGGCAAAACGACGCACCTCTCAGGGACAAATCGAGTAGCACTGTCTTAAAAACTCTACAGATCTGTTCGTTTACTAATATATGTGGTTTCCTGTTTTGGTACACTTTAGATGACGCTTTGATAGATTGTGAAGAAGGTGGAGTTTTTTTGTTTTTTGATGGTAGAAATAGGATAAGCTACTAGAAAGGCGGTTAGCATGAAACAAGTGAGGTTTAGCAGTCTGGATGTTGTATCAGATTGGTCAGGTGTGATGGTTCTAAAATAAATAAAATAAACATGTTTTAAATAAACACCTTTCTATTAAAGTTTATTATTGCGATACTTTATGTATAAATTCCAGAGGCGTCTCGTAAAAGCGATATCACTGCATATATGTTACTTTTCTCAGCGCTGATGTGTGATTGACCAATCAGTCGTTTGTGATTTCTTAAACATCAGTTTATAGGGATTTCTGGAGCGTGTTTCTTATTGTATATCAACGACCAAATTTATAATTTTCATATAATACTTTTTAGTGTACAAATATCTCATAAAAGTCCTGATATGTACATTTGGCTCAAAGGGGCTTTCGAGTTTCTGAGCCGCCGCGCGCCCCCTGCAGGAGAACATGTGTATGTCTACAAACAAAGCTTTTATAAATAAAGTTTTCTTTTCACTAAGAAACTGTCATGGCTGCGCCCATGACTAACGATAAGAGCTGGTTTTTTGCTCTGGCTCTCGGAGTTTCATTTCTCAAATGTCTTTTGATAAATGCCTAGTAAGTGAATTTATCTCACATAATATACTTTTTCTCTCATGGGATCACATTAAAACGGAAAACCCATTCCGGAAAACAAATATTCGAGACATTCCTTTTACGAAGAGGAAATAATTGTTTTTCATCACCTAATGCCAAGTAATTTAATATACTAATTTAAAATGATTGTATTTCAGCCACTCTACGGATTTTGAAGTACATAGGAACTGGCTTGCCTTAACTCACAGTCTGCCGGTGTCACAGTGGTATTATGAGGTAACGTTAATCATATGGATTACATACCGTTTTCAAACAATTATACACACACAGGATTTAATTTTGTGGTTTATTTTGATATTTTCAGGCTACATCTGAGTGGACATTGGATTATCCTCCTCTGTTTGCTTGGTTTGAATATGGACTTTCTCATATTGCCCGGTTTTTTGATGAGGAGATGCTGGTTGTTCAGAATCTGAGTTATGCAAGTCCAGCCACAATCCTCTTCCAAAGACTGTCAGTCATTCTGGCTGATGTGGTCTTCTTTTATGCGGTTAAAGAGTATGTAGCTTCTACATGCCACAATTTGATCTAAAGTAGTATTTGTACTCATGTCTTTTGAAAGATATTTTTATAGAAAGACAGTGTTAAAGGCTTGATTATGTTCAAGAACATTTGTACTATTCTAGATGCTGCAAATGTTTGCGAGAAGACAAAGGAAAGGACCTTCTGGGAAAGCCATCTTTTATCCTGACAGTGCTGTTGATGTGGAACTTTGGGCTTCTAATTGTTGATCGTATCCTTGGAGTTCTGGCGCATTAATACGTCAAATCACGCATGCCCTGATGCGGCTCAGACATGTCATTTCTCTTACCTGAAATTAATTTGGCTTGACTGAATTCCTACAGATATTCATTTCCAGTATAATGGATTCCTGTTTGGAGTTCTTCTTTTATCAATAGCAAGACATTTCCAGGTATAATCTGTAATTTCTGTTATTTAGTGAGTTTTAAGACATAACTAATATTAGAATAAATTTGTATTATGTTTTTTTATTTTGTCTTATTTGACATTGACTTTCTGAAAAGTTTGTTGGAATATATTTGTGATTTTGTGCGTTAACAGAATAGACACTTCGAGGGGGCCTTGCTGTTTTCAGTACTTTTAAACTTGAAGCATATATATCTATACATTGCACCTGCATACGGTATCTACCTGCTGAGATGTTTTTGTTTCACCCAGAGCAATGCAGGTAATTAAAGTAAAAATGATATATTAAACAATGAAAATGAAAGTAAAATGATATATAAAAACCTTGTTTTTCAGATGGATCTTTGCAGTGGAGAAGTTTCAGTGTTGTGCGGCTTGTAACACTAGGAGCTATTGTCTTGTCTACTTTCGCAGTGTCATTTGGACCCTTTATAGCACTGGTTTGTTATCAATATATGAACAGAAATCACCTACTGCTCAATTGTAAAGTCATTAATATTTTTATTCAGCAAGTATGCATTACATTGATCAAAAGTGTAAAGTATAATGTTACACAAGATTTCTATTTTGAATAATCGCTTTTTTTTAATATTGAGCATAATAATGATTTTTTTAAGTATCGTGTGAATGGCTACTGAAAATTCAGCTTTGCTATCGCAGAAAATAAATAACATTACGATATATTAAAATAGAAAAGTTATTGTAATAGTAGTATTTCACAATATTACTGTGCTTTTGATCAGATAAATGCAGCCTTTGAATTGCATTTTTTTTTAATTTTATCACGGAGGTTCATTGATCAATTTTATTCGTCTTTATTCATCAAGGGTCAGCTTCCACAGGTCCTGTCACGACTCTTCCCTTTCAAGCGCGGTCTGTGTCATGCGTACTGGGCACCAAACATCTGGGCACTCTACAATATCGCAGATAAAGCTTTTTCCATCCTGGGTACGTTCAGTAACTCAAACAATTAGTGTTCATCAAAGAGAAACAACATTCATTTGATTGCATGTTCAAATTATGAGTCTTTTTACACTGATCATTACTAATTCACTTATTTAGGTGTGAAATTCAAACTGCTCGATATAAACAAACTTCCCAAGGCCTCAATGACTGGTGGTCTGGTTCAGGAGTTTCAGCACTCTGTGCTTCCTTCAGTCTCTCCTTTAGCAACCCTCGTTTGTACGTTACTGTCAATATTGGTGAGTTCTTTTTGATTTGCATCGCTAATCTGAATATTCAAATAGAAGGCCTTGATTTCATCTATTGACATAATATGAATAATGATAAACACAAAAGAAATACAAAAATGCGTGTACCATTTTTTTTTTTTTACTTTGTTTCTTGCAGCCCGCTCTTTTCAGGATATGGCATAGACCTAATGGAGCGAGAGGATTCTTGCGCTGCCTTGTCATTTGTGCCCTTGGATCTTTTATGTTTGGTTGGCATGTGCATGAGAAAGCCATTCTGATGGCCATACTTCCTTTAAGGTGATCATCTGATGGTATTCTTACATAAGCATCTTCTGCCAGCCGCCTACTAAACACGGTTTCTTGTTTTTCAGTTTGCTTGCTGTGGAGAGCAGAGAGGATGGCAGGATTTTTCTTATCCTTAGTACAACTGGTCATCATTCCCTTTTTCCACTCCTCTTCACAACCCAAGGTATGTCCCGTTCAGAAAACAAGTGTTTTTCATCATCACTGACTGTAATTGTTAAACATTTCCATTTTTAATTCCAGAGTTGCCCATCAAAATATTTCTCATGTTGCTATTTACAATCTTCAGTCTCACTTCTCTAAAAACGCTGTTCAGGTCAGTACTCAAAATGGGATTAAAGGTCTATTATTGCCTTGATGTTTGAGCAAAGTATTGGTAATGTGAATCTTCATTTGTTTTTTCAGGAAGGGCGGTGCTTTGTTGAACCCACTGGAATCGACGTATCTCTTGGGCCTGATTCCTCTTGAGGTGATCTGTGAGTTTGTTTACCCGCTAACAGTCTGGCAGAAGACGTTTCCTTTCCTCCCTCTCATGCTCACCTCAGTTTACTGTGCGCTGGGAGTGACATATGCCTTCATCAGGCTATACATTTCATTGCTGACATGTTCAGACACCACTAAAAAGACTAAAACACAATGAATCATGTGATTCAGATGCTCAAGGCTGGGTATAATATCTAGGAGATGTTTATTTCTGTTGAATTGGACAAAAAATGTTTCATTGGACCAAATGAATGATTTGTAGCTGATATCTTGGGATTTGTTTGTGGGATATGAGTATCTTGCTACTCAGTTGTTTATTTCTTTAAATAATGATATAATGTTGCGTATGGATACAAATGTTTATTTTTAATTTGTTTAATTTAATTTAATTTTTTTTAATTTCTTTTTTTTTTTTTTATGGTGTTTCTATAAATATATTTGCTCAGTAAACCTATGATCTGCAGTGTTGTTATTATCAACTGAAACTTAAAAAATATTTTTTGCTAATAGAAAGAGTTATTTCAGCAACATTTCTAATTTTGGTGTTTTTCAGTCTAATATTTATATTTAAATTATTTCAGCTTTAAGTACTAAAATGACTAAAAATGAAATAAAAATAAAGCTAAATAGAAATACTACAAAAGCTAATAAAAATGACAAAAGCACATCCCAAAATTACTTAACATTCAATAAAGAAATTTGAAAATATATCAAATAAAAGCTAATTTAAAATATTAATTAATACTATAATAGTATACAAATAAAACTCATATGACCTGCTTTTAAACATGGGTTTGTTTAAACCATTTTATTAATAAGGCAACATAAATATTCCATACCAGTTGATATATTACCTAAGTATAGGAAGCAGATACCTCATTCAAGTATTTGATGTTTTTCCTGAAATATTTCTAGAGTGAAAATGGTCAAATACAGAGATTCTTCACTGGAGGTAAGTGTGCAGTGCAGGGCATGAAAACAATAATCTCAAAGCTTCATATCAAGCATTTTAGAAAACAAAGTAATCAAAAACAGTTCACACTTGTCTTGTTAAGGTGCCAACTCAACATTATAAAAACAGTCATGGAAGTCACATCATGCTAAAGAATTCCCATCTTACTGCCTCAGTTCTGGGGCCTCATTTATAACACAAAATCCACGCCAACGTTCAATTTTATAAAATCAATCATTGTCATGGAAAAATGCTTAGCGTCGCTTCAGGTTCTAAGCACGTGTATGCACTTTTTTTGTGCATACGTTTTTTCACATGTACGCATATTTGAGGAATGATCTTAGATCAAATGTAGAACGGTTTCTACACAACATTTTATAAACAAGGCCCCGATCTCTGGTGTGCATCCAACTGAACAATGTCTCACTAGTGTTTATCTACTGCATGCTATGGTTACACATTTTAAATTTAGAGCTAAAAAAATCAAGCCTGAGTCTAGACAGACATATTGTAACTGTCTGCTTATTAATGATGCTGTTAAAATATTTCCAAGAGTAAAAGCACTTTTAGATTCCTTTTGTGATTTGCCTGTGTTTTCCAATGCAAGGCTTATCCAAAGGACTCAAGACTGGTAAAACACAAACATATGCAGACTTCTAAAACAGCGACATTTACAGATATATACATTTAAATATGCGCATTACGAATTCAGAATTTTGGGGTCAGTAAGGTTTTTTTAATGTGTTTTTTTTTTATGCTCACCAAAGCATAAAAATAAAGTAAAAACAGTAATATTGTGAATTATTATTACAATGTATAGTAACAATTTTCTGTTTTAATGCATTTTAAAATATAATTTATTACTGTGATGCCAAGCTGAATTTTCAGCATCATTACTCCAGTCTTCAGTGTCACATGATCATTCAGAAATCATTCTAATATGCTGATTTGCTGCTCAAGAAATATTTCTTATTATTATTATCAATATTGAAAACAGCTGTATTGCTTAATTTCTTTGTGGAAACTGTGATACATTTTCAGGATGTTTTGATTAATAGAATAGATTTTTTTTTTAGTAAGAAATCTTTGTTAACATTATGGTCACTTTTGATCAGTTTAATGTTTAAAAAAATAAATAAAAAAAATAGAATAAAAAAATAAAATAGTAAAGTAAAATTCTTACTGAACCCAAACATTTCAATGGTAGTATATACAAGTCTGAAACATGCAGTTACTAATTTTGAAGACTTTTAGTTTTACTTGACAGCTAAGTTTAGATCAGCTAAAAAGACATATGGAAATGCATTTAATGAAATACTTTTGCACCTACTGCATCAGGTAACTTTATCAAGTAAATTTGATAAACTTTCCTTTAATAAAGTGCTTTATTTGTGATGTTATATCAGTGGTTCTCAACTGGTGGGTCACAAATGAGAAATGGGTCTTAGGTCTGTTCACATGGGTCACAGACAGCAAAATAAACAGGCACAATTTCCCACATTGTTAATGATGTCAAAGATGTTGATGTCAGCATTTTGTGGCCCAATATTGCATTTATGGATTTATCAATTTGTTACATTTCCCATTTAGCCTGGTTATGTTACTTAGTAAAGTACGTAGTACTTAGTAGTTACGTAGTAAATGGTTAGGCTTATGTGGTTCATTGTAATATTACATTAAATACAACATTCTATAGAAATGTTTGATTAACAGGTATATTTTGTACAATAAACTATTTTTGTTCTGTGTTTGGTTGCCATTTGGTGTCCGATGTAAAATGTAGCCAACAACAGTTGAGAACCACTGCTCTATATACATTGTTCATTTCACAGTTTTTAGTGCAATTCAGGCCACGTCGGCAATGGACTGTCTAAGAGTTCACTCTCAGAGCAATATAGTGATGCCATAAACAGTTCATGGATTATATGATGTGCTCACCCAATGAAAGTCACTAGACGTGCGCTCAGCATTCTCCACTGAGCCTTTCCTTAAAAAGCACCACATTGCTCACTCCTAAGCATTGCCAGCAGTTCCTTAGTCTCCTGAATCCCTTATAGCATTAGAAGATCAATGTTCAGCTGAGGACAGCTCAGATGCAAGGCTTGGTATCTCCACTGGGGTCAGACAGCACCATTCTTGGGCAAAAGTCTAAGTTCCCCTGAGAATTATCTGTTGAGGAAATCAAAGGTGCTGTGGGAAGCTGCATCTGTTCCTCAGCTACCAAACTCCACTTTGATTTGGTTTTCAAGAGGGGAATTTTCTGTTTTCTCTATCCTTAAGGTAGAGTTTTTCCAGCCTAACTTGCATTGATTGGTTTCTGTCGCCCTTCGACAATAATGACCAGGACTGGAGTGAGGTCCATCAGTTTCTTCAGCATATCCATAATGTCAGGATGATCTTTGGCTCCTTCAATGAACTCCTCCAGAGTCAGTTCACCTGAACATTTAAGTCAAGAGAGATGTAGAATATATAAATGCATATAGATGATGATTTTCATAAACGATCCAGTGCTCACCTTCTCCATTAACATCAATCTTTTCAAATATAAGAGCCACTACTTCCTCTGGCACAATGTCACGATTTCTTGTGATGTCTTGTATAGCCTGTTGTAGAACAAGAAGGAAGATCAATGAAAATCTGTTACAATTTCCCATCCCTACTGCAGCATTACTGTATGGAGGAGCCAAGCAGCCACCTGAGGTCAGCTGAACATGAGACCTTAATGACACGCAACACTATTTCCACTCTAAGAAGTGTCAGTCTCAGAAACCCCAGTACGGAAACAGCACAAGGAAGACAGTTCTCTAACTGGATGAAATTAGATCATCTACAAGTTAAGCAGACTGATCCAGTGTCATTGTTATCCTGACCTGCAGTCAGGTTCTATTTTTGACTTTCTATTTTTGGTTCGTTCATAAAGACCTGATGTGGGAGAAAATATAAATGTAGATAATTCAGAGGTTATTATATGACAATAGTTGTGTCCTATATTGTATACTTGCACTTTTCTATTACGTTTTGTAGTATAAATAGTGCGAGTAGCGTGTTCACATTGAAAATTTCCAAAAGAAAAAGTGCACTTTAAATACCTGGATGATGCACTTAAATAACCCAAAAAATGAATTGTAGAATGTTGGACACTCAAATTATATAGCAATAATAAATGCATTGATTGATACATAGCATAAAAATGCATAATGTATATTGCATCATTTGTGTTCAGCACAAAAAAATAAAAAAAATTAAATTAAATTAAAAGTAAGCTGATAAGAATGGTTTATGATATTTGTTAAAATGTTCACTTACAGTAAATATTGTTTCCAATTCATCCTTGTCTATTTTTCCATTGCCGTCCTGGTCAAAAAGTTTAAAGTACCATTTGAGTTTCTGGTTGATTTCCCCCTTGAGCATTAAGCTGATAGCAGCGATATATTCCACAAAATCTATGTATCCATCCTAAAAAAAAAAAAAGAGAGAGAGAGAGATAGATAGGGACAATTCATATTACAATATTCTTTGTTAGGCTGTTTTAATATGAACAATCCAGCTAAGGAGATCATGATCATTATGATAGCTTGCTTTTTAACCTATGTAAGCTTTTTAACCTTAATCAATGTAAGCTTTTCTCCTCTAAGCTGAACAGTCTACAATGAAGTCTCAATGTACTTGACTCAACATATCAGTAAACCAATCAAGGGAGCTTGGAAGAATTACACAACAAAATATAACCTCCATATTTCTTATTACACATCATATATCATATTGCCTGCTGTCGACACATTCCCCATATGGCATAATATAAAAATAAAACAAAATGGCCAACAAATATTGCTAGAATAAATGTTAAAATACTTATATTTCCTAATATATTTTTAACCATTTTTACGCTATATTTTCAATTTAAATATATTTATATATATGCTTTAAAAATTACATTTTGCACTGGCCCAAAATGAATTTTAAAACTGGATTGGAAGTGCTTTCTCAGCTCTTAAAGTACATTTTGTAATATATTTTGGCATTTGAACAAAGCAAAATAGTAACTATATACAGGTGCATCTCAATAAATTAGAATGAAGTTCATTTATTTCAGTAATTCAACTCAAATTGTGAAACTCGTGTATTAAATAAATTCAATGCACACAGACTGAAGTAGTTTAAGTCTTTGGTTCTTTTAATTGTGATGATTTTGGCTCACATTTAACAAAAACCCACCAATTCACTATCTCAACAAATTAGAATATGGTGACATGCCAATCAGCTTATCAACTCAAAACACCTGCAAATGTTTCCTGAGCCTTCAAAATAGTTTCTCAGTTTGGTTCACTAGGCTACACAATCATGGGGAAGACTACTGATCTGACAGTTGTCCAGAAAACAATCATTGACACCCTTCACAAGGAGGGTAAGCCACAAACATTCATTGCCAAAGAAGCTGGCTGTTCACAGAGTGCTGTATCCAAGCATGTTAACAGAAAGTTGAGTGGAAGGAAAAAGTGTGGAAGAAAAAGATGCACAACCAACCGAGAGAACCGCAGCCTTATGAGGATTGTCAAGCAAAATCGGTTCAAGAATTTGGGTGAACTTCACAAGGAATGGACTGAGGCTGGGGTCAAGGCATCAAGAGCCACCACACACAGAAGTGTCAAGGAATTTGGCTACAGTTGTCGTATTCCTCTTGTTAAGCCACTCCTGAACCACAGACAACGTTAGAGGCGTCTTACCTGGGCTAAGGAGAAGAAGAACTGGACTGTTGCCCAGTGGTCCAAAGTCCTCTTTTCAGATGAGAGCAAGTTTTGTGTTTCATTTGGAAACCAAGGTCCTAGAGTCAGGAGGAAGGGTGGAGAAGCTCATAGCCCAAGTTGCTTGAAGTCCAGTGTTAAGTTTCCACAGTCTGTGATGATTTGGGGTGCAATGTCATCTGCTGGTGTTGGTCCATTGTGTTTTTTGAAAACCAAAGTCACTGCACCCGTTTACCAAGAAATTTTGGAGCACTTCATGCTTCCTTCTGCTGACCAGCTTTTTAAAGATGCTGATTTCATTTTCCAGCAGGATTTGGCACCTGCCCACACTGCCAACAGTGTGTGAAAACCTTGTGAAGACTTACAGAAAACGTTTGACCTCTGTCATTGCCAACAGAGGGTATATAACAAAGTATTGAGATGAAATTTTGTTATTGACCAAATACTTATTTTCCACCATAATTTGCAAATAAATTCTTTAAAAATCCTACAATGTGATTTTCTGGATTTTTTTTTCTCATTTTGTCTCTCATAGTTGAGGTATGCCTATGATGAAAATTACAGGCCTCTCTCATCTTTTTAAGTGGGAGAACTTGCACAATTGGTGGCTGACTAAATACTTTTTTGCCCCACTGTATATATATATATATATATAAAACTACATTTTACATTGTACGATATATTCATATATTAATATATATTAATATACTATATATATATATTACTACAATTTACATTGTACGATATATTCATATATTAATATATATTAATTTACTATATATTAATATACTGTATATTAATTGATTTACTTTTTTCAGAAGGCTTTTGACCATAGTTAAAATAGGTAGCGTTAAAACTGCACAATATTAATATACACATGTATAATTTAGCAATGTACCATTTTATCCAAAGTAACTCACAAATCAGATATGCATTTGCTGCCTCTTCCGAGTAATATCTGTGTAAATGATAAATGTTTTACCACCAAAGTTTACGTTGTTTTACCCATCTGATCTCTGGTGCACAAGTCTATATGAAACATCCATTTAAGACCAACCAATAAATGATAGTTATGTAACCCGGCTACGAAAGATGATGCAAGATTGCAGAATTAGATCTAACCATCACAATCCATAGAAATTACAATGCTGATTGATTTTACATGCAAATGTAACCAAGATAAACCTCACCCCATCCATGTCGAAAGTGAAGAACACTTGGTCCACATAACTGTTAGCATCCTCATTCATCCCCTGCAGTCCCAGGATGGACTTGAGTTCAAAAAGTGTGATCAGGCCTGATGGAGACTCCCTCATGAACTTGTTATACCAGTGGTGCATGTCCTCAGCGAGGATGTCGTCCAGACTTGCGTGTGTGTTCCCCATGGCTGTGTCCTGCAGCCCTCGCGTACCTTCTGATCCGTTGCGGGTCCAGGCGGCTGCAGGCCTGTGAGCTCTGACAACGAGTTGCAGACTGGCCTCTGCACAGCGACAGAACAGGATACTGAATGTCTGAACCTATTAGATCCAGGTACCAATAAAAAGTGGTACCTTAAAATAACTACTGCTAATGGAATAATGGCAAGGCCTGACCGTTGAAGTGTAACTGGCACAGAGTAGAGAATGCTTATATAACAGCGTTCAGCCTCCAGATGATCCGTTTGTGCGGTCATTGTAGTGCAGAGTGCATCGGAGGCCACCTCTCAGTGTGTTTTATTACAGGCCTGGAAAATCTAACAATTACAGTTATCCATGCATCTCTAAATGCAGACTTTAATTTAAAGTTTAAAATTTATATTTATATTTATATTATTTTCATATTATGGCTGATAATGACTTTAAAATATAATTTATTCCTGTGAAGCAATGCTGAATTTTCAGCATTATTACTCCAGTCTTCAGTGTCACATGATCCTTCAGAAATCATTCTAATATGCTGATTTATAATCAACGTTGGAAACAGTTGTACTGCATTTTTTTGGGACCTGTGATACTTTTTTCAGGATTCTTTGATAAATAAAAGGTTAAAAAGAACAGTTTATTCAAAATAGAAATTTTGTGTTACAATATACACTACTATTCAAAAATTTGGGGTCAGTAAATTTTTTTTCTTTCTTTCTTTTCTTTCTTTCTTTTTATAAAGAAATTAATACTTTTATTCAGCAAGGATTAAATAGATAAAAAGTGATAGTAAAGACTTATATTGTTAGAAATAATTTCTATTTTGAATAAATAAATCAGCATATTAGAATGATTTCTGAAGGATCATGTGACACTGAAGACTGGAGTAATGGCTGATGAAAATTCAGCGCTGCGTCACAAAAAGTAATTATATTTTAAAGTATATTAAAATAGGAAACCAATTTTAGAAATTGCAATAATATTTTACAATATTACTGCTTTTTCTGTATTTTTTTTATCAGATAAATACAGTCTTGATGAGCATAAGAGACTCCATTAAAAACATCCCAAACTGTTGAACAGCAGTGTGTCTGTATGTATGTATGTATGTATATGTATGTATGTATGTATGTATGTATGTATGTATCTATATATGTATAATAAATAAAACCAGTAATTTTAAATACAAGTGAATTTAGGCATTACAACATTAAACAGAAATATACATAAAAATCTATATGAAATTCATGGATATTAATTCTGTGATTTGGTAAAGGTTATATTTAACAGTGTTATTAAATCATTAGAGTTTTTAATGATTATTAACTATTTATTTTTTTAAACTTAAACTTAAAAAAAAAAAAGAAAATTAAGCACAATTAAATATTGATAAATGGCCATGATAAATAACATTCAATAAATCAAATGAATGTTGTTTCTGATCATCCAGAATCAACATAACATTTTATTACTTTATAAAAGTATATTATTGTAGGATTTATTGTTTTGCATAATTCATGCATAAATTAAATTGAAAAAAATAATAATGTTTGTAAACAAGATGTTTTGCAAGCTAAAAAAAAAAAAACTAAATTGTGTAGCCATAATAGCAAATGTACAATCAATATACTTTTGCAGGGGAGAAATTTGCTGTTCACTTTAATTTCCTGTCAATGTATATAAAACACTCTAAATTAAATAGAAATGAATGGTGAGAAAGCATATTTTGCAATTTATGAGTAATGGAGTTTTCACATTACACCTGCAAATGCTATCGGTGACATGACCTGATGATCTCCCAGCCTCGTTTTGTTCTCATGCCAGTCCGATCACTGACTTTTCTCACTTGAAAGTGGTGACGAGGCAGATCTGTGCTCTTCATTAGGGTCTTAATGTGGTTTGTATCCACTGCAGTAAATGGGATTAAGAGACTGTAGTCATTAGCTCAAACGTTCATTGTGAGCATTAGCCTGAACCTCTCAACTCTTTACTTTCCTGCCATTTCCAAAGATCTACCAGTAAATTAAGATAAATTTCCTATGCCGGGATTAGCAGCAGCGACTCTGTCAAACGTCACGTGAAGGAACAAAACAAATGAATATTAATATCAAGGTGCGACATGCAAACATACATAATTATATTTAAAACAGTGAAATGTGATTCAAACCTGACACTAAGAGAGCAAGAGGAGGATGTTACTTATCTTTGGAAAAGATTTTATAAATAGTATCAACTGTAATAAAAATTATTTGTAAAACATTCTCCAATCAGAAAAGTAGTAAAGCAAAAAGTGAACAGGCTGTAATTCCACGCAGTAGTCATACAATATTTTCACATTTTCATAGCAATGATTATTATCCTCATCAATTTCATATTGTTTATTTTTACATCAGACTTTCCCATGATAATATTAGCAATCAGGACAAACCAAAAGTCTAGCAGTATTTCAGTAAAAGCCAGATTAGGAAACATGAGTTGATCCACAGTAATCCTTGACCTTGAAGATCTGATTCCAATCTTTAATTAATCTCATTGCCATTACTAAACAATATTGAATCCTTTAGGACTTATAAAAGCAGCATGATATTTTGGTTTATGCCATAGTTTAGTATACTACTCTGTAGTAGTGTTCAGGGTGAATATTAGAACAGAACACATGCTTAATTGAGAGAGAGATAGAGAGCTCTATTTAAATGATAATCTGTCCCTCACTAGAGCTTCCATGAGGTCAGCACAGATCTCAGAGATGAGAACAGGCCTAACACTGAACATTGGTCAGTGCCCTGATTGAGAGATTTTATGAGAAAAATAAGATAGAAATAGATATTTTTAGCTAATATTTTGTCTAAAGGCCAGAATAGGACCAGCCTAGGGTCATGACATCGAGGTAAGTCTTCTCTAGAACCAGAACTTTCCAAGGCCCGTTCACACCAAGGACGATAACTGTAAAGATACCGATAAAGATATAGTTTTAAAAATCATTCTCAATATTAAAGAATAGCAGAGTCCACACCACAGCTATAGCGATAAAGGCACAGAGAAACGATATCGTTGGAATCACTTTCAGAACGATTTTTTCCAGCTGATGAACGATACAAACATTGACACCCAGTCAGAACTCATCCTGCTATAACGAGCTCGAGAATTTAAAGCGGCAGACAAGTGTGCGCTTACAATAAACAGACGATATCATTCACTGGTGTGGACGCTAATATCGTTATCTTTATAGTTATCGTTCTTGGTGGGAACGGGGCTTAAAGGCCCGTTCACACAAAGGACGATAACTATAACGATAACGATATAGTTCTAAAAATCGTACTCAATATTAAAGAATAGCAGAGTCCACGCCACAGCTATAACGATGAAGGCACAGAGAAACGATATTGTCACTTTCAGAACGATTTTTTTCCAGCTGATGAATGATACAAAAATACAAAAATAATGAGCTCAAGAATTTAATGCGGCAGACGAGCGTGCGCTTAGAATAAACAGACGATATCGTTCGCTGGTGTGGACGCTAATATCGTTATCTTTATAGTTATCGTTCTTGGTGTGAACTTAATAACTTGGTGTGTGCTTAATAATCCTTACATGTACTATGCTACTTTTTATATCCAACATTGCACTGAGAAAACTACAACATTTTCCAATGAAATGTGGAAATGATTTTTTTCACATTGCCATTTTTTATTTTCTGAAAGTCTCAAAGATCAGCTATTCATATTTTTTTGATGGGAATACAACTATAAACAAAACATATAACAAATACATATAAAAAATATGTCCTTTAGTGGAGATTAATAATCATATACAAAAGTTTTCCTCAAACCAAACTAAGGTGTAAATTCATACAAGTGGCTCAGAACAGAGGTATTACAAAATATGAATACAACTGCACAAAAGAGAAAATACTGTGGTACTCTGCACCTGCAGGTTTCACTTGCACATACAAACGAGTCTAAAACGTAGTCTAAAAGCAAGTTATTCACATTATTCATCTTCTTCTGATGACTTTGCATTGGTTAAGCAGTGAGTTCTTCGGTCTGAGGCAGATTTGACCTTTTTCTCTATTTAGAGACTTTACACTCCTGCAAAATATAAATAATGAGATAAAATGAAACACGTTAGTGCGTATAACTACTGTGAACATGGATATGACTCGCTCTCACTTGGCTCTAATGGTTTGCTTCATCTTCTTTCTGTTCCTCTTCTTTCTCATCTGTTGTGTCAGGTTCTGTTTGTGGTTGCGTGACTGGCTCTTCACGTGCTTCTTCTGTACTGTTAGCCAGCTGTGGTTCATCTTCACTTTTCTCTTCCTTTAGCTCTGGTTCTGTTTTCTCTTCTTTCTCTTCTCCCTCTTCCTTTTCCTTTTCTGAAGTCACAGTCTCCACTTTTTCTTCCAGTTCTGGCTTCTCCGAATCTGTGGATTTAGTTTCCTGCTCAATCTGTTCTTTAGTGGAGAGAGATTCTGCATCTGGTGATGTCTTGTGTTCTACAAACACGTCTCCTTCGTGCCCATTTGGAGTCGTTTGATCGAGGGTGGCTGTTTTATCCACTTCTTCTCCGCCTTCATCTGCACTGGACTTCCTGTGTCGGCGAGACGGTGGGCGCCGTTTGATGGAATGTCGAGCTCTATCCTGTGCAGATTTAAAAATATGTTTAAACTCAAATACTGTAAGAGTTTTTATTGGTTTGAATTCACTGACATTTGAAATGATATGAAACCTCAAACCTTGTTGATGCTTTTGAGAACAGTTCCCTCAGTGGGATTCTCAAAGCCGGCAGGAGTTTCCTCCTGTTTGGGCGTGACAGTTGCAGGAGGACTAGAGGGGCTGCTGGGAGAGCCGGGGAAGAAGGACGGCACCGGTAACTTCACCACCCCTGGGCTCTTTGGGAAGGGCGGCGGTCCCGTGGGAGAAAGCGTAAGGCTGGCCTGTGTGAAATGGGATGGAAAATCACTTTCATTATCTAAAGCAATACTAACCTCTGTCCACTAGAGGAAAACATTTCTGTGAACAACCAACCTGCAGTTTCTCAATGAGGGCAGAGTTTCTGTTCTTCCTGGTTGATACTGTTTCAGCTCCTTTCTGAACAGATAAAAAAAAATCAGTTGTGTAAATATAAAAAAACTTTAACAATACTGATGATTTATATTGAGAAAAAGCTTTGAAAATCTGCATTGTTGCTACAACACATTGCATATTTTGATTTGAGGTAATAGTCTACAAACATATTTTTTTATATGTATGTAACTTAGAATAATATTTCAACTACATTGTAATGAAAGCTAGTTTTATTACTGACAATATACGTTTTTGTCCCCAAACTAAATCCCTGATCGTCTTACCTCATCCTGGCTTTGACCTGCATCATTACCAGCAGGCAGTGGCAGTGAACGTGGGGGTCTCCTCCTCACAGGCTTGTTCTGGAACAAAAGAAGAGCTCAGATCCACATGCCTAAACATGTACATACCTTACTACCAAATTACTTCCACAGAATTCTAATGATCAAAAAAAGAAAAAAAAAAAGAAAAAAAAAAAAAAAAGAAACCCCCCTCAAACAAATAATTAAATAAATATTAATATTTACTATTTAAAAATAAAATAAATAAAATAAAAATGAACACAAAGTATTTGGAGAATTAAATAATTAAAAAGCAAATAAAATTAATAAAAAACATTTTATTAACGGAAATATAAAAACAAAATAAAACAAACAAAAAATTAAAAAGAATATATTTGTAAAAAAATTAATAAAAACAGTCTATAAAAATTGAAAACTAGTAATAAAACAATACATAATATTTAAAAAAAAAATAATTACAGAAATATATATTAATATTATAGAAAGAAAAAACTATTAAAATATAAAAAATTAAAAATACTAAAATACTACAATAGAGATACATAATATTACAAAACTTTTAATAAAAATATTGAAAATAAAACAATTTATATACATAAGAAATGAATAAAACTATTTAAAAATCTTATCTAAAAATAAAATACACTTACACATAACCAGATCAAACATTAAGATATGCACATATATGACTGAAACAGTAAAAGCACTATTGTATATACTCGAGAGTTTGCAATGAGGAAATGTTTGAGAAATGCTACTAAAGTGAGCGACAGGGCTTACAAAGGGGAAAAAGACAGGAAAGTAGTGGTAAAAACAAGATAACCCATCTTTCACCTGCATAGACATTCAGCATAGTATTTCTGCATTGCATAACATTCACCCTTATTAATATCTGTGCTTGAGGATGCCTTCCTTTGGTGTCTGTTTCCTAAGTGACAGAATGACATTTTGCCAAGCAGTTCATGAGGATTTGCATGACCAGTCTTACCATTAATACACACATGACAAGCACAGACACATAACAAGAGTCGCACATTCATAAAGACAAAAATCTGGATGGCACAGAACCAAAAATACAAAGCAAAATTGTTCCAAAGAATGAGACAAGGAAATTTGCTTCCTTGTCTGCAAATATATAGGGCTGGCCAAGAACTAACCTAGAAAATCTTTGAGATTTTCCCCTGAATTATACACTTCCTGTTTAAATGTACACAAAGGGTATCAGGAAACATGTCTGTGTTATACAATTACACATTCTAGACTTAAATACATATTATGCTATACTGCAATATAGAGTTTACATATATAGATTCTTTTGCTATGGATAAATAATCACTTTCCAATTTTAATGTTAGTGTCTTTTATTTTATCATTTGAGTTTTTTTTTTCTTTTGCTTATGTTTTTAGCCACACTAAACCAAGGGTTAACTCTTTTTTCAAAGGAAATGAGGAAAAAAAGAGCAGAAAAACTGAAGATTAAAAACAAAATGATAAACTATAAGCATAAGCAGGAAAAAAAACACCTTTAAAAGATGAGACGACTTCGTTAAAGTCCTAAAGAAAGAAGATGGGACATATTAGGAAGTTCAAGTGCGAAAGCAGAGAGGATGTGATCATATTCGGATAATATGAAACCTCACCACTTCAGCGTCTGTCATATGGGATATTGGACAACTGAATTTTCCAGCTAGTTCAGCCACAGAGCGCTTTTTTACAACAGAATGCTCCTGAAATACAAAAATGTTAGTATATGAATGAGAACGATCCATTCTTTTTGATGTATTTTCTGTAATATTAATCTAAGGCATTACAATCCATGGCAAATCACTCTAAAATCAATTGATTAACTGTAACACCTGCCACTTTTATATATATATATATATATATATATATATATATATATATATATATATATATATATATATATAAACAAATTTTCTTAATTTATGAAAACACACACAATATTGCAAAGGGCAAAGCGACTCTTTGAGAATTTTAGTCTAGCTTTGACTTTTCTAGTAAAGATCTCTAATTACAAGCCATTAGGTTCTGTAATGCTGACTTCTACAGTGAGGGTGAGAAAAGGTCTTGTTTTTCACCACAGGAAACCACAGTCATGAACGCTCATTTAAGCAAAGTGATGAAAAGAGCGAATTTCAAAGGAAATCTTTGAGAACGTGCTTTTTGAGCCATGCAAGTATCCTCAGGGGGACACAGGCTCAGTTGGGTATGACTTCAGCCCGCTGTTATCATTCCCATCTCTGGCTCTTCCATCCACAGGCTTCCATCTATGACCATTAGCACTCTCACTATCAGTGAAGGGAAACCAGTGCTGCCTTGTCAAAAGTGATAGTAGAATGTGGTATTTTAGGGCTGAGGCAATGTCTATGGACTTATACAACTGTTTTTGTCAAGACGTTCAGTCTTAGAGCTTTGTGGGAACCCACCAACACTAAGCTGCATGCAGTCTATACTTTACAGGATGTTGGTTATACAATGATGAGGCAACTTAAGACTGAAGTAAGTAAGAAGAGTCAAAAACAGGAAGGGTGCTTGAACAAGCCAAACCATTTTTGAGCAAAGTTCATTTTGAAAACAACTTTTCTAATAAAGTTTCTCAGTTTGCAGGTAAAAAATGTTGGTAACACTTTACTTAAAGGAGTAGTTCACTTCCAGAACAAAAATTTACAGATAATGTACTCATCCCCTTGTCATCCAAGATGTTCATGTCTTTCTTTCTTCAGTCATAAAGAAATTGTTTTTTTTTGAGGAATTATCTCCATATAATGGACTTCTATGGTGCCCGCGAGTTTGATTGTTCAGTGCAGCTTCAAAGGGCTCTAAACGATCCCAGCCGAGGAAGAAGGGTCTTATCTAGTGAAACGATCGGTCATTTTCTAAAAAAAAAAAAAAAAATAATAATAATAATAATAATAATAATTTATATACTTTTTAACCTCAAACGCTCGTCTTGTGTAGCTCTGCAATGCGTATGCATGCTCGGTGCAGTCCCGTTCGAAACAGGGTATGTCGAAAAACTCCCATCTCATTTTCTCCTCCAACTTCAAAATCGTCCTAAATTGTCCTACATCGCTGTTTTACCTTTTTTTTTTCATAAAGTAATTCAAAAACAACTGATTCAATAACTCAACTGATTCACTGGCTCATCAAGAAATGAAACTCTACCTACTGTTTGAAGTGAAGTAATATATATATATATATATATATATATATATATATTTTATTAAAAGGGTTTAAAGTATATTAAAACACAAAACATTAATTTAATCAAATTTAATACTGACTAACATACATTTTACACACACATAAATATTTTAGGTTATATGAACCTGAATCTTCACTTCTACACTCAAATATGTCAAGCTAACTCAAAGAACTAACATTTGTTTCATTCTTTTTGTCTTGCTTCGGTGTCTATGTGAGCCTGGTAGCCCTTTAAAAAAAAATAGGCACATGACATCCAGCTGCTTATTAAAAAAGCCAAATAAGACCTGGTAAACACCTGGTACCTTGATGCATTCAGACCTCTATTTAAAAAAAAAAAAACCCTCTTTTGCCCAGCCTCTTTCTGTCTGCACTGCTCTCAGTCCTGCCTGTGTCTGCTGCCCATGTGTTCCAGCTCCACTAGATCCAGTCCTCTTTAAGATAAAAGCATTCCATCATGACATCATTTGCCCTATTTAGTGCTCAAGATGCACAAAAAAAAAGCTGTTCTGTGAAATAGCTTGTTGCTATTTTAAATCCAAGCATGTTTACAATTCACTGATATATCAGTGTAACCCTCAAATTTTGATATTCTATGTTTCCGAATGGAAATTACTCATAACAGAAACATATTCAAACAGTTTAGCCCATTTCAAGGAGTTAGGCGTGTATTTTGTCACCCAGCTCAAACTCCAGCCTGAGAAAACATTCTTCAGTGTGACCCCCAAGAAACATTCACAGAAATTCTTAGTGTCACTGACAAATTGACAAATTTATGTTAACCACCAAAAACAACATGAGAAGATGATGAGGACCTGCCCCAGAGACTGAACCGCTCCCAGAGTGGAGCTCCCATGCTTGCCATTTTTAACAATTGAGAAAACACTGATTTCCTCCATCCACTTCCCCTCTATAAACAAATTTTTGAAGATTCAGCAAGTAAAAATGGTATTACAGTAAATATTATGTAAATATAAATATAATCTGCCATTGTTAACATATATTTCTGCTCTACTCTGTGGGAATATTTTACAAAGAAAGGAATATTTCACCCAGAACTGAAAATTTGCTGTTAATTTGCTCACCCTCAGGTCATCAAGCCGTAGGTGACTTTCTTCAGTAGAACAGTAAAAATTTTAGCTGAAACTGTGGTCTTTGATATATTATATCACATATTATAAAT
This sequence comes from Spinibarbus caldwelli, assembly GCA_039654775.1. Lineage (NCBI taxonomy): Eukaryota > Metazoa > Chordata > Actinopteri > Cypriniformes > Cyprinidae > Spinibarbus > Spinibarbus caldwelli. The sequence goes on from CM077259.1 coordinate 13,067,171, forward strand.
TAATATAATATATGCAAAAAAACAAAACAAAAAAAAAACACTCATGCTAATAACATATGCACGTATGTGAACTGACACTGTTGTTGTTTCCAACAGGATTGTCACCAGAGTCATCCAGGATAAGCAAAAGTAAGTACCTTTTTGATGAAAAATACAATGCAAGTTAAACGTATTGGTAAAACTAAGCCATCTTCTGCCCACATGTCCTCCTTCTCTGTTGTAGACAACAACAGTGTCAGAATAAGAGAAAGCATTAGAGTACAGAACTATTAATCGGAGGTTATGGATAATAAGTACTAATTTTGTAAATAACATTTATTTTCTTACACATACTAGTCGTTTCACTTCTTAAGACCTCAATATATCATCAGGAGCCGTAGATGAATTGTTTGCATCTACTTTACTGTTATACTGAATATAGAAAGTCACATACATCTTGGATGGCTTGAGGGTGAGTAAATAAACAGCATATTTTCATATTTGGGTAAACTATTTCTTTAAAACATAAACATAAATGACAAATGGTGTGGTCTACTTTTGAAAGGTTTAATGCAGACGCAGTGTATCTCACATTTTAACTACAGGGCATTGAGCTACTCATTTACGGCAGGGTGTGGGCAGCTCTTCCCTTGAGACCCAGTGGGTGGTGAGATTTACAGTATGTGTGTGTGTGTGAGTATGGGTGGCTAAGGGTGCGTGTGCCCCACAGCTGTGCCTTTGCACACATTTAACAAACACAAAAACAAATCAGATGACCCCTGATTGCCACTAATAGTTTCTCCAACTATTTTACTACCTCAGTGAACACTGTTAGCAACAAAAGACAGATTCGTCCAAAGCTTACTTTATCTTTACAAGAGTTGGCAGCAGTCAGATGACACAGGGTGAGCAAACAATGCAACAAACATAATCAATTCAGCATGAGCCTTTCTTCATCTCCAAAACAGAGGCATGATCATGATGACATACTCGCTTTTTAACTGCACTGCAGCTCATTAAGCATAAGGCCATCATGAGTGTGGGAGCAGTTGTGTGTAAAAAAAAAAAATGAAAAAATTAAAAAAAAAAAAAAACATCTAAGAGAGACTCTGGGGTATTTTTTCTGCGTTTCCTCTTCAACTGCTTCAGCCACATTGTTACCAGGGGCATTTTGTCAGAGGCAATAAGTGAGGCAGCATCTCTTCCAAAAAAAAAAAAAAAAAAATTAAACGTAAAGAATTTAATTAAACGTGTAAAGAATTTAATTTCTAGTAACACTTTACAAAAACAAAAGCCCCAATTTCAGTTTGTAACTTTACAACTGTAACACTATCATTCAAAAGTCAGTAAGATTTCTAACAAATTAAGAATTTTATTCAGCAAGGATGTATTAAACTGATCAAAAGTGACAGTAGACATTACATTGTTGCCTAATATGGTAACACTTTAGTTTAGGGACCAGTTTTCACTAGTTGCTTATTAGCATGCCTGTTATTAACATATTGGCTGTTTATTAGTATTTATAAGGCAAATATTCTGCATGACTACATTCTACATCCCTAATCCTACCCAATACCTAAACTTAACAACTACCTTACTAACTAATAATAAGTAGCAAATTAGGAGTATGTTGAGGCAAAAGTTGTAGTTAATGGTTTGTTAATAGTGAGAATTGGACCTTAAAATAAAGTGTGATATATTAATATATATATGAAACATGAACTCAGCATTTTACAATGATTTCTGAAGGACCACGTGACACTGAACACTGGAGTAATGGATGCTGAAAATTTAGTGTTGCAGTCACAGGAATAAATTACATTAAATTTTTTTTAATTGCAATAATATTTCTTAATATGACTGTTTTTACTGTATTTTAGATCAAATAAATACAGCATGAGACTTTTTTCACAAACATTAAAAATCCTACTGACTCTGAGCTTTTCAAAAGTAGGGAGCCTTTGATGTGACCTGGTTTTTATAAATACTAATATAACCATACAAAAAATTTATTATTCTAAGTATCGTTTTACATCTATATGGTGTTGCGTCTGTTTTTAACCTGGAAACTGTGAAAATATCAAATGTGACTGGAACATTAAAATCATTGCACTAAAAAAAATTATGAAATTCAACCCAAACATGCTCCTCATTTTAGAAGTCCACCAGTACGCTGCTGATTGTGACAGACAGTGGAAAACAGAATCTTATTAGTGTCCCACAAAGAATCTGTTGTCTGAGGGTTGAAGGACATGAGGAAGTAGCCATAATTCAATTTACACTGAAATACATCCCCTAATGGGAAAGGATGCACAGGGAGGAAAGACAGAGACTTTCCATTCTAAAACCCAAAACATGTTCTACAGAAGGCCGTGAACACAGACACTTCTGCCTACACAGACTCAACCTTGTGTTTTTGCTCTTCAAAACATGTCAGAATCCACATTATATAGAGTTACGCACTACATTCTCAGCACTGCTGCAAGGGGCTCACAGTGGGCATAAGTATAAAGATATTTCTTACTGAGCAAATAAGAGGTCAACTCAAAGATGTCTATAATACTTAGAGAAAGCTATACCTGTTACATACCTGTCCTAGCCATCATCCATCTCAGTGGCAGCTGAGACCCTTGTTGTGATTTGCTCTATGCTTGTAGGCTCTCATTTCAGTATTCATGCCATTGCAAATGGCACCACAAGAATGAGCACAGAGCCAAGTCCTTCATTACCAAGTATCCTGAGCTGGGATGTCAAATTCAGCAAACAACACAAAAAATATCCAAGGCCATTACTATTATCCAAGTTATATATTATATCCCATCCATTATATAAGTCAATTTTAAACTTTTAAATGGATAGTTCACTCTTTAAAAGATATTTTGAAGACTGCACTTGCAAAACCATAACATATTTAAATTATCTTTCCTTGTAAGAAATTAATTTAATGATAATACATAGCAACAGTTAAATAGCAGTCAATAATCTGCTGCTAGTAGTGTTGGGAAGGTTACTTTGGAAATGTAGTAGGTTACAGATTACAAGTTACCCAAATGCAATAAGTAGTGTAAATATTTCAATTACTTTATTAAAGTAATGTAACTGCGTACATTTGATACTGTTAGACTTTCAAAATCCTTCATCACTTGAATTAAGATTATAATAATTTAATTTTAAAGCACAGCCACCACAAAATACAGATTTAAAATCATAACAAGAAATATAGCAGTCAACATTTGAAGCGGATCAAAAAAGTTCAAAGTTGTCCTAAGACAAGAACGGGTATTGTTTTGGTTTTAGGACAACTTTGATGAAAGGTTTTGATTCACTTCAAATGTTGACTACTGTAGTTTAATAGCTATGATACTGTTTTTAAAATCAAATCTTTGCATAGCTAAGAGAGAAAGCACTGGAATCTAACAATGCCTTGGAAAAAAACAGTTAATCTTAAAAAATAAAGGATATACATAAAGTGTGATTAGTATACATTAGTGTCTCATATTTTAGAGCAGTCACTGCAATTTGGAAAAGAAATCAATCAAATCTGTGTGTTGGAAAATATTCAGATGTAACGCCTTTTGTAATCGTTAACATTTTCATAAGTAGCTGCAATTTAATTACACATTTTTTCTCAGTAACTGTAACTGATTACAATTACATTTATTTTGTAATTAAATTACATAATTCCGTCACATGTAACTAGTTACTCCCCAACACTGGCTGCTGGCTGGATCATGCTAACTAGCCAAACCTTGACCTCTTTAGTTAAAGTTAGCTAAATCTCTATATGTGTACAGCTAGTGACCTGAATAACGAGCTCGGTCTCATGAAAATGTGTATAAATAGTACGCCAAATTAAAACAAAAACTCGTGGTATTGATATGCAAAAATAGACTTTGGTGTATATATATGATACGAACGTGTTTGGCGTGCATATAAAACGCAGTCTTCGCGTGCATATGATACCAAATTTATTGGCATGCATATGATACGCAGTTTTCGCGTACATATGATACGCATCTACCCCACAACCCTAATCCTACCCATCACGTAGCATACACACAGTCCATTTTTGCGCATCAATACCACGAGTTTTCATTTTTATTTGGCGTACTATTTATACACACTTTCATGAGATTGGGTTGGAATAACACTCATGGTTAATGGCACCGACATTTGAGGTTTGTTACACCCGTAATGCAAAGTTGCATGTTGTGTACAACAAAACCACACATTTTCGCACTTGTATGGCCTAAGTCACCATTACTAAATGCAACAGACTTCAAGGACAATCACGTTTTTGTAGAGTGATCTCCATCCAAAAGTGCCCCAGTACTATGACCTCATGTTCTGGCTCGGAATACTTGGAGCGGATGGTGTGTTGGAAAAAGTCGAGGCTTCGCAAAACACTCTAGTGTGAGTTAGTGAGTTATGATGACAGACTCCACCTCACACCCAGATCCCATCAGGGTCCAGGTCTTGAATAAGTCACAGTGTTCCAGGAGTATGCAATGACTCCATCTACAGCATAGACATCCACTTCCTGTGACAGGACAACCTGCATCCACTTGACATTATCTGACAAGGTCTCATTGACTGGAATGACTATGAACCAAACAACATGTTTGAATCACGGCATGGAAATGCATGGACATTGTGTCCAGCACTGAACGTTTACATCACTTGCTAATACTCCAAATGAAGTCATGTCCCTAAATTTTGAAGGGTGGCTGGGACAAGTTCACGCCCATATGCTCTCACAGTCTCCCAGCACAAAGTTCAGCAAGTTCTTTATGAGATAATCGCTCTCCTAAATGCACAGAACACTCTCCAGTACAAAGAACAAACCAAATATACAAGCCTTTTGGGGAGGAAACTTATTGTAGTCAGTTAATGTCGTGTTGCAATAACATTTCCCTTCTCCAAATCTCTTTGTCTCATCTATGAACACACTCTGTGGTTGCATAGAACTCTGCCAAGAGAAGGCCGTCGCCCTAACAGCTGCCGAGGTGGGACTGACACTGACCCGCATGCTCACATAGCTGACATTCAGGAGATAATCAACTTAAATATCCCGAAGTCCATGCGGTACAGTGCTCTGAGAGTCAATATGACTGAACACAAAGCTGTAAAACAGACAAGCTTTCAATGAAATCAATCCAGTCTTCACAACTCATATTAGCCAAGATATATATTTTTAACATACATCTTTAAATGTGGTTTAGCTCATAATATATCCACAGAGAATGGTTCCTCATAATAAAATGAGTTGAGAAATTGATTTGTCTTGTGAGATTTGTGCTATTTGGCATTGCATATCTGAGCAAACAAACAGTTGACCACAATGTAATTTTCTGAACCAGACAACAGAAGCACATCTGTCAGTTGTTTTGTATGTTATACACTCACTTTCCAAGAAGCAACAGCACATTAAGCTTTGTTATGCTGTGATATTGTGTAACGCCACACTGTTCCCTCAGTCTGCATGATCAGTAATTATAACATAAAGCAGTGAGTTTAACCCATTAAATCTCAGATGTTTCCAGTTGCACTAATTTGCATGAACAAAAGAGTTGCAAAAGAGCTGCATTAAATATTAATAAATATTGCAAAAATATTAAGTATATCTTTTAAAAAAATCATGCAAAAACTTAGATAATCGACTTAAATTTCAGACAAAATGAACTGTTAGAAGTTTAGGCATTTATTTTGGTATGTACAACTCAATCACTGATATCAGTGATATTCAGAGATTTTATTAAAATAATATAGTTATTTATTATTGTGATATTTGCAAAGCCACTGAATTATATATGGCAGCTTCAGTGTAATAATATATAAAGTTATGTAGGTCACAGTACAAAAACACTCAGAATCCTATGGAAAATTTCACATAATTTGCCCACAAGTCACTAAAACTGCACTCAAAATATATAGCAAGTTGTCAAAGCTCTTTAAAAAGACTGTCTATTTGTAAGCCAATTGTTTTTATCATCACTCAAAAATGTTCAGAGATGGAAAAAGTGGTTTGAGCATTCAGCCACTTAATCACAAACTGTATGCTGAAATCAGTTGTCAGAAAAACCTCCAATCTGCAAACACGCAGATATGTGCCTACAAACACAAGCACGTGGGTCCACCATCCAAACCCGCCATTTTAAGCTGTCATACGGATGAGGTTACACCACTTCCTGTGTCAGCTAGCTTGCTGCCATTCCAGTCATACTTTCTTTCTAACTTGAGACATGCAAGGGAGCAGTGTCAAGTCAACAGGATTCACTGGTTAAACACAATTCAAAGAGTTACTGGCACCAACTCAACAATAAAACTGATGGTAATGACAGCATCCTCCGCAAACAAGTTTATGTAAATCGATGGAGGTTTGCAGGTGGCTTGGCCAATCTGAATGACACAGCCACAGTTATTCTTTATTCATCTTTCACCCACTGACTCCAAACTCACATACTGAATGACTCAAATACATCCTGAGAGTGTAATGTGGAATGTAAACAGTTATCTCTTAACCTTGACAGCACACATATTTTAAAGCATAATTAATCTGTCTGCAGCAAAAAAAAGCATGTATTAAAAAGATTAAAACCTGCACTAACAAGAAATCATTTAACCTAAATGTGTGTTAAATTAAAAACTATAAAATGTGAAATACAAAGTCTAATTCAAATGTCTAGATTCAAAATCTAATTTGAACCTGAAAATAAAAGTTGTAGAATTTTCAAAATTTTTCCAAACATAAATGCTGATGTAAACTGAATAAGGCACATTCAAGATAACAATAATAAAGTTCACGCAGCTTTAGTGCTGTTGTCTGTTAATAGTGCATATTATTCTAGCACAGTTTGTGCTGAATACAAAAAAAAATTACATGTTGGTCAATAGTATGTTTTAAGTAACTGAAATAAGCACAAATATCAGGGCATGTCAAAATATCTCAAGGGCCCCAAAATTACCTCAAACCCCAGAGGGTTAAAGCAATGGGACAAACCACTATTAAAAAACACTGAAATGTAATTTGTTGATTTAATTTTTATTTTGTAATTTTTTTTAGATTTGTATTCAAATTGCTGATAATATCATTTGTAATGAAAATGTATTCTATAAAAAAAAAAGAAAACAGATTATAGCATAATGAAATTATTTCTACGACATCTATAATTGCTGATGCTTTGCCATCTTGAATCATCTTGAGGCATCTCATGAATTGAAATGCAACAAGTTTTTGTTTACGCTGTAGCAGACAACGTGTGAAGAGCAGTACAGGAAATAAACTTGCAAAGTTTGGAAAAAAAAAAAGAAAAAAAAAAAGCGGTAACAACATTTTGAAGCGCAAGAACAGTTAATTTCATACCTCCATCTTCCAGCGTTGTTGGCGTGTTCTCAACTTCTTGTCGCTGTTTTAGTTTGACACTTGCTGAAGTAACGCGCGCTCTCTCTCTCTCTCCTCACATGAGCTCAAAGTGTGCGCGCGCGCGCTCTCGCTCTCTCACAAGTCAAGAGGGTGGTCGTTAGTTATATTTAGGTCTGACTCTTACAACATTTCCATGGTCAAAAGATTGTGCCATACTCTGCTAAAAAGCTGTCGCAGTGAAATGGCCTGCAGTTTCTTACATATTTTCCCAGATTACAGAAACTACTCATGAAATCTTTGTGCTGTGAGTGCTGAAAATACCGTTATTACCAAGGTGCACTAGGTTTTTTGCAGAAATGTTTCACAAAAAGAAAAGCACTTTTGACAAATATAATTAAAACTGTATTAAAGGGGTCATATGATGCGATTTCAAGTTTTCCTTTCTCTTTGGAGTGTTACAAGCTGTTCATGCATAGATAAGATCCCTGAACTTGCAAAGACTAAAGTCTCAAAACCAATGAGATATTCTTTATAAAAGACTCGACCACGCCCCCTTAAAACGGCTCATTCAGACACGCCCCCACATGTCTACGTCACGGTGTGGCGAGATTTGCAAAACACCGCCCAAATGTATAAGCATTGAAAGAGGGCGGGTCTTTTATTCTCGCTGTAGTATTGTCAGTGTTGCCAACTTAGCAATTTTGTTGCTAAATTTAGCAACTTTTCAGACTACCCTAGCAACTTTTTCTTCCAAAAGCACCTAGCAACAAATTTAGCAATTTTTAAAAATTTATTTGGCAATAACTTTTCATTAAGTGACTCTGACAATAAAAAGGCACACATTTACCATCTGAATTACACAAAAAGAGGAAACCAAAGATGCCTAGCAGTACACACATCAATTGAGTTAGCTGCTATTTGCAATTGTTCAATTTAATAATAATAATAATAATAAAAATAATAATAATAATAATAATAATAATTTAATAATTGTTCATTTACGAAACACTTTGTTAGTAGCTTGTACCTGCGATTATTGATCAGTTAGTACTCTGTAAGAAAAATGGAAAAGATACTAGTAATTTTCCAGGACATTATCCATTATCCAATGTAACCCTCTAACCCGAAAGCATAATGCGTAATTTAAAATGCAGGTAAAAAAAAAACAAAAAAAAAAAAACAAAAAAAAACAAAAAAAACAAACATAGAATTCTTTCATATTAACATAGTAGATTGTGCAGATTTTTACAGACTTTTCTCAGAGTGTAGCATACTAACTACTAATAAACTGCTTAAAGCATAATTGTTGATATTGAGAATGTGTAGTATTACTAGTTTACTAGCTATTAAAAAAGCTTAAATTGTAATTGTTCAATAATTCAATGCATTTAAAAATAGTTATTTATATTTTAATAATATATTATGATATATAATATATAATATTATGCATATTTTTACAAACAAATCTAAATAGTTTTTTGCTGCGATTTGATGTTTTGACAATTTTGAGATTATGCAAGATTATGCAATGAGATTATGCAATGACGTCATCGCACAATGACATCATAACGTCTTTTAGCAACTTTTAGCAACAAATCGACCTTCCTTTAGCAACTTTCTCTGAAAATTAGTTGGCAACACTGAGTATTTGTTGCTGCCTCCGGCGCCATGTCCTCGAGACACTGTGTTTCCTTGTGAAAGCGAAACTACTTTGTTTGGGCTTCCAAAAGAGGACACAGCTAGAAATCAGTGCATGGTTAAGTTGTATTTACAACACTGTTCCAGAACAGTTCACCCCAAATATTCGAGTGTGTGCAGCGGATTTTACGGAGGACTATTTCCTGAACCTGGGAGTAGCTGCCAGCTGTGCTCAAAGACTGTTTCTATAAAGTGGGGCAATTCCAACTTTGCAAGGACAGTCTGGCGCTTCTGACTCACAGCCTGTAAGTATGTTTTCATATTTAAAGAATTTTCCACTGACTATTCAAACGTGAGTTTTGAGCTGTGTAGCGTAGTGCTTGTTGTTTGTCGTTTCTCCGATCACAAATGCAGACATGGTAATGTTTACGCGACGCCGATGCAACGCGACACATAAAAACACAGTATAAGTCATTATAATCAGTAATTATGTCCCAACTGGATGCAACAAATGCCTCATTTGTAATGGGTTTTTATTGTTTTAGTCTCGTCGAGCCGGGACACGGCATCACAATACGGTGAGGGGTGTAACATTTCTGTCTCACGCTTGAGGTATTCGGCCAATCACAACGCACTGGATAGCTGACCAATCAGAGCACGCCTCGCTTCTCAGAACAATGGGCTTTGTAAAAGTCGGCGCGTTTCAGAAAGGTGGTGCATAGAGGAGCAACAATAATGTACTTTATGTGGAAAATAATGTTTTTTGAACCTTAAAATGCATAAACACATTGCATTACTCCTAATTCACAAAATAATGTTCTTTTTAGCAACATCATATGACCCCTTTAATTTCATGAAGACTATAAACATCTGTTTTCTAGAAACAGCTGTTTTATTCTACATTGAGCAGGTCGCCCCCTCATGGGCGCAGCCATATTTACATCACATGCTATGGAATAAACAAAACTAGCATCACAACCAATAAAACATTTCTTTTTTTTTTTTTAGTGATTTTCAAAGCTTAAGACACTTTATGAAATGTAAAAGCACACCTAAAAAGCAAAAAACTTCTAAGGGGGCCTCAAGATAACTTTAAAAGACAAAATATACAACAGAGCTGTGTTAACAGCATAGTGCAGAGTTTGGATTTGCATTGCAAGTGTGTGATCACAGGAACAAAACGGCTTCATTGCATCGCCAGAGGTTAGCAAACACATTTCTTACATACAGACCAACAGATCAGTATTAGAAGCAAAACCACTGGAACGTTTGGGATGAATAGGTTAAATGAAAACAAAAACTAAGTAAATGCCTGAATATACCTGTAGTTACAGTTGGAGTTTTTAAATTTAGTCTGTTAACATCCACATGATATTAATATTAGTTTCTCATATCAGTGACTATTTTAAATGTAAAAGATTTCATAAGACAAAAGTATTAGCCTCTGAGCTTTTAAAATATCAAAGGATGTTGTAATTGTTTGGTGACTAACAGTGACTAAAGTTGATTAATAAACACTGTTGCCAAAATTGCTCTATAGTGCTAAAAACACAGTCTGAGTCTGTAAGATTTTGAGGCACAACCTGTGTTGATGCAGAGGATGTTTCTAATGTACTTTGCAGTGGGAGGAGCTTTACTAAGGGAACAATGATTTAGTGATAGCTAATACTTCCATTTATGGATGAAATGAAAGAGGAAGCAGTATTTTTTTTTAAAAGACTGTTCAATGTTTTTGTATAAACAAAACAATTGCTGTGGAAACAGTTTCCTTGACATCTTCTCTCTTTAAGCATTGCATCTTTTTAAAAAGAAAAAAAAAAAAAAAGTGTACTGCAATGTACATGGGATGCATGGTTTTTCTAATTAAATCTGACCAGTGACCGTGACATTGTTGTAACTAACCCCCCCAAAAAAGTCTGAAAGTCAAGACTTCGAGCATGAACAGTGGAAGGATGTGTAGATGTGAAGCTTCCTCGTATGAATCTGACGACAAACAGCGCTGATATCTACCACATAACACAAGTGTGTCAAGTATGGAAACCAAGAAAGAGGAATGTGCGCAGTTTTAATGTGCCAACAAGGAGAGCTGCGAAAAAGCAGGTGTATGCCGGAAGCCACATGCTTTGCTAGCATTACTTATGCTTCCTGATTGCGCAGACTTTAACATGGGACTCTGCAGAAACATACCAGAGACGCACAAAGAGAAGTGAGACCTTCAGTACAGGACTAAAACAATTTTAATTGAAAATATACATTGAAAACATAATACTTGCTATAGTACACACCTATGAGTGTAACAGCTCTGCCTAAATATTAGCATGATTAACATTCAACACCATAATACTGAGGTGGTGTTTCCACTAACAGTGAACTAAAGTAAAAAAAAAACAAAAACAAACAAACAAAAAAAAAAAACAATCAATAAATAAATAAAAAATGGTGAATAAAAAATGCACACCAGGTGTTTTGCTTTTTTATATTTTTGCTACATTTATAAAGATGCTGTAAACTAAATTTGTATATTCTATCAGAATTGTACAATACTACTGTATTTTGTACATGCAACTAGTTTTATTGTAAATGGAAAAAAGTAACCATTATGTAATAATTACATCAATTATGTCCACAAAGTTCTCTCACTAATACATCCTTAACTCTGTAGAGAAAAAAAAAAAAAAAAATTCATGTGTGTAAACACGTGTAAACAACTCGTAAATCTTTCTGACATGAGTTGACCTCAACATTTTAATAGAAGTAAATGGGGCCAATTTCTGGAGGCTTTGTGATGTGTTTAATTTTATAAAAGCACTCACTCAACTGGTTTCACAGCCAGAGCTTAGATTAAACCAGGATTAGGCCTTAAATTAGAACATTTAATTAGTGCCCTAGAAAAAAAATAAAATAAAAAACATTACTGGCGTGCATCTTGATACAAATCAATGACACACACATTTTAAAATATGTCAGTGGAAGTTGCTTTCAGTTAAGACAGCTCAAACATGCATTTTAGTCTGTGACTAGGCTTAAACCTCATCTGTGAAACCAGGCATTAGTCTAAAAAAACCTATTTTAACTGTAAAGCTGTTCTCATGTTTATGGTCATTTTAGGGTTTATGGCGTTGCGCTCTCATCATGACAAAACTGTAAAATTCAATACAGAAAAGGTTAGTATTATTTTTTCCACACTTAAATTGTTAACACATAACTTAAGTAATGTTAATGTTCACACATTAGCCTCATTCAGTTTCATCGTAACTGCCTCATTGCAACTAAGATTTTTGTTTTAAAGAAAAGGAGGGAACAAAATGAATTGCCAGAAATCAAAATTTTGTTGATTGATCCTAACTTGTGATGAACCCAGTGAAAATAAGGCCAACAATCAAAACACGACCTTTTCATGTTGTACATCTATTTATGAAGCGCACAGAAGAATGAGGTACTTCTGGTCTGTTCTTTGTTATCCGTTCAGCCATTTCCATTCAGTTCTGCAAAACCTGTAACTCTTCCTGCTGTAGGTTTCTCCCTGCAGCACAAGTGCTGGTTTTTCTTCCTCCTGTCCATTTAGCGAAGAATGATCGGGAATTTTCCCCAACGAAGAAGAAGAGGATAGGGTCCAGACAACTGTTAGATGTGCACAAGCAATGCGCTATGACGGCAGCCTTCCGGACTAGCAAAATAAAGTCACACGAGACTTTGTATTGCTTCGTCTGGACATTCTTCTCGGTTGTTAAGAAGATTGTCCGCACTATGTGATATGGTAAAAAACACACCAGAAAGATCCCAAGGCTGATGATGACCAAAGCACAAGCCTTCTTCCTGCAAGGTCTGGTCCTACCGAGTGCAGGACTAGGCCTCAGAAGGTTCTTCGCAACCAAGACCGAGCAGAAAATGACAACCACCAAGGGAAACACAAAGCCCACCGGAAACGTAACATTGTTGATGAGGAGCAATAGATCCACGTTGTCTTTCGCCAGCTCCAAACATCGAAAACTGTCTTCGTCTAGATGTATTTTCTTAGTGAACAACAGTGGACTGCAGGCCAAACCCATAAAGAGCCAAATGAGCGCGCACATGATTCCTGTGACGTAGTGGGTCTGTATGCGCATGTACAGGTACGGTCGCACCAGCGCCAGATAACGCAAGATGTTCAGGGCCACCAAGAAATACACAGAGCTATACATATTCAGATAAAACACATATGAGATGAATTTACAGGTGATGTGACCAAAGATCCACTTAGAGTTAAGTATGTAGTACGAGACCCTCAGGGGCAGAGAGGACACCAGCATCAGGTCTGATACCAACAGGTTCACCATTAACAAGCTGACTGGAGTGAAACTCTTCTGGGTCCTCCATTGGCTGAAGAAGACGCAGACAGATAAAGAGTGACCGGCGAGTCCCAGGACAAAAATTAGTATGTATGCTGCAGGATACACATGCCGTTTGAAGTAATCAGAGCTATTGGAGCTCATACAGGAGATGTTTTCCCTGAGCACTGAAAAAGATGCATTCATGTCCTTCCCTGGAGAATGATTACAAAGTTAGTTTTAGAGATTTAAAACAAACAAAAGTTTTTTAAAGGGGTAGATCGCCCCTTAGATGTTGTAGATCTATTTCTAAACCTTGAACCTAACGTTCTTCTAGACCCAACTGACTTTCATTGCTTCAACAGAAAAAGCACCAACATGTTTTCCAGAATATCTTTTGTTTCGATGGAATAAGCATGGAATAGTTGAACTATCTCTAAGCTTAATATGATACTGTACACTCTTAAACATAAATGTTCTTTTTGTGGCATCAACGGTTCCATGAACATCCATAGAACCTTTCCATTCCACAATAGGTTCTACCTAGTGGAAAAATGTTCTTCAGATTATTAAAATGCACACTAAGAAAAAAAAAAAAAGGTTCTTTTAAGAAAGGTTATTTGAGGAACCCAAAATGGTTGTTCTATTGCATGACTGCGAAAACCCTCTTTTAGAACCTTTTTTTTTTTTTAGAACCTTTTTTTTTAAAAACCTGAAAACAGGTTTTTCTAGTCTTGTTTGAACAATCTTCGTCACATTACCAGAGAGTCTTATTAAAAATAAACCTTTATCTCAAATGACTTCTCTAAACTTCACTCCACAGTAGTGCCCACGTTAACACACAGCTGAACCATTTTGAACAATAACGGTAATTTAAAGCAAGTTTATTAGACAAATATATTAGATATATTTAACAGCAAACTAAAAAGCAAGACATCTTACCTTTTCTGTAGTGTGGAGAGGTGAAAGGAGGTCGTCCAAAAGCGTTCAGTTTGTCACTAGCCAAACCAGCACAGCACTGTCAGCTACTAGAGGAGGTATGAAATAGAAAACACAGTAGAAGGAGGATGTCCCAAGACCAGCCTCCCCATCATCACTTTAATCTGTTCAAAAGGACTGATTCATTTCCTTCTATAAGAACAGCAGCCGTCCTTGTACTTGCATTGCTCAGTATAGCAGATCTTTCAATTGCTGTAGATAAGTGTTTTGAATAATGTCTTTATACACAGTATGTATAAAAGTTCCAAAGTCCAACGCTTATTATTAGGCAAGTGACAGAAGCCATTAAGATGCACAAAACACTGGTTACTCTGAACTGTGCATGCCAGCTTTAAACCACAACAGTAAATGCAGATGTGCATTTTACCGTCCCCCTTTTTCGTTTCCTCATGTAATATGGAATTTAACCCAGTTACACTGCACTAAACTTTCACAAGCACAACCACTTCTGATGATGATGTTCTGATAACCTTTTAAAAGAACCCACTGCTGACAAAGCAGAGCCTTTGTGAGCATCTGCGCTATGACGATAGCAGTACATTAAAAACCATAAATGATGCAAGGGGGAATTTGAATGAACAAACTGCATTGAATTTCATCTTCTGCCTTCACGTAGACATGTTCCAGTATTTCGGTCATGATCATTTCTAAAGAGTAACCCACTTAAGAAATTAATGATTTCGCAACTTTTGGGAAGCATGGATGCAGAAATGATTTCAAAGTAAAAGTGATCAGGTTTCTAAAAAAAAAAAAAAAAAAAAAAAAAACGAGATCTAAGAGATTATTCTCTGAACTTAATGTGAGCAAGACATTTGCGAGCATGTCATTTCTTGACAATAGGCATTCCGGTAAGTAATATATCTGCCAACACTTGCCTAAACAGTTCACTGAAAAACAAGTGTGATTTATCATTTTAGCACCATGTGCTATGGCTACAGTCTCAGTTTATGGCAACAAGTGGCAGGTAAAGGTGCCACTGTCTTTCTTGAATCAAAACAGGACACATTTCATCATTCTTTAACAAACAAGTCAGTTGTTAAACTTTTGAGGCATTACATAATTTTTCAAAAAAAAGAACATTTGATTTATAACATAATTTTTGAATATTAGTAACAAAAGCTCTAAAACGGTCTTAAAATCCAACAGCAAAAACAACGGTCCAAGAAGAACATAAGTCAGATTTCCGCCTGTATTGACACTCTCTCACAACAATTACATCCTAAAAACCCAGTAATGCTTAAATGGCAACAAATTTATAATAAAGTTTCAAAATTAATTCCATTTACTTCTATAACGCAAAAGAAATGAGAAAGGCCACCAGCAGGGCTCAATACATGATTAAAGGAAACACTGTTGTAAAATTTGATCTTACACCCTGTGTAAATCTCAATTTCCTGTACAGCAATGAGGAAAAAGTAGGCAGCTCTAAAATTAATGGAAAAAAGAAAAAAAAAAAACAATAAATTATCATGACACACTAAACCTGCCAGTTTTATATGTTTGTAGATCAATTAAAGGGATAGTTCACCCAAAAATTTAAATTCTGTCATAATTTACTCACCCTCAAGTAGTTCCAAATCTTAGTAACCAAACAGTTGATAGACCCCATTGACTTCCATTGTATTCTATTTTTCTCCATACTATAGAAGGCAATCAACTGTTTGGTTTCCAACATTCTTCAGAACATCTTCGCTGGTGTTCAGCAGAAGGAAGAAACTCATACAGGTTTGGAACAGCTTGAGGGTGAGTAAATGATGACAATTTTCATTTTTGGGTGAACTGTCCCTTTAAGAGGTATGCGTCACGTCAACATAAACTACTAAAAGAATAAAACCTCCTTCAGGGACCCTAACCCTAAAATGAAATAACACAGGAAAAGCACCTGTGCTATTTCAGGAAATGCAGTGCACCACTTAAATATTAAAACAAGTGGTCCAGAATCTAGTAACATAAAACACTCAGGCATGCCAGTGTTTCCCTTTAAATGGTGGAGTGGTTTTCCTCAGGCAGTACAAAGTGGATTTATTTAGGGCTCTGGATGCTCTTTAACGGACTCCTCCTTCAGTTTCTGTTCCTGCATACGAGTACGTGTTGAGCCTGAAGGGACAAGAACAAATGTTTAAGCAATAGCCGTAAGCAATAACGTGATGCTGAATTATACAACAATAACTTGCATCTTTTGATTACAGTATTTTGCAATGTTTGTTGAATCTAATTAGGCGGAACAGAAAATAAGTACCATTTGTTGAGTATTCAGCTGGAAAACAGGTGTGTGTATCTCAGCTGTTGTATAACAGCTTCAAATGTGGCTCAACAAAACAGAAGTGTTACATGATGTAAAGCTGTTATTGCACTGATGCCAGACTTAAAATTCACTTACAAATCCATAAATTTTCACATAAAAAGATAAAATAATCAAGTAATAATTAAGTACATTTCATTTCAGAAATTTTTAATTAATACTGATTATTAAATGAATGCTTTTATTCAGCAAATCTCCATTTCAAATAAATGCTGTTTTCTATTCAATAACTCCTGAAGAAAAAAAATAAAATAAAATCTCATCACAAGAAAAATAATAAGCAGCACAAGTGTTAAGATTGATAATAATAAATGTCAAAATGCTGATGACCAAATCGGCATATTAGAATGATTTCTGAAGGATCACGTGACACTAATTCAGCTTGGCCATCATAAGAATAAATTACATTTTAAAATATATTCAAACAGAAACCATTTATTCTTTGAATTTTCTACTGTGATATGTGATCACTCAAGACAAAGGATTGTGGTCATACACCCACCTCTAAATTGTACTATATAATAAACACCACCATCTGACCCATAAAGAAAAACTACAAAAACCAAAAAAAGAAAAAGAAAGACAGACAGACAGAGAGGAGGAAGTGTGATAGTTTGAGCATCTTTGTGGTTCTGGGAAATCCAGCGCACATTCAGACATGCATGAAGGTTGTAAGGAAACTTACTCATCTCAGCCAGCTTCTGGATCAGTGCTGACTCGCCACTCGATTTGCTAAAAATGAACAAACATTCTAGATGATTCTCTGAACTCAAAATTAGAGAGACAAATTAAAAAAAAAAAAAAAAAAAAAAGGAACATAAATCCCACCTTCCATCAGCTTCATCTTGTCCATCCATGTCAAAGCGTAATCTCTTCAGGGGTTTGGGGGCGGAGCCTCCAGCTAGACTCCTCTTAAGGGACCAATCAGTGCTGCTCACCATCTCATTAATCTTCTGAAATTTGTCTGCAGACTGTTGAGATAAAGAGAGAGATTTTTTAAATAAAGTCTAACACATTTAAAATGGACTGAACATTTAATAAGTGTTTTTCATCACTAACCCCAAAGGATTCGCCAATAGATATAAGAATTCTGTCCAAGACACCATGAAAGAAAAGATACAGCATGATTATTACAAAAAAAACACACAAATCCACATAATTATGAAGTGGAAGATTGTCAACAAAATAATAATTAAAAAAAAATTACATAATATAATATTATACATACACATACATACATATATATATATATATATATATATATATATATATATATATATATATATATATATATATATACACACACACACATATATACACACACACACACACACACATATATACACACACACACACACACACACATATAATATTATATTATATTACATTATATTATATTATATATATACACACACACACACACATATATAATATTATATTATATTACATTATATTATATTATATATATACACACACACACTACCGTTCAAAAGTTTTAGATAAGTAAGACTTGTACCCCCGGTTTCACAGACAAGGCTTAAGCCTAGTTCCCGACTAAAATGCAAGTCTGAGCTGTTTCAACTGAAAGAAACCTGCACTGATTGATCTTGAAATATCTCAGTGCCCTTGTTTTGTCTCAAGAGGCACACCAGTAATGTTTTTTCTAAGGCATGTCTATAAAAATTACTTTAAAATCCTAATTGAACTATGGCCTAGTCCTGGCTTAAGCTAAGCCCTGTCTGTGAAACCGGGCTGTAATGTTTTTTAAAGAAGTCACTTATGCTCATCAAGGCTGCATTTATTTGATCAAAAATGTAGAAAAAAAAAAACAGTAATCTTGCAAAATGTTATTACAATATAAAATAATGGTTTCTATTTTATTATACTTTAAAGGATAATTTATTTCTGTGATGCAAAGCTGAATTTCCATCAGCCATTACTCCAGTCTAAAGTGTCACATGATCCTTCAGAAATCATTCTAATATGCTGATTTATTATCAGTGCTGGAAACTGTTGTGCTGCTTAATATTTTTTTGGAACCTGAGATACTTTTTTTCAGGATTCTTTGATGAATAATAAGTTAAAAAAAGAGCATTTATTTATAATAGAAATCTTTTCTAACAATATACACTACCGTTCAAAAGTTTGGAGTCAGTAAATTTTTATTCTTTCTTTTTTTTGAAAGAAATTAAAACTTTTATTCAGCAAGGATGTGTTAAATTGACACAAAGTGATACCAAAGATTTATATTGTTAGAAAAGATTTATATTTTGAATAAATGCTGTTCTTTTTAACTTTTTATTCAAAGAATCCTGAAAAAAGTATCGCAGTTTCCAAAAAAATATTTGGCAGCACAACATTGATAATTATAATAAATCAGCATATTAGAATGATTTCTGAAGGATCATGTGACACTTTAGACTGGAGTAATGGCTGATGGAAATTCAGCTTTGCATCACAGAAAGAAATTATACTTTAAAGTATATTAAAATAGAAACCATTATTTTATATTGTAATAACATTTTGCAAGATTACGTTTTTTTTCCCTGTACATTTGATCAAATAAATGCAGCCTTGATGAGCATAAGAGACTTCTTTAAAACATTACAAGTCTAACTGATCTAAAACTTTTGAATGGTAGTGTATATATATATATATATATATATATATATATATATATATATATATATATATATATATATATATATATATATAAAAACACTAGTCAATCTCACTAACCATCATGCCTTATCCCAAAAAAATACAGCAAAAAAAGAAAGTTATCTATTCAAGTTATCTATTCAAAAGACAATTCAGGATTTAAAATGTAAAAGATTCTGTGTCCAAAATTGAGAGACGATCTCCCGAATGTAAGGATAGATGTGAACACAGACCTGCTCCGTGGGGTCATGACCACAGGGGACATACGGCTGCTTTTCAAAGGAGAAACATAGACGTTATTGCTGCCAGGCACCCGCAGAGGAGAGTTTTTATAGGGGCTGCAGGGGATGCGGGGAATGGGAGACAGAGGAGGAGGCTGGGAGACAAACAGAAACACCCTCAAGTCAATCAAAAGCTGTTGTGAAATCTTTAATTCATTTGAACATGACTTCAGGCCACTAGGGGGCAGTATAATACAAGTAAATGTCTCACCCGAGGAGAGGAATACTGAAGAATGTTAGTCTTCAGCTTCTGCATGAAGACCAGGTTGTAGAAGACAATGATGGAGTCGTACTGCCCCTCTCTGATAAGCACACGCTTAAATGTCTGACACATTCAGGAAAAATAAAGAGAAAGATTGTTTGGATCACTTAAGATTCATTCTTAATGTATTTGAATGATCATCAGAATTCAATCATTTAAAAGGGGAAACAGGACAGATTGACTCTCACCTCCTGATTAGTATTGGGCATCTCTTTGTAAGCGGTCACAATCGTTTTGAAGCGCAAGTCCACGTTCTTGACTTTACATATGGCATACATAGCTGACATAATCAACTTCAAAATAAAAGAGGGAGGACAGGGTCAAGTTTTTAAAACATTACACTGAACATACTGCATAAGCTAATAGAATGCAAATGCAGGTTATTATAACATTTATGAAAAAAGAGCTGGTAGTACCTGGTCCAAGTGTCTGTCTTGCATTAATTCGTACTCGTTCTGGAGGGTGTGCTGAAGCAAGGTCCATATTATTGGCTCCAGTTCTGGGTGTGAGTTCAGCAGATGTGAGAACAGTGTTTTCAGTCGCAGGTAGGCCATCCTGTACACTGAAAGACAGAAAAAAATAGACAATAGATTATATATTTATTTATTTATTTTAATGGAGTCTCTTATGCTCATCAAGGCTGTACTTATTTGATCAAAAATACAGAAAAAAAATTATATTGTGAAATATTATTGCAATTTCTAATATTGGTTTCCTATTTAAATATCCTTTAAAATATAATTTATTTTAATTATATAATTTATTAGCAGTGCTGAATTTTAATCAGCCATTACTCCAGTCTAGAATGTCACATGATCCTTCAGAAATCATTCTGATATGCTGATTTATTATCAGTCTTAATACTTTTTTCTTTGATTCTTTGATGAATGAAAAGCTAAAAAGAACAGCATTTATTCAAAATAGAAATATTTTCTAACAATATAAGTCTTTACTATCACATTTTATCCATTTAACACATCCTTGCTGAATACAAATATTAATTTCTTAAAAAAAAAAAAATGTTTTTTTACTAACCTCAAACTTTTGAATAGTAGTGTATATTGTAACAATTTCTTTTTTGAATGAACACTGTTCTTGTTAAGTTTTTATTTATCAAAGAATCCTGAAAAAAAGTATCACAGGTCCCCAAAATATTAAGCAGCACAACTGTTTCCAACATTGATAATAAATCAGCATATTATAATGATTTCTGAAGGATCATGTGACACTGAAGACTGGAGTAATGATGCTGAAAATTCAGCTTTACTTCACAGTAATAAATTATATTTTAAATTATATTAAAATAGAAAACTGTTATTTTAAAATTCAATAATATTTCACAAATTACAGTTTTGTTTCAAATAAAGTTTTGATCAAATAAATGCAGCCTTGATAAGCATAAGAAACTTCTCTTAAAAAAAACAAAAACAAAAAAAAAATAAAACACATTAAAAATCTTACTGATCCCAAACTTTTGAATGGCATTATAGGAGAGCAAAACCAATGCTATTATAGCTTGTGTGTAAACCAACAAAAAAACCTTTAAAATGTTCTTTTCAGAACTCACTGCATTTGAATTTCAGCTTTGCTTTAACCTACATTTTTTGTAGAAGAGGCTCAGAGAGTTTGAACGGAGTGCTTTGGTGCCTGGTGTGGGGGGCTCGGTCTCTGTTGCTGGGGGTTGAAGGCTCGGCCGCACAGGAGAGAGATACCTGAGAAAGGTGAGAAGGTTAAACACATTACATTCACATTTTACCAATGAAAGGGAGATAAAAATGTGAGAGGTAATGAATGCGAGTAGTTAAAATATAGTTCAAGGGCCAGATTGACTAACAGCTTGTGCCAGTGCAAACCATCTTTTGGTGTTAAAATAGTACTGTCAGTATTTACTAAAGACACGCAGTGAGGAATTAGTGCTGAAAAGTGCATGGACAGTTATTTTTGCACCTGACCTTACTAAATATGCATTTGTAGGAGTTTCCCTTTCAGACGCAAAATTTTATGGGATGAGAGAGTATTAAAATGAATCACGCAACATGATTTACTAATGTTTGCGGTTATCAAATAACTGGTGTTTGCGCCATTATTTAACAACCCAAAAAAGCATGTCTTAAAGCAGGTGCTAATTTGCGCAGCTCTTGGTAGATTGTGCTGGTCATTATGGAAATGATCTGGCTGCGTCTGTGTTCTTTAACGTGCACATTGTCAGTAAATCACATGCAGAATTTTCGCCTCCCATTGGTGCTTTTATGGAATTGCACTCTAACCCGAATTTGCCGCATTTAGTAAATCTAGCCCCAAATGTTTGAGATTTTTTAACGTTTTTGAAGTCTTATATGCTCACCAAGTCATAATTTATTTGATCAAAAACCGCAAAACACAATAATACTGTGAAATATTACAATTTAACACAATGTAACATATATTACATTTTGAATGTAAATGTAACTTAATCTTTACGTAGCTGTTACAACTATGAGATGAAAAAAAATCATTCAGCTTTAGAATCAGATCAACAGATTCATTAAAAAGCTCAAAAGAATGATTCATTCACAAACCAGACTGATTCAGTCATTGAGTTTATCTTATGATCAATGATCCAGTCACAACCGTTTTTGGGAGTTAACTCACTGGAGGGGAAGATTAGCAGCAAATTGCTTAAATATTGGTTCTCTCATGCATAATTTGTTTGAAACTTGATTTCAAAGGGGATGTTGAGGTTCTTTTTTTACACAATGTACAGTATGCTAATGCAACATGAATTTGCATGAACTGAAATGTCAACTGTTTCCTACCATCGCACAAATAGCGTATGTGGCTGACCATATGCAAGTGGTTGACCTTATTTTAGAGAGACATTTGTATACCATAGACCTGAGGTCCCCAACCAAGAGAATGTTCTGGGGAAAATGTGTATATTATGACACTCTGTTATTTATTGTTCTAATTATTCAGTATTTTCGTTGTATGCGATTGATATGGAGTAGCAATTTGATGATTTCATGTTAAATTAGTAAATAAAAGATTGCTCTGATCTGTTATATAGGCTATTAGGGCTTAAACGGATTGCAGTTGATCCGTGATACAAGGACCAGGTCCAGACCCCACCGTTCGGCATGTGATTCGCAGATTAATTTGCCAATTTACACATTCGAGCCATTTAAAACCAAAAGAAAAAGAAATGAAACAGAACTCAATTCGTTACATGTGCGCTGTACTCGCACACATCCGAAGCGCGCACAAGCATAGAGACGTGTTTCAGACAGTGCGGCATACCGATTTGAAAAAGTGAAAGTGACGTGACGTTTATCCAATTTAAAGTGCACACACACAGCAGTGAACACACACACACACACCATGAACACACACCCGGAGCAGTGGGCAGCCATTTATGCTGCGGCGCCCGGGGAGCAGTTAGGGGTTCGGTGCCTTGCTCAAGGGGACCTCAGTCGCAGTATAGAGCATGGAGAGAGTGCTAGTTATTCTCTCCCCCCGCCTACAATCCCTGCCGGACCTGAGACTCGAACCCGTGACCTTTGGATTACGAGTCCGACTCTCTAAAAATTAGGTCACGACTTCCCCAATTGATTTGCTTCCTCTTTCATGTATCTCAGCGTTTAAGGTACATATGCATGGGGGTTTGTGGTTACGTCGCAACTGTTTTAAACCATGAAGGCGAGTCAATGGATATCACACAAGCAACGTGCAATAGTTATGCCGGTGAACATCTTAACTTCAGTCATACAGAAAATGAAAGTGTAAAAAAAAAAAACTGACAAAGTTTTCTATCGCTGCATTAACAGTGCATATTCTCTCAGAGACGACAAGAGATGAATCTACTTCAACATGTGCTGATAACAGTATAAATGAATAGACCTGTTTTAAAGACCCCATCCACAACCCCCCTGTCCGCCAGATTTTTTTCAAACCGTAACCGGTCCGTGGTGTAAAAAAGGTTGGAGACCCCTGCCATAGACTCACCACAGCTCACAGACAAGAGTTCACTTTGTGTGCACAGTACCCAGGCCTAATAACTTAGGAGCTTGTTTCAGGGTTCCCACTCTAAGCCAAATGTCAAATTCCCTGACTTTTCCCTGACTTTCACTGACTAAAAAGCTGAATTTCCATGACCTATAATGAACGGAAAAACAGGCTACTGTTGTGCTGAGCACTTTTTTTGCTCAGTATTTTCACATTTTTTTTTTTTTTTTTTAAACTCAGTCTTGGAAGTGGTCAGTTTGTAGCCAAAGCCCCTAAAAACTAACATTTTCTGGCATATTTGCTTTAGTTAACCAATACAGCCTGGTGACTGTATTTGACTTAAATGATTGCCAGTTGACAAGCGGGAAGGAAATAAAATGACGCTGAAAAAATTGCCCAGGGCTCAACGCTAAGAATTTAAAAAAATAAAGAAGCAAAAACCACTACCCTATAGGGGTGGGACAATAAATCGATATGGCGATATATCGTGATCCTTCTCCATGCGATACGATAATCGATATCTGGCGCCAAATATCGATATTTTAATTAATACAATAAGGTGCTCTAAATACATTTTCCTGCTCCCAGCGTCTAAAAATGCGTGGAAATCGCGGCCGCGCCATTTCCACATTCTTTCCAAGAGCGCTTTGAGCAACTATGAAGCGCGTTCTCTATGAAGATGGGGAAGCACGAGGAACCGAATGATAAACAGATTTTCAGACACTGTATTAGCTCTACTGCTATATATACGTTTATGGAGATGAAAACTAAAAAACTGCCCCGGAACAGTTATCAGCGTGGACCAAAGGCACCAATCAGGTTATTATTGCAGAGCGCATATTCAGTTCATGAGTAGCCGAACCTCTCCGCTCGGATCGCAGGTGGATTTCCCTCACTATATGAGAGAGAGAGAGCGCCGCCGGTGCGTACAGTTTTATGTGAACAACACTGGATGCTCTCCCTCTCTCTCAGATATTACAAGAGCGCGTTATGCAGTGTGAACAGTGGGCACCGACCGGCAGAAACATAAATCTGCACCTATGGCATGGAGGACGAGACAAAACACTGTCAGAGCCGTAATGCGGCGCAGAAGTGTGCAGTGTGTGTGTGCTTGCCGCGCGTCTACATTTGAAACAACCAACCTGAGCGCGCAAAAGACGCGATGTGATTGTGAACGGCTATTTTTCCGTGCGGGGCTCCGTTTTTATGATGAGAGGAGTAGAAAGGTTGAGAAAGCACTCCAGGTAAATTTTGAAATGTACCAGGTTTATATATATACATATATATTACATGGAGGGAGAGAGAGAGGCTATATAAGTTAAGCAGTTAAATGTGTTTGTTTACACACAGAGAAAAAGAAAAGTGTAAGCTTTTAATAAGTCCAAGAATAAAATTATTAAATTTACTCATGTTAAAATTGATTTACAGAACTTTTTTTTTTGCTGTTTTCTAACAGTTTGGACTTGAATAAAGAAAGAAAACTTGCACTTAACCTTTTCACAGGCATTTTGTTTAGACAGATATCGCGATATAGCATTATAGGATTTTCTAGAAATATATATTGATTATCGCAGAATCGCTGTATCATGATATTATCGTTATCGTGAGCCATGTATCGTGATTATATCGTATCGTGAGGTACCCTGCGATTCCCACCCCTACTACCCTAACAAATATAAAGTTCAAACATTATTAAAGACAAGTGACAGCCAGTAAATAAGGACAAATGAACAAATTGCAAGTAATAGCAAAATTAAATATAGAACACAAAGACAGAAATGAAATTTTGCTTAAGTTTTTGTTTGTAGGTGTTGTTCAGGTACAGAAACTGAACAATTATAAAATAACATTTGCATATTCTTCACTCTGTTGCACCTTGATTTTTCATTGCCATTTGAAATTAGTGGCAAGGCAACCACTACATTTTAATTATGACTCCATCCAAAAAAACGTGCAAAGTTTGATTTATATTAGATGGCATAATTTCAAAATCAGAAGTAAAAACAGAATGGTGTGACTTCAGCTTTGTAAAATTATGCTACGTGAAACAAAAACAGCAGATAGGCTGAAAGAGACGCAATTTCACTCTCTGACAGCAGGTGGCGCTTACGGACCAGTGATACAGAATTTCCTTGGTTACTGCTGTAAACACAGCAGCGCTGCGCGTATTAACACTAATTTAAATGCATTATACAGAGGCAAAATGAAAAGAAAACACCATGTAAACTTTTCTGAAAACAGCCAGTTCCTCTCAGAAACATTCATATAAAATCAATATATAGGATTCCTATAACCTATTTCTCCTCTTTGCGTCCGTCTTCAGCATCTTTGGCTTCTGTTAATGGCCGTTTACAGACTAATAAAAATAATAACGTAATATTTCCACACAAATGGCATTTGGGAAAATGACTGCAGTGCAGTTTGTGTGCAAGCACGAAACAGAAGATGCTCTAAAATAAAACAAAAAATGGCCGATCAAACGGGTGCATGTACTCCACTGTATAAATTAAATATAGATTAATCATCGTTAAAGTTAAAGTTACTTGCCAAGACGGGTATTTTTATACTTTTGTATTTATTTGCCCATTTAAGCTGGGGACACACTACACGACTAGCGGAAACATTCTAAGACTGACCTCAACACACTTAAAGACCGTTACCATCGACTGGAGCAGATTCTAGTCTTTGACAATCAGAGAGGAGCACAAACCTAATGACTGAGTCAGTCCACTACACGACACTCTTAACGACTGCAGGTGACGACTGGACAAATTCTGCCGAACCAAAAAATAAAATAAAATAAAAAATAAATAAATAAAAAAGCACATTTATCCCATTTAAAGTGCACACACACAGCAGTGAACACATACACACACCGTGAACACACACCCGGAACTGTGGGCAGCCATTTATGCTGCGATGCCCGGGGAGCAGTTAGGGGTTCGGTGCCTTGCTCAAGGGCATCTCAGTCGTGGTATTGAGCCCATTTGTATTTATTGGCTCAATAACAAACTCCCAATGAAAAATTCTTTTAAACGTTCATTAATCTTAGGTAATTGAAATATTTAATAGCACATTGTTAAAATCAAAATTATAAACTGTGTTATAAATTTATTTATTTTTTTTTAAATGAACCCGAGCTAATATGAACTAAGAGTTGTATTATTTTTAACAAAGATGAATAACTAATTTAACTTAACTTATGAGATCTTACTGTAAAGTGATACCTTTTGGTCTTTTAATTCTTTTGCACTTTAATCTGTGTAAAATGTTTAACTTTTAAATTTCTTTGTGTACTGCTTTATTGTATTTAAATGTTCAGATATTTTTGTTATAAGAAAAACTAAATTTCAATACCGTGATAATACCGTATACCGTGATAAAAACATTAGCAATTAATCACAACATGAAAAATTTATACCGGCATATCCCTAGAATAGACCTTTTAAAATTCCATGATATTCCAAAAATTCCATGACCCGTGGGAACCCTGTTGTTCACAACCTAAAAAAAAAAAAAAAGACTTTTGGTTCCCTGTTTGCTAGTCAAAAGAAATCACGCAACTTTGTTCTCACGCAAAGGTCCCCCTGAAACATTAATCTTACAGTGCAGCAATACACTGAACCACGACTAATCTGACTTTGAATTACACAATAGCCATTTCGACAACTAGCTGGGAAAAAAAAAAAAACTAGTTTATAGGCCCTAAAATCCCAGAAGCATTTTTATTATCAGAATAATCTCAAATAAATGTATTTTTTTTTTATATTTACCAGCTCATGCATTCTCTGAAAATCAGAATCATGTACACCAATTAAACAATCTCTTTAAAATGCCCCAATAAAAGTTAAATCATGTTTGAGCGTGACAGAATAAACGTTCTAAAGATGTTGATTTAGATGCGAGTTCACGTCGGTAAAGCGACCTTGTTCTGATTTTGTCTGCTTTCCCATGCTGATTATGCAATAACTTCCCATGTTAGAATGGAGCACATTTCCTCTTTAACCCAAATTAATTTTAGACGTCGCAGCTGCAAGTGCATTATCCTTTTAAGTAGTGGTAGAAATTGACTCCAAAAGAGTTGATTCCTCAATTTGAAATAGTTCTAATATCAAAGGTAACTAGTACAGGAATCGATTCTTTTAAATATGATGCTATACTCTGTTAAACAGGATGTTGCATGCGGTTTAGAATTGCGCAGCCCTAGTTCTGAGGGATGACTTACAGGTCAGCAGCAGTGTGGTTGTGATTTAGGGGTTGGTTTAGTGTCGCGGGGGGCTCTGCTTGTTCACCAGGTCCTTCCTCATGAGACTGTTTGAGGAGGTCAAAGAGTGGAGAGTCCTGCACAGAAGAACAAGATGTTCAGTTACATCACTGATCTGAAACAGATCGCCTCATAAAGAGGAACTGATTAGAGGACACAATGCGTGTTATACTGAATGAGGCCCTGTTTGTAATTTCATTTGAGCACCATGTTATTAATAAATTTATTTATATATTTTTTCCCCAAATATATATATTTTTTATAAGGTAAAAAGCTCACTAATTATATTAAGCTATAAAATACACTTTTAGAGATTAAAAAAAAAAAAATCAATTTTTTCCTTGGTGATTTAATTCACACTTCAAATAGTTAATGCCTGAAAGATTCTAAACAACAGAATTTAAAGAGGAAAAATTAGCAAGCAGTGTAAATTAACATTAGCAAGCTTTTTACTCACAATTTCATTCAAACAACCGGCTGGACAAAAAGTATAATGAACTCTTGACACTCCATTGATTTACAAGCAATGAGTTTGCATAATGTGTTGTATGAATGATGTCACATCGAGTTAAATGCGTGAACTTTGGACTGGCAATCCCTCTTTGTAAGTGCCTAGGAATCAATGAGCAATGTGCTCTTGCATACAACACACACGCCTTATAATCAAAAAGAAACCACAAGGAAAAAGCAAAATAAAATGACAACCCACTTTGTAGCAAAGGTCTGAACAATCAAGCGCTCCAAAATAAACTCAAAATGAAGTACACTGTATGACTATAACATGCATTTCTCAAACTAATTTTCACAATGGGATTCATACTGACTTTAAAGTATAAAATTAGTCAAATTAGACTGCTCATTCTATCACTAGAGAATCACTAATACTTACAACTATATAATATAGTTAAAGCGCTTTGCACAAACCTTTTTTCTTAAGTAATAACAAATGATTTAGGTGGCACCAATCTTGGATATGGATCTATATTATCTAATTATGTAACAAAGCAAACAAAAGTAATTTAACAAAGGGGGAAGAAAATGAAGATTTTTTCTTTAATTATTACAGAAACATTGCTTGTCTATAATATGGTCAACCATGATTCTAAAAGAAGCATTCAAACCAATGTGAACTCTACAGGCAACTCATTCTCATGTCTGGTACGTGCATGAGAGAGTAACAGACAAAGAGGAGGTGCTTTAACTCCAGCCCCACCCTCTCTTCAGCCTTCCAGTCCTCCACATGAAGAAAAACGCATTGTGTAAACCAGAGACCGAACACGAGGTTGGGTGCTAAAAGCCTCACATGGCTACAACAAAGTGACAGACTATGACTAAGATATCGACGAGACAAAGATCATCACACCTCAAGTCACAGGGTGATGGGAAGCAAATTAAAGGAACAAGAAACTTTAATTAAACCAGGCCGGTTGGTGGAAATTTCACGTTTCTCTTCTTCGTGAAGAAAATCAACGGGGCATGAATCCTTCATTCAAGACTGAGGTCAAGAATCTTCCGAGCAATTTGGAACTGTGAATATGACGAACAAACATCTAGAAACCAACTTTCTGTGCCGGTAAACAAGACGGCTATTTACTGAACCACATGCAAAGCATCCACCATGTCTTATTGAGAGGAAAAAGAAGGTAAACTGATGTGGTTTGCTCATACAAATGCTTACGTGCACTTGTTGCACTTTGACAGTAAGATTACGCAACATCTGAGTGGTAAGAAGCTCCTTCTGGCAGCTCTGTGAAATGTATACACACTGGATATGTATACTTCTACATAGATCTGACCTTTAAAAGCACTGACTGACTCCTTTTAAGCCAAACTCTAATCAATGACAATGACTGAGAACAATTCAAACACAAGCTGTGCCAAAGATGACTTCAAATATGTGTTATACAGCTCCGTTTTCAGTATTGTCTTTATTCTTGGGCTGCTCTTCAACATGGTGGCCATGTACATTTTTGTTTGCAGACTGAAAATGCGCAATGAGACCACAACATACATGCTGAACCTTATGGTTTCAGACACCCTCTTCGTCTTCAGCTTGCCTTTCAGGACGTTCTACTTTATTAACCGTCAGTGGCCTTTCGGCGACGCTCTCTGCAAAATCTCAGTGGCCTTGTTCTACACCAACATGTACGGCAGCATCCTTTTCCTCACGTGCATCAGTGTTGACCGCTTCCTGGCGATCGTATATCCCTTCGCGTCTAGAACATTGAGGACCAAGCGCAATGCTAGAATCGCCTGCTGTGTGATTTGGGTGGTTCTGTTGTCGGGAGGACTAACCGCAGGTTTCGTAATGGACACCACTTCATTTACAAACAAAATATACTGTTTTGAAAACTACTCAAATTCCCAATGGAAGTCCATGGTATCAAAAGTCGTGGTGATTATGGAAACCGTGGGGTTCCTGATTCCGCTGATGATCAACTTTATCTGCTCCATGAGGGTCCTACAGACCTTACACCACCCGGAGACCATCAACCGTGGAGGGTTGAACAAGACTAAAATATTGCGTATGATTGTAGTGCATCTGCTCATTTTCTGTTTTTGCTTCATTCCGTACAACGTCAATCTGGTCTTCTACACGTTGGTCCGAAGTCAGGTTATTACAAACTGCACTGTGGAGTCAGTGGTTCGGACAATTTATCCAATTGCATTTTGCATCGCCGTGACCAACTGTTGCTTTGACCCAGTGATCTATTACTTCACCTCCGAGACGATTCAGAACTCTATTAAACGGAAGTCTTATGCTGTCCGCAAAAGCACACTGAGCAACACAATTGACAACAGTGTTAACAACAGAAATGATTCAATGAATAAAATCACATCTCTTAAAGTTAAATTCATCATCGAAGAGTCTACAATATAACCACAATCCAGGCAGCAATTGTTTTTTTTATACCTATTTTATATCAAATTCTCTTCTGACATACTCCGCCAATGTTAGAAATTGGTTGGCACAGGATATATTGACTGATAACTAACTGAAGACTGCTGAACTTGCAGAAGTATGAAGTCTGAATATTATCTTGATGATCGAATGGATGTTTGTTTACAGGGTAAACTCAACTACCATTTTCCTTAATGGATTATTGATCCTGTAATTGTATAAGAACTGTATATGACTGAGACCTGACAAAAGAAAAATCAGTATTTCTGTACATAGCGCTACATTTCAAAACAAATAACAGATTAAATAAGTCTTTAACTATCTTGCTTCACAACGAAAAAGTCTAAATGGCACCACTTTATGTATCATGAATTAATAATGAATATTTTTACAGCATTTAATAATGCAGGTTATTTTATAAATAACTGCGTTAATTCCTGTTCGTTCAAAATACAATCTTAATTTATACAAAATGTATATGTAGAAATTAAATTATTAAATGCTGTTGTTCATTATTTCATATAAGCTATTGAATTAACTAAATGTTAATTGAAACTTACTGTAAAGTGTTACCATCTAAACCAATTTCATTATTTTGTTTTACATTTAAATGTATTAATGCAATAAACCTCTAGTTTATGTATAGTAGTATTCACCGAAACTGCCAGTCTCTTGTAACAAATGACACTTGGTAAAACTTCCGACAAAATATTCCCATGTGTCGTTTCATGTTTATTCCTGGGCAATTCAGACAGTTTGTATTGTTTTCCAAGCCAAATCATGATTAAGGTAAACAAATTTCATTATATCCGTTTAGTCTGAGGACAAACAGTGAGAGGAAAAGGGAGTGACTCAGAGAACGATGAAATTACGTGGGCTTTGGTCTACTGATTATATCAAGGTTTGTCAATGTAAGAAATTAAGTTGATGACGAACAGGTCTGCAGGGTGTGCCGCTTGTATGTGGTTAGAGATTTACACAGCAATAGCTCAAACAGTATTTTTTTTTTATCTTTTGCAAAATTTATATATATTATATATATATATATATATATATATATATATATATATATATATATATATGACGATTTCTGATTTTTATCATGACATTATTTTTTTAAATATCCTTTTTTAAATACAGTTTGAAAAACATACCATGAAGGAACTGAATGACCCACATCAAAGCTGCATTTCAGAAGCGTTGAACAGGACTGAACGAGCCCTACACCATCACTCACTGCATTCCTTGCGCAATCACACGGCCGGGGGCAACGCTCAGAAACACTCAAATCATACCTCTAAAGGGCATTTTAAACAGTATGCGATAGGCAGCAGGCTTTGCATGGGATATTGCTGCCACACAGACAGGAGCCTGAATGGAATGAGCCAGTGCAACACTGGTTAAGACAATTCCAGCTCAAAGCTTGTGAGGTAAAAACTGCATTTCTGAGAGTGATTACTGTAAATGGTGTTCTTTTTTTGGATGTAAATGCTCATAAAATAAACAAATATTCAAAAAAATGTAATTTATTTCTTAATAAAATGCCTTGCATACATATACACAGAAATAAAAGATTCACGAAATGTCAGAACTCAGGAAATTAGGAAACTGTGACTAAGCTACCTAAAAATATTTTCGGTTATAAATAAAATGCCCTATGATTAGTCAGTGGAAACTGGTAGATTTACTAAAATTGTATCTTTATTGTACGTGCCACCAGAAGCAGGATTTCTGTGCATTAACTTAACAAGTGGTTCTACTTCCAGAGTGACCCTAAAAGGCATTAGGTGCTTTCGCACCATGTAGTTCTAGCAACTAGCCAGAATGGTGGTTCCTAGAGAACCAATTTCCCCCTCAGACCATTTTCCTGGTTGCATTCGCACCGGCAGCAGGAACTCTGAAGCTTTATTTATTCACAGCCATTACAAACATCGACAACTGGTGAATGGAGGATGCTGTGATCGGAGCTGTTTTTGTTGTCGTGGGATTCATGATAACAGAAATGGAATCTAAACACACAATTTACGTGTTTAAAAGAGCACGAAAAACTGACTAAATCTCCTATGACAACTTGCAGTGTTACATATCATCGAGGCTGAGAAAAGAACACAACACTGCAGACAACAGGTAGCTAAATGCTGTTATATTCACTTTTTCTATGTTCGTGGAATAAATATTTTTACTCTGCTTTTTAAAAATGCCAGGTAGCCGGTGTTTCTATAGAACCAGTTCCTATAGAACTGTTTTAGACCCTACTCTGAAGCAGGAGCTAATTTTGTTCACCCAAACAGAGTTCCTAGAACTAAATACGTTCCTAGTTTCTGCAGTGCGAACACACCAAGAAGTGGGTACTTCCGCCAGTAGTTCTAAGAACTATGAAAAGGTTTCTCTGGTGCGAAAGCCCCTAATGTGTGAGGGTATTCCATCAATAACAGGTCCTTAAGTTAAGTAAACAAGAGAAGATAAAACGGATATTTAATCTGATACCGCTTGTGAATGTTTGTGATGATCTGTCAGGATGTGATTCTGAGAAAACTGAGAGGAAATCATTTTTGGACATGCATAGATCAACTAATATTTCCTGTGTAGTGCTTAACATTTAAATTGGCCAAACTATGCACTGTCCTGGAAAAATCCAGCTAGAAAGCACAACACAGACAAGTAAAAAAAAAAAAAAGAGAACAGACAAGTGAAAGCAAGTTACTAAAAAAAAAAAAAAATATATATATATATATATATATATATTTTTTTTTTTTCCTTTACAAAATGAAAATTTTCAACAAGCTGGAAATTAAATAGCTATAATGTCACTCCATAAATTAATTTTGCTGGAAAATGATGGCATATGACGCAAACATTACTAAATTGGTTTTGTAATTTAACATATATTTACTAATGCTTTCAGTGATGCTCACAAGTCTTTTTTGCTATTTTGGCAAAACCTCATCCACGTTACCCAGTTAGATAACATCATCTTTGTGAGAAATCAGCAGAATTTGCAACAGCAATGCACAAGATATCACAGAAAACCGAAAAAGGTTGTACAAGATCAAAGTAAAATGTAAAAACCAGTGGCATTTTTTTGTCAACTGACTTTATTTTGAAGTCCTTTTAGGTGTTTTGTAAATCACCACTTTGTATGAAACTATGTAAATTCAGTGTTTCAAAAATAAAAATTAAGTAATACAAGTAAAATTTAAATGAATTTAAATTTGCAGTAAATAAAGTCTACATATCTTCTGTTTGACTTGTACATGTGAAAAAAAAACCTAACTGGAAAATGATGGCATATGACGCAAACATTACTAAATTGGTTTTGTAATTTAACATATATTTACTAATGCTTTCAGTGATGCTCACAAGTCATTTTTTGCTATTTTGGCAAAACCTCATCCACGTTACCCAGTTAGATAACATCATCTTTGTGAGAAATCAGCAGAATTTGCAACAGCAATGCACAAGATATCACAGAAAACCGAAAAAGGTTGTACAAGATCAAAGTAAAATGTAAAAACCAGTGGCATTTTTTTGTCAACTGACTTTATTTTGAAGTCCTTTTAGGTGTTTTGTAAATCACCACTTAGTATGAAACTATGTAAATTCAGTGTTTCAAAAATAAAAATTAAGTAATACAAGTAAAATTTAAATGAATTTAAATTTGCAGTAAATAAAGTCTACATATCTTCTGTTTGACTTGTACATGTGAAAAAAAAACCTAACTTTTTAAAATTGAATCAGTATTATTAAAAAAGGCTCCAGCTGTATGTGCATTTTTTTTTTGCTTACTATTTCAAGTAGATTGCATCTGTATCCAGAGCTGAACTACTATATTAATAATAAATCCACACACCTCCGTCCAGATTGGAACAGTTATATGGCACACGCATACACACAAGTTTATTGATTTAGTGTGACTATGTGTATATATATATAAAGACTTAATATCTGTTAAAGGCACCTTCACTCAAGCTTGACCGTGAACAGAGCATGTTCAACTAACCCAGAGAGATCGGAGTGAAGATTTAGCCAAAGATGGATGAGATAAAACAAAATGGTGAGTTTATGCCACTTTATCTATGCTATCTACAATTTTGAAGTGCTATCTACAATTTTCCCATCAAGACTAGATTGCTCTGAGTTTGTTAAAGTTTATTTATCCACACTCAATTTAATAAAAAACTAACACTTTATGCACATTTCTACTAATACATAGCATATAACACAAGCAGTATATTTAAGAAGTCTCAAATTATATAATCTACTCAGGTTTAAACATAAAAATAATTAAAGATTTAAAAAAAAAAATTATCAAAACTGAATAAGTCTTTCCATGTTTTTATACTAAGGTTAAACCAAACATTTCTGAAAGTATTCTTTAGTATAGCAGACAAATTTCATTTGTTTTATTCAATCAATTTAACATGCATAAGACAAATTTAAACGTGCACGTTTATAATGTGTGCAATTCTAGGGTGCTTTACTGGCAGCAATGGCTGCTTTCTAAATGAAGTTCTCCTCTGTCATAATTCAATCACTTTACCTTTCCGTTTCATAAACTCCGGTCATATAGACACAACCGCCCTGCCTGATTATGACCAGGTGAAAGCAGGTGGTTGGCTTTATATGAAGAGGAAGTTGTAACTTTGTAAATTTCCTTCTACGCTTCGAGGTGGCTATATGAAGAGGTGGTTTCTGGATTGTAACCAAATGGAAAATAATCTAACACCATGCCCGAAACCTCTTATTATAATTCAAAATGTTAGTATCAGTATAACCATACGGCTGTTTTCCCTCTCACCAAAGACAGGTTCCTCATTTGGTTCTGGACCGCAAGAACCAGGTTTTGATTGACGCAAACCAAACTGAAAGTGATCATGGATCTCCATAACACAACGTACATATCTATTCAAGCCAACTGCACGGTGGACACCAGCTACCGCTTCACCTACTACAAGATCTCCTACAGCGTGATCTTCATATTTGGCGTAGTCAGCAATGCCACAGCGCTGCGGCGTTTCTGCCGCATGCCTCGGACGTTCACCAGCACAGCCGTCTACATGGCCAACCTGGTCGCTGCGGATATCTTCTTCGTGATCTCCCTCCCCCTGCGCATCTATTATCACCACAACAAAGCCGCCACTACCTCCAACCGCACCAACGACTGGTCTCCAGGAGGTGCTTTCTGTCAGCTGACCTTCACGTTGAAGTATATCAGCCTATACGGAGGAATCTTCTTCCTGGTTTGTATTGGAGTAGACCGCTACTTTGCCGTGGTTCACCCTCTACATCAGCACCTAAGGAAGGTTCGTACTGCCCGCATGCTCAGCGTTGGGATCTGGTGCTTGGTTCTGGCCCTCAGCCTCACTCTGCCCTTTCTGTATTCAGCCGCATCCCGATGGCACAAGTCGTGTCTCTTGGATCCATCTTCTAAACGCCACCGTACTATAATCCTAGCTGCTCTCGGCTTGGTGCAAATCGCCTACTTGTTGCCCGTGTTGCTCCTGCTATTCAGTTACTGCAGCATACTCCGTGTGCTGCGCAGGCTGCCACACCGCAGGAAGATCCGGCACCGACGCACACTCACCGTCATCTACTGGGTCCTGGTGGTCTTTTTTCTCTGCTTTACCCCTTATCACCTCAATCTGCTAGGTTACACTCTCACACAGGTGGGCCTTGTGCACAGCTGCGGCCTGGCTCAAGTCACGAAAGTGCTTCATCCTGTAGTGCTCTCACTGGCCAGCACCAATTGCTGCCTAAACCCACTCATTTACTATTTTTCCAGTAGCCTGGTTCACAAAGAGCCGACCGGCAGCAGAGGAAGTGCTAGTCAATGAGGTGTTTTCTCAGCAACATCACAAGATTCTAAACTAGAAATGGACGTAATGAAACATGAAAATTTTAAACATCATTTAAAGGAGACCTGTTATGCCCCTTTTTACAATATGTAATATAAGTCTCAGGTGTCCCCAGAATATGTCTGTGAAGTTTCAGCTCAAAATACCCCACAGATGATTTATTATATCATTTTGAAAATGCCTATTTTGAGCCGAAGCAGAAACATGCTGTTTTTGGTGCATGTCTCTTTAAATGCAAATGAGCTGCTGCTCCCGGCCCACTTTTCCAGAATAGGGCTGTGCCTTTAAAACTCATAGTTTAGATACTCTGCTAAAAAACATCTGTTTGGTTTTGATTATCATGTCTATCACGCTAATATCATGCATTTTAAATAGGGGTGCAATGATAAACCGATTTGTGGATTGATTGTGTGATTTTCCTGAATGCATCGCGATTCTCTCTGGAATCGATTCTGGGCTTAGTTTTTAACAGCAGATGGCACTGTGTGCTTTAGAAACAGCCGTACTCTGCTTGCTTCCAGTTCCTTACACACAACACTTTAACCTAAAATAATCATTCATAAAGTTCGAAACAGGTTGAAGTGAATTATAAGGGTGTTCACAGTGGGCTGTGTTTACATTAATCTCGCGTCATAAAAGCATAAAACCCGAGGTGCAAGTACATTTAATCACTTACATTACTCAGCCAAATGCACAAGCACTCTTCTTTGTGAGCATTTGAGTGTGCAGTTAAAAACTAGCCTAGAGTGCCATCTGCTGTTAAAAACTAAGCTCAGAATCAATTCCAGAGAGAATTGGACTGGATTTGGAACATCCCAGAATCGATCCACGAATGGATTTATCGTTGCACCCCTAGTTTTAAGCCATATCAGTTTAAACTTCTGATATGGTTTTCTGAGCGCACACATCCGAAGCATGCGCACAGAAAGTGGCTATCACATGGCATGTGAGTAGTAAACTAAGTTCTCTTTCATGTCTTATTGCACTTAAACTGTCAAATACACACAAGTTTGTTAATAAAACAGTCGGTTATGTCTGTGAATGTAAACAGCTGTGAAAGAAATAGCATGTTTATATTAGATCTGTGTGGCAGCAGCGTAATATTAGGGCTGGGCGATATAGTGAACGGGATATTCAAGCGTATCTAGTCAGTAAAGCCGGTTTCCGTGATTAGCTCTAAATCTCCATCACCTGTTTTCAAATAGAGCACCATTTAATACACAGAGCCATAGTTCACTGACAAGCTACGCAATATCACATTCATTATCGAAGGCGATTCATCTGCGATTTGAACGCGA
The DNA here is from genome assembly GCA_039654775.1 of Spinibarbus caldwelli. NCBI lineage: Eukaryota > Metazoa > Chordata > Actinopteri > Cypriniformes > Cyprinidae > Spinibarbus > Spinibarbus caldwelli. Next base: position 13,105,263 of record CM077259.1, read on the forward strand.
TATTGCGTAGCTTGTCAGTGATCTACGGCTCTGTGTATTAAATGGCGCTCTATTTGAAAACAGGTGATGGAGATTTACTGGCTTTACTGACTAGATGCACATGAATATCATGTTCGATATAATCGCCCAGCCCTACGTAATATACAGTAAAAAAACAACAAATCCACTGCTCTCATCTCCTTTGAGGCTGTGCAGACAAAGACAGACCAGTTAGCATGCTTTACTCGAACTTTTGCCATGGCGTTGGAACTGGAACACCGTTGTCACTTGCGAAAACACAACGGTGGCACCGTGGGTGGAAACTTGCAGATTAAGAGGTTGTAATATTATAATAAGATACCCTTTCTACATCACAGGGGGAACGAAATCAGAACGGCTCATTTTTTCATCAGCTTGCAGAGAAAGGCCTACTAAAAAAAAATTACTGGGTTGTTTTCACACTTTTTATGGATTGGTAGATGCACCGGGGACCCAATTATAGCACTTAAATACGCAAAAAGTCAGGTTTTCATGATATGTCACCTTTAAAGGATCACTCTGCCATGTAGCATAGTAGCTAAACTAAACTGAAAACTTGCTAAACACATGCTTTAGCGACTGAATGAAGGAAACAATCCACGTAAATGGCAACGGACAGTTACTCACCGCTTTCCATGCGAGACTCTCCATGATAACTTGTTCGCACTGCTCCAGGTGCTTCATCATGTCATGTTTGAGGGTGGGCTCTGCTTTAATGAAGCTCTCTATCACCTTGTAGAAGTCAAAAGCAGGCAGCTGGAAGACGTCCAAGATCCAGGGGAAGCACAGATCAGTTTCCACAGAATCGCTGGCCCCTGAGCAACGGCCAAAACCTCCACTCTTTAAGGAGTTCCCTGGAAAAGGAAGCAACATGTGCGGCTAATGTATACAAGCTTGTTCTATCTTAAATGCAATCTATAAACTGAAGCTAAAAAAAGGCTTTGGATAACAGTATGAGTTGTTGTAAAAGTGTAAATGGTAAGCACACTAAAAATAACTTACCGACATAAGTAGCCATAACAACTTCCAGGGCACATGCAAGCAATGAGGTATGAAATGCTGCATTGTTGAGAAGTTTACTAAAAAAGGAAGTAACATGATTAATTGTCAGTGTATATTTCATAACAAAAATCACAGATTATTTATGGCTGTAATGATCTGATAAATGACAGTTAATGATCTGAGAAGATGCTCATATTGTTCTTACCTGAAGTTTTGGACAGATAATCTCTTCTCCTCCTAAAAACAGCACAAATGTGACAACCAGAAAAACAAGTATGACTAATAATATGATTGAAATGTTCATTAAGGCTTACCGATTTAAGCATGGACTCCATGACTTTGTAGTAGAGCTGGGCACCAAGATTAAACCGCTGAAAAAACACACAAAAAAAGTTTGTCTCTTTGTTGTACAAAAGCTACATGACCATTCAAAAGTTTGGTGTTGATAATTTTTTTTTTTTTTGATAAGATGTTAATAAGACAAGGTTTTTGAAAAAACATCTCACCAAGGCTGCATTTCTTTGATCATAAAAAAAAAAAAAATCAGTAATATTGTTTAATATTATTACAATTTAAAATGACTGTTTTCTATTTTAATATTTTAAAATTATTTCTTCCTGTGATGTTGAAGCTGAATTTTCAGCAGTCATTACTCCTGTCTTCAGTGTCACATGATACTTCAGAAATCAATCCAATATGATGATTTGGTGCTCAAGAAACATTTCACATTATTATCAATATATTATCAAATGGTTGTGCTGCTTAATATTTTTCTGAAAACCGTAGATACATTTCTTTTTAGGAATCTTTGATGAATACAGTTCAAAAGCACAGCATTTATTTGAAATCTTTTGTTACTGTTACTTTTGAACAATTTAATGCATTCTTGCTGAAAAGGAGTACTAAAAATCTTACTGACCCCAAATTTTTGAACCGTAATAAAGCACTTGATTAACCAGTTACTGTTATCTAGGGTGTCATTTGGATTCACAAACATTGAAACAATAACCACTATTATGGCAGCATTCACAAAAAAGGCCTGATATTATCAAATTAGATAGAATTATTTTCAGCCTTAACAGTATGATGGCGATAAATGTAAAAAGAAAAATGGTTGGCAGTACCTTTCTGCCCAGCCCCTCACAGTGCTGGCCCACAGCCTGTGCAAACCTCTTGATGAAGACCTGACCCAGCTCATCAACCCTCTTTCTGATCTCTTCAGATGGGTCAACAGTGCAGTTCTGACAAACACATTCCAAATAATGTATTGAATTATATATATATATATATATATATATATATATATATATATATATATATATATATATATATATATATATATATATATATATATATATATATATATAGCTTTGTTTCTGTATAATATAGATCTGGCTTTTTTTGTTTAGATAAAAAATATTTTGTTTAAGGAAATACCTTGTAATAGACTAGGAGATTGCTTGAGGGCTGGTCACTGGCTGAGTTGAGATCAACCCTGAGCTGCTGTATAGAGTTCATTGCAGCCCTAGAGAACCAAAACAGAACATGAGTGAAAAGAGCAAAGTGCTTACAGCACATAAGGTTGGACAGGTTTCCATTACAGTAAATGTTTTCAAAGAGACCTTTGGAGTTAGAAGAGGTACTTTTGCTCTTATACATCCTTCAAGAAAGCAATTACTGATATGCATTTATAAAAACTCAAATATCCATTAGAGTAGTATGTGTTGCAAGTAATAAGCAAAACCCAGGATAAGTCAGAGCTTTGGGGGCCACGTGAAAACACCAAAACCAGATTTCAGAGGGAATCCCATCATGTGACATAAGCTTATAGCATTACAAAACTGCTTGGTGCACATAATCCCAAACACACAAGGTGACCCTGACTAGTGAGCAAATTCCCAAGCTGTTTTTCTTCAAAAAAAGGTTTCCAAGAATTAAGATCTTTCAGAAATCATTCTGATATGCTGATTTGGTGCTTTTTATTAACATGCTTTTTATTAATGTTGATAACTGACATAATATATAATAAATGTATGAGAACTGGCTCATTCTTTTATGTTCTGGGTACTGAAGGAGCAAAGTCGCACCTGATTGGGGTCTGTGGAACAGGAATTGCAACATCATCTCCAGGCAGATTCTTTCTTGGAGTCATTTCCACCTTTGACCTACGAGGAATATTGACATTTATTTCAAAAACATATGCAGCTGCAAAAATGTATGACAACGTGATTTTAATTTGATCACACTCACACTTCTATTTTGTTGGGGGAAAGCGTCTCATCATCCACCAAGAACAACCTGGCATCAAAGTCCTTGCTTTTGTGGTACAGCTCTTCATATTGCTTAGAAAGAGTTAACAGCTATAATAAAAGCAAAACAGATGGCCACAAGCATTACTTTAATTCAGACTTTGGAAGGAAATTGTACTTTAGGTCTTTCTCATAGCTGTTACTTTATTGTTAATAATGAGAGCTGAACCTGCAATAACATTCCTAATTATCACCATGCAAACAGAGAGTCCATAAAACTATGTACATAGTCCAACATGTAACAAGCTATAAAATACAATACAGGCACATTCAAATTCATAGTCCAAGGTGGGAAGTACCCTATGGGGATTTGATTAGTTATCTAAAAACCCTATAGCTCTCAAAAGCAGAAGCAACTTCTTTTTTTTTTTCCACATATTACTCACAGGAGGAAGCCCTTGGAGTCCTGACAGACCCACAGAGTCCAGGAATGCACAGAAAGTGGTCTGGTACACATTTTTCACCTGGAAAAGAAAATGATGTGACCTCTGGTTAGAAAAAAAAAAAAAAAGCTCCATGCATGTGATGAGCTACTTTTCACATAGTTATGTAAATGCAGACGTGATTATGCAAATAAGATCTATTTTCTGGACACAAGCTGTGTTTGAAAGCTTGCAACGGTTGATGGGATTGTGTCTGAATGAGTGCCAACCTCATCCACACTGCAGTCGCTCTCCTTGCACAGTGTCTCCAGCAATTGCACGTCCATCTCTGGAGGACGGGGTTTGGCTTTGCCCTGATTACGTCGGGATGTCCTAGTCGGAGGACTCAAGGTGGATGAACTAACCGCTGACTCTGGAATGAAAATAGGAGAACAATTAGCATTAATTTTGCCAAAAATAAGGGTGGTTAACCTCAAAATCTGATATAACAGTGATTCTTGAGATATTATCACTATGCCCTTGAGCAATGCACTTAACCACTTGTCATTCCAAGTAAATAAGGCTGTTTTTAAGGAGGCGTCACAAATGTAAGACATAAATTTCACTGACTTCATTCATGACACTGAAAATATTCTGTTACTGTACTAAATACTGCAAATACCAGCAGGAAAACACTGATAACAATAATTATTTGTATATGCCCAAAGTTTGTGGGAAAAAGGTTGTTTCATGAAGTTTCTTAGTGAGTCATTCACAATATTTTCACTCAAATGGCATTTAAACGTCTCCGAGCAGAGGAATGTGAGGAACACTCACTGTAGGGTGACTGAAGCAGAGAAGAAGTGAAACGCTTGGTGAAGAACTCCAGAACACACAGTAGCAATTGGAAGGCTATCACAAGGTCATCCTCCATCTGCAGAAATGTTCCTGTACAGGATAGATGACACAAAAACAAGAAGTGACAATGCAGCCATGAGGATACTCTATCCATGACACATATAATCCAGAGAGAAGCTGGGGAAACTCCACTTACAAAAACAGAAACTGTAAACAAGTCTTATTATTTACATGGACAATAGAATGTGACAAATATTTCCATTTTTCATTAATGACTCACCCTTAGCCAAGAGAAACATGGTCCAACTGCTTTCCCAAAGCTCTGTTCTCCTTGAAGGAAACATACACGAGACAGTAAGATCACTGCTGTTTAATGGAACAACTCTAGAAACTTCTTTTGGTAGCTACATGTGGGCAAACAGGATTTCTACTCACTTTGCTTTGTCAGGCTCTGCTGAGATTTTTTCACAAGTCCTGGAGGAAAATTAAAGACGGATTTTATGTTAGCCTCAGCGTACTTGAAAATATAGAACATCTGGAAAGGGATTTATATAGACTTCATGCTTTAGAGGTGCACCAAAATGGCATAAAAGTTAAATAAATACTATTATTATTATTATTATTAATAATAACAACAACATTAATAATAGCTACAAATAATAACAATACTTATTATTATCAGTAGTAGTTGCTAAAAAATAAAAATATTTAAAAAATATTGCTAATGTTATTATTTTGCAAACTGTTATTAAAAAAACAGCATAAAAGAGAAAACAGACTACAAGGTCAAAAATGTTTAACAAAAATAATCTTTGACATGGAAGAAAGTAAAGTGAACTGAAGGCCAAATTAATAAAAGCACTTTTAAAAAACAAATTAACAACAATAATAAAAATAATAATACATGCATACATAAAAATACATTTATTTATTCCAAACAAATGCTAATTCATAAAAAAAAAAAATTATATACCTAGATTATCAATTTAAATTTTAATTTTGGTGCATCGTTAGCACATACTGTACATTATAACCACACAACCAAAAACCAACATAAATGCACTGAAAGCCACATATAATGTCAAACAAGAGTTCATCGACTGTTATAGACAGGCGTAAGCGTGAAAACTTTATTTTTGATGTAGTGAGGAGGCTACCACAAATAACCACAGAGCCTGCTGGCATGAGATAATCAAAACAAAAACAAAGCACGACCCTGCAGCTTGACCACAGACTTCAATCAGACCACATATCTAGGGTTGGGTACCGAACTCGGTACTTTTAAGGGTACCGACCGTATTTAATTCACATTAAACCATTCGGTACCAAATTTCAGTACCTGAGAATGCATTTGGAGGCATACGAGAGAGAGAGAGAGAGAGAGAGAGAGAGAGAGAGAGAGAGAGAGAGAGAGAGAGAGAGAGAGAGAGAGACCCTGTGACATGATGTCACCCCTGCAACTAGTGTTGTCAAAAGACCCGGTACTTCGGTACCAAGTCGGTACTAAAAAAAATTAAGTAATTTTTCTTTTCTTTTCTTTTTTTTTAAAGTACCGGTGGTACCAAGTACCCGGTCAACCCAGTTCTTCACGCGTACGGCCCTATTATTTCCGCGATGCAGAAAACACGGACGGAATCCAGTTATAAAAACAGAATTTACAGTTTAACATGGAATATCACGGAGTTTGTCAAAGTTTGGATGAATTAATCAAAAGTAGGTCATTACACAAATCAAATCACGATATGGACTAGTATCTGTAAATAATAAGCTGCAAAAGTCGATTCAAATATGAATCCCACATGTTCTGTGAGTCTCTGTGTGAATGAATGAATGGCAGAGACGCGGTTTTGTTTACTACATACACTGAAGCACGCGTGATGCTCGCGGTGATTTCAGCATCTGTTGCTTCAATGAGGACAAATACATAAACAACATCTCCAGAACTGCTCTGAGAGTCACTTCACGAGCATTTTACCATTTCATTTGAGTAAACCCAGCGTCATATTATATACACACAGAAATTTAAAGGTATTCACAGCAACCCGTCAAAATAAAAGTTTGGTTTAGACATTGTGCCAGAAATATATTACTATTATTTAGTAAAATGCCTGTGATACTACTACTACTACTACTACAACTACTATACTGTTTAAAAAAATGAATAAAACTTTATTTTTTTAAGAAATAATCATACAATATTTCTTCCATGTTTTAATTTTAATAGTAAATCCCCTTAATTTACCAAAAAATAAAATGTGTTTAAATTGCATTAATTAAAAGAAAAATTAAATTTGGGTGAAACTTGTTTACTGTTTTTCATACTTTTATTACTTGTGGAAAAACTTGAAACAATTTAAAAAAAAAAAAAGTATAAAGAATGGTATTCATTTTTGCACATTTAATTTTTGTTTGACTTTATTAATAAAAATAGTGTTTTTTTTATTAGCAATTTTGTGTTTTGCTTTGGTACCGAAATTGGTACCGAGAACCGTGGATTTTCACTGGTATCGGTACCGAATACAGAAATTTTGGTACCGTGACAACACTACCTGCAACTCTTTAAAACACAACACACAGGGCAAACCGAAATGTTCTGAAGTGTGCTTACGTTTCTAGGGTCATATGATTTCCGCGAAAACACGGACAGGATGGCGGAGTCCATTCATAAAAACGGAATTTACTCTATAGCGTGGAATGCCACGGAATTCGTCAATTTTGGATGAATAAAAGAAGGTCCGTCACTTAATTTGAATCACGATATGAACTAGTCTATGTGAATATTAAAACGCAAAAAGACGGTTTAAATATGAATCCTGCATGTTCCGTTAGCCTTGGTATTTATGAATGGTGGAGACGCGGTTTTGTTTACTACACAAATACTGACGCACACGTGAACTTGCAGTGATTTTCAGCCTCTGCATCTCACTACATGATGATATGAACACATGAACTTACAGACTGTGAGAGTCACTTCATGAGAATATTACCGTTTCATTTGAGAAAACTAGCATCATTATCATATACACACAAACTTCACGGCAACCTGTCAAAATAAAAGTATGGTTTAACATGTAACAAATATATTACTCTTGTATTACTTTTGTACAGTATAATGTACGTCTTTATATATTCCATTTACTGCCAAATTTAAATTAAACATTTAAATGATAAAAATAATTATTACAACCACATTAACCACTTAATTGTAGAAAAAATACAATTATTATTAAAACTTTTTTTAAAGGAATATTCACACAATTTTTCTACCATGTATTAATTTTAACAGTAAACCTCTGTTTGTTTGCCAAAAAAATAAAAGGGTTTCATTTTCATTTGATTAAAAATAAATAAATGTTTCATGCCTTCATTTGATTATCAGAAAAAATAAAATAAGAATTTCTGGAAGAAGAAAAAATAAAATAAATAAAAATTGTAGGGCCCTATTGTTCAAAATGTTGAAATTGAGAGTTTTGGACTTATTTTTTTCACTGAAATAAGTGTTTTTGTTATTACACAGAGAGTAAAGTACCGAAAAAAGGTACCGTTGGGTACCGGTACCGTACCGGTTAAAATGTGAACGGTACCCAACCCTACACATATCTAGACTTTCTGTTCACCACCTATGAAGCACTGTTTTTCAGTAACTGTAGAAAAACAGACTGGACTGGGGCCAACTGGCACTTAAACACAAATAACCCACAGAGCAGGTCTATCCAATACAGAGACAGCTGCTGCCACCTTCAGGTTTACAAATGACATGAAGAAACATTAAGGTTTTTAGCTTTTTACCATTCATATTGACTAAGAAATGAATCATCAAGTTATAATGCAGATCATGCAATATAGAAGCTTAAGCAATTATTGAAGGCAAAATAGAAAACGGTTTTAATGCAGTAATACACAATAGGTTTAATCACCCAAGGAGTGACATGAGATGAGTCAAACATTCTTTAAATGAGATGCAATGCAAGAATTATCTAAATAAAGTGACATGCTGAGGGAAGGGCCAGCACACCCTGAGGCATGCCCAAACATCACCCGATTAGTAACTGTTTAGTCCTTGACTGTAATGAGACTGTAAAGCAAGGCTGTAACCAAGAAATAGTATAGTGAAGGAAATTCTATGTCTAATTCTAGTTGGTAAATAATCGGCCCTGTTGTAACCCTTATATCCTTGCATTCTGTATATATATATATATATATATATTCAAGGATAGTTTGTGTTTCCCTCTTGATCTGAATCTCGTTATAGTTGATCTGAACAACTATAACGATAAAGACATAGTTAAAAAAAAAAAAAACCTTCTAAATGAAAAGTCCACACCACAGCTATAATGATAACAACACAGAGGAAAAATAACGTTGAGATCACTTTAAGAAGCAGATCAACAATAAAAATCATTGACAGCCAATCGAAATCAATCCTGCTTTAAAAAGCCCAAGCATTTAAAGCGGCAGACAACAAAACTGCAATGCATGCTTGTAATCAACAGATCATGTATTGGTGTGGATGCAAATATAATTATTGTTATACTTCTCATTTATAGTGTTAACTTTGTGGTGTTAACAGGCCTTAAGCCATTGTATTTAAATGTTGGAACACATAAATAACTTGCTTGTCCCCACTGTAGTCAATTAAATACACAATTTAAAGAGGACAGTAAGTTTTTTGAAAGAAAATTAATACTTTTTTCAGCAAAGATGCATTAAATCGATCAATAGTTAGATATAAATTCTGTTCTTTTGAACTTATTTATGAAAGAATCTTGAAAAAATGTATCATAGTTTCCACAAAAATATTAAGCAGCACAACTATTTTCAACACTGATAAGAAATGTTTCTTGAGCACCAAATCAGCATATTAGAATGATTTCTGAACCAACATGTGACACTGATAATTCAGCTTTGCCAATAAAGAAAAAAATATTACATTTTAAAGTATATTAAAACTGAAAACAATTATTTTAAAATGTAATAATATTTCACAATAATACTATATTTTTTAATAATTGACAGTTGTCAGTATATCTTGGACGCTGATTAAATCAACAAAATGTCAAAAGATTGCTAAATTAATAATATTACTCACAATATTACTATATTTTTTAATAATTGACAGTTGTCAGTGGATCTTGGATACTGATTAAATCAACAAAATGTCAAAACACTGCTAAATTAATCATTTTCATTATAAAACATCACCACTACACATTTAAAACAAAACTGTACAACAACACTTACTTCACAAATCTTTGGTAGAGAGCCAGTGTCACATCGTATTTGTTCTCCAGCCGTTTCAAAGCAGTGTTCACTTTAGGGCTTATTGTGTCCACGTTTACATCCATCTTCCTCACAAGACTGATGAACTGCTTCACACTGCAAAGGAAGAGCAACTTAAACTGTAGTACATGAATTTTTTAACATTTTAAATGCGTAATATGATGTGATTTCAAGTTTTCCTTTGTCTTTGGAGTGTTACAAGCTGTTCATGCATAGATAAGATCCCTGAAGTTGCAAAGACTAAAGTAGGGCTCTAAACTCATTCTTCCCACTGGTCGCACTTGTGCGACTAACTTTCTCAGTTGGTCGCACGAGCACATCATTTGGTCGCAATTTTTTATTTATTTATTTTTTGATACAACATTTGATTAATCAATGCATGCTGATGAACTTTTATCATAGTTTATAGTTATATGGTAACGAAAGTGTTCAACATTCAACCCGTTCTTTTACATCAGTGTTATTTGCGATTTAAATTTTGTGAACAGGAATTCCTCTTTTTGTACGCGTTCACTTTCACTTTCAAATTCGCGATCTTGGTGTCACATTTTACAAGAAAAGATAATTTTCTGTTTTGCTTATATCTATACACCTTTCACTTTTTAAGACTAAAACAAAAGATGGATTCATTGTTATTCTTAATTAAAAAGCACAACAACAATAAAACAGTACATTACAACGACAAACTAGCTTACATTACATTTATTAACAAAAACGAATAAGACGAGGCATGGCATAGGACACATCACATGCTGTATTATATACCGACTAATAAATTACAGAATGTTTAGCAAACACTGAGGAATCAAATAATAATAATATTAAAAAATTAAGGAAAGCCTCCATAGCTTAACGTGAGGTAAACAGCAAAGATAAGATTTTCAAAACGAAAACAAAAAGAAAAGTAAAACTAAACTGGCTGTCGCTGACAGGACTAGCATGTTTTTTTCTACAAGAATACCAACATGTTCACCTTCTCTGGTTTAAGAAGCGGCCTTTTACTTTAGTTTGAAAACCAAATCCTCCGTTGCGCTCCATCAGCTGTGCTCAAAGACTGTTTCTATAAAGTGGGGCAATTCCAACTTTGCAAGGACAGTCTGGCGCTTCTGACTCACAGCCTGTAAGTATGTTTTCATATTTAAAGAATTTGCCACTGACTATTCAAACGTGAGTTTTGAGCTGTGTAGAGTAGTGCTTGTTGTTTGTTGTTTCTCCGATCACAAATGCAGACATGGTAAAAGACAGTATAAAGTCATTATAATCAATAATTATGTCCCCACTGGATGCAACAAATGCCTTGTTTGTAATGGGTTTTTATTGTTTTTGTGTCATCGCGTTGGGACACAGCATCAATACGGTAAGGGGTGTAACATTTCCGTCTCACGCTTGAGGTATTCGGCCAATCGCAATGCACTGGATAGCTGGCCAATCAGAGAACGCCTCGCTTCTCAGAACGATGAGCTTTGTAAAAATCTACGCGTTTCAGAAAGGCTGGGCATAGAGGAGCAACAATAATGTACAGTATGTGGAAAATAATGTTTTTTGAACCTTAAACCTCATAAACACATTGCATTACACCAAATACACAAAATAATGTTCTTTTTAGCAACGTCATATGACCCCTTTAAAGACATAACCACACTTCAACAGCCCAACCTGCTCACCCTAAGCAAGAAAACCAGGACTTATTAATCTGCCACACATACCTTAGTCCAACTACTTTCAGGAACTGTGTGAAGGTGAGGCTGATGCCATCAAGCTCCATGCCTGCAATGTACAAACAAGCTCCCCACTGCTGTCTGTTTGAATATGGCATCTAGCATGGAGGACACACATATATTTGTGTTATTACACATTTATAAACCAATACATTAGATTGGTAGTGCAAATATGAGAGGAAGGCGTACATTTGACTTGTCCATCGACCTGATCTCCCTCTCCCAAATTCTCCACGCATGATCACAGATGGGATTGGTGGCCTGAAGCTCCTCACTGAGACACACAAACTCAGGCTCCTTGTCCTTGTGTCTGGTAAAACAACACAGTTGACAGACATGAGCAAACACATTGTGAGGTGACTGGTGGCCATTCTGGCTCTGCTGGTCACGCAACATTGCTTATACACATAACAAACGTTTGTCAGCTGTTTGGGCACTACGTGAGCCATATATGATCACTTTTCCTTTTATATATTTTAATAAAAGTAAAAGTCAGAACAAGTATGTTGTTTCAGTTTTACATAAATATATCTATTACACTGAACGATAATGGAACACATTTCACCCATATTTTGACATTTTATTTATTTGGGACATTAAAGTAGACTCTTTACTTGCATTTAATATGTATATAAAATCACTTTTGTAAATTTAATTTGATGCAGGCACCAAAATGGGATGTCTCGTCTTTGACCCACTATATAATAGATGTACACATAACAGCTGAATGAAATATTTTACACTATATTTACTTGACATTTCTTTTAAAAGTGAAAACTGGAATTGTGCATCCCAAATGGCCAAATATAGAAGGATAAACTAATTTATTACTAGCTATCGTACTTATTTTGTAGTGCCTAACGTACAGATTAACGCTAGATATAATAATAATTGGGTGCGTCCTAATTATCATGATATTACCAAAGTGACTAAACTATTTGTTATCAAAAGTAGCAGCTTAAACACGTTTAGAAACAGTAATTTTCAACTGTCACAGTTACTACAAAACAGGGTACGTTACATTTAGCATTATTCTTAAGACGACACTCTTATTCATTCATACTGCAGGTCGCTGGGTTCCTCTGCTACCATAACCAAACTAAACACTGTCTGTATTTACTCATAACAGTCTGTCGTGTCATGGAGGTTTATTTAATAGGCAGTCTCGCGGTGTAACCTCACCGTTCGGGGCTCAGCCCTGCGCTCTCGCCGCTGACCGGAGACCCGCTCATGTTCCCCTTGAACTCTTTCTTCTGCGGGGTCCCGCTGCTGCGCTTCTTCGGCGGCATGTCGGTTGTCTCGTGCTGAAGACCGCGTTCACTCACAGCACAGCGAGCGATCACGAGCGGCGGGTTTGTGTTGATGTTGTTGTGGCGGTTTGTGGTTGTATGTTGGAGCCCGAGATCGCTTGTTTGTGTCCGTCCAGTATTTCCTCAGCTACCCAAAACGCGGGAAAATTGATCGACGCAATATCCGTCACTATCGCGTCACGTCCGGTTTTTCCGCGTAGTCAACAGCAACTTTTAATGTTAGTGATTTTAAAACTTTTTTTTTTTCAGTATGAACAATGCATTCAGGTGGATGGTAAAAATATATATAGTTTAAAATGCAAGTGAAACATCAACGTGAACTGTTTCAAAGACTTTCTACTCAATTCTATGCTCTTCCAATAAAAACTTGCCAGACGGCAATGTAGCTCTACTTTTAAAGTCAGAATTGTGAACTCAAAACACGTTTATGCATTTATAACCATTTGGATTAATATTGAATTTTTCTACTCATTTTGTACTTGCTGTTTAAATGAAGAATGGCGTGCCTAAAATGAAGGTATTTTTAGGTAAAAGCATAATAAAAATTAAATTCAGATTATCACAACACTCAGTATGCTCCTCGTATGTGACTGAAACATGTTTAAATGATCATGGCATGAGACAATATAACACGTTTTTGACATTTACAACAAACATAATATTTCTAATATTATACAACACTATCTATCTATCTATTTATCTATCTATCTATCTATCATATTAGTGGAGAACGTCAGAACATAAGAGATAACACTTTCTTTATGGAGTACTATATACACATTTAAGTGATTATCCCTTATAGAAATGTACTGAAATGTAAATGAGTAACACTTTGCATGACATGGTAGACCAGTAAGATTACGCAAGTAAACTTTATAGAAACAACAATGTGCATCATATCATACTTGAATATCTATTTTGTTTATTCCCTCTCATGTTTTTTTTTTTTTTCTGTCATGTTAAATATTGATATATTTTTTCCCTAATGAAAAAACTCCCCGTTTGTCCTAATGGCTCTGACTGCATGCCGAAACAGCTTGAATAAACCATTTTTCTACAAGATATAAATATGTATATCCAGTCTAGTGTTTTATTCCATTTGGGAACCTTTCTTTTGTTTCTGCATTGGTTTATTTATAACAGCAGTTCACCCCATGAATTGTGCGTTATTCATTTAAGAATGACTTGAAAATATAACCACCGTTTAAAAAGAAATACAAAGGTGCTATAAACAGGAACAAAGGCACTAACGTGCTTTGTTTGGAGTGAGAGATGAAATAAATAAAACTGCCTATATCAAAACTCTGCGCACATACTGAGAAGCTGTGAAGGATCATCACACAGTCTCAGTGGAACAACCATCATGAATACACCAGATATTTAACTCGGGAAGTGACAGTCCAAATGTATGCCTACTATGCAGCAATACAGAAAATAAACCTATGCACTGAATAATACATCATAACTAAATTTCAATTGTAGTCAGACAATACTTGGCACACACATCTCCAGATCTCATCACGGTTTTTCTTATATAGAAAGGATGCTCATATTGTGCCAATGAATGTGTCATTGATACATGGAAACAAGTCAAAGCTTGCAGGTACAGACCATGAGACTTGGCCATGGGCACAGACATTATTCTTTGATCTAATGGCAAACACAGACTTACGGTGCTTGTAACAATATCCTGAAGGAAGATGAAAACCCTTGCATTATCCAGCATTATCTTCTGAAACTCCAGAAAATTATCTTAACAATGACTTACGACTTTGGGTTGAGAGGTTACTTCAGGCTTAAGGAAGCAATGTTGTAAAAATACAGTATATGAAAGGGAGTATGCGAGTGAGAAGGAAAATTAAAAAAAAGAGGAGAGAGAACCACCTGTTATAATTCCCAGCGAAAGCATATAACCAATGAGACAGACCTCTCCAAATCTTAAAGTCCATTGTTTTTTTTTGGGCCAGGACCCTTTAAACTGCCTGCTCACAGGAGCATGGTGAACGGTTTCTCCAAGAACTTGCGGAACTCAGCCAGCCACTGTGCGCCGACAGCACCATCTACCACCCGGTGATCACAGCTCAGAGTCACCGACATCATGCTAGCCACATCAAACCTAGGAGACACAGAAAACACATGCACTGACTGGAGAAACTGTTTTAAAAGCACGATATATATTAGTAGGGCTGATGGCAAATTATTGTCTCTATTTCCCTTGCTCACCCTTTTTCGTTGTCTGCAGGCAGCAGTCTCTTTTCTGAGCCACCCACAGCCAGAATGCAGGCTTGAGGAGGGTTAATGATAGCTGAAAAATGCTTGATGCCATACATGCCCAGATTGGAAATAGTGAAGGTGCCTCCCTAGGAAAAAATAAGTTAAAAAGAACAGCATTTATTCAAAGTAGAAAAATATTCTAACAATATAAGTCTTTACC
Organism: Spinibarbus caldwelli; assembly: GCA_039654775.1. Lineage (NCBI taxonomy): Eukaryota > Metazoa > Chordata > Actinopteri > Cypriniformes > Cyprinidae > Spinibarbus > Spinibarbus caldwelli. The sequence goes on from CM077259.1 coordinate 13,120,554, forward strand.
ATCAAATTTTATTAATTTAACACATCCTTACTGAAATAAATAAATAAATAAATATAAAAAAATATATAAAATAAAAAAAAAAAATATATATATATATATATATATATATATATATATATATATATATATATATATATATATATATATATATAAAATAAAAAAAATAAAAAAATAAAATATATATATATATATATATATATATATATATATATATATATATATATATATATATATATATATATATATATATAATTTGATTTATTCTTTTTTTTTTAACATTTTTCACTAAAAACAAGAATGTTAAAATGTTAAGAAAGATACAGGTTGTTGCAAAACAACACAGCATAGATGAATTATTTCTTATACCCACATGGACCACCTAAAATACTCACCTGGAATTCATGTGGTTGTAGTTTTCCCTCTCGTGCTTTAGCAGCTAATGCAGCTACGTCTTTGCTGATAGTCACAAGACCCTTAATATGAGCATTAAATACAATGGGAGTGATTAGACCCACAGGCGTACTGACTGCAACACTTACATCCACCACGTGATTTCTGTGCGGAGAGAAAAAAAGGACCTGATTTTACTGTAATTTTAACGTCACATCAGTTACTTCACATTTACTGATAATTGCCCTCAAATGGTTAAGAGCAGAACTGCATTGTGGGAGTGCACTCACTGTCTGATGACTGTGTCCATCCAGGAGGAGTTGGCCTCTGGCACCTTTAAACAGGCCAGAGCCGAGGCCTTGATGATGAAGTCATTGACCGAGAGTTTGATGTTATCAGCTTTCACCTCCTGATCATGAGGAAAAGGTACAGTCTAAATTAGGAATACTATAATGTGGAGTTCACTATCATGTCACGATCATGTGAACTGAGTTCACTCACAGCATTGAGCTCTTTCCTGAGTTCAAGAACTTGGTCCATGTTGACATCGATAGACAAATAATAGTGAGGAATAGTCTGCTTCGACTGCATCAACCTCTGGGCAATCACCTAAATAGTGCAGTAGTAAAGAGACAGGCAGGAAACAAAGCATTATGGTAACAAAAATCTTCCTGTATGCAGAGAGAATATAAAATGGTTTCTATGGTCAGTGGACTCACTCTGCGGATGTTGCTGATGGGGATGTCAGTGAAGGTTCCTGTAGGTACAGCAGCAAAAGCAGGGGCGGCTGGAGGGCTGGGTGTGGGTGCAGCAGGGGTAGGAGCAGCAGCTGGTGCCTGGTGGTATCAAACAGAATGTTTAGTGAAAGAATGAACATAAAAGATGAAAAAGAAAAGAAGAATGTAAAAGAATGAGTTTTACACTACATTTTTAAAGGAATAGTTCGCCCAAAAATGAAAATTCTGTCATTAATTACTCACCCTCATGTCGTTACAAACTCATAAGACCTTTATTCATCTTTGGAACACAAATTAAGATATTTTTGATGAAATCTGAGTACTTAATGACAGAATTTTCATTTTTGGGCGAACTATCCCTTTAACACTGTATAAGTACAATACACCTGTTTTGTATTTTTTTTGCTCCTAATAAACTTGTATTACAGAAATTTATATATTACAGAAATCTATGGATTTGCATTTTCTAAACTGATTTGGGGGGGATTTCTGTAAAAAAAAAAAAAAAAAAAAATATATATATACACACACACACACACACACACACATACATAGTGTCAAATATATTTAAATTTAAGTATGTGTATATACACATACATACACATACATACTTAAATTTAAATATATTTGACACTATGTGTGTGTGTGTGTATATATATATATATATATATATATATATATAAACACACACACACACACACATATATATATTTTATATATACAGTGGTGTGAAAAATTGTTTGCCCCCTTCCTGATTTTTTTATTTTTTTGCATGTTTGTCACACTTTAACGTTACAGATCATCAAAAAAAATTTAAATATTAATCAAATATAACAAGTAAACACAACATGCAGTTTTTAAATGAAGGTTTTTTTTTTTTTTTATGAAGGGAAAACAAAATCCAAACCCACATGGCCCTGTGTGAAAAAGTGTTGCCCAGCACTTTTTCACACACGGCCATGTGGGTTTGGATTTTGTTTTCCCTTCATAATAAAAAACTTCATTTAAAAACTGCATGTTGTGTTTACTTGTGTTATCTTTGATTAATATTTAAATTTGTTTGATGATCTGAAACATTAAAGTGTGACAAACATGCAAAAAATTACTTATATGTAGGTTTAAAATTCTACAAAAGACACATTTAATGTCCAACAACAAATATTTTAGCAAAATGCATATTTGACTCAGAATTATTGCGCTATTATTCTATTGTGTTCCGTCTGTTTAGTGGGCATGCGCGCAGCAGTGCTCTTTCACTTGCATAAGCCTCACCCACTCCGAACAGCAAAATAGATATGTTTGCATGACTTTCTAACATTTACAGATGAAAAATATACCTGTGACATGTCAGTTGTGCACTGAGGAAAACATAACATCTCAAATGCATTAAACAGCACAGATATATTCGCTGTTTGCCATGGTGGATCGATCTGATCCATGATCGACATTAAGGTCTGCTTAAGAATAAGCGTCCACAAATTAGTGAGATTGTGTGAACTTAATCTGTCATTTATGGAACCGCTTTAGCCCCGATTGATTTGTTAGGTTATTTCAAGCCAGGTTTTTTGAACATTAATCCCAGTTTTTCCTCGGGTCTCTGTGGTGTTGTGATTAGTCATATTCATGCAGCATGAGAGAACACGCTTGAGGAGAGAGGAGAAATTTTGAGAGGAGAAATCAATCTACATATAAAATATTGGTCACAGATTATTGGTCACTTTCTAAATAATAAAATTATAGCCCATCCACTAGTAATTATATATAAATAAATCGGTTTTTACCGATGCAAATATGTTAGAAATGATGCACCGCGATATAAATGCCAACTTGTAGCTGATGCACACTTTTTAAACCGATGCATCGTTAACTTTTTATGCCAATGCACCGAGCGAATTGGGGAATCTTCCCATCCCTATATATATATATATATATATATATTCTTGAATTTAAATTTAAACAGATTTGACACTATATTTCATAGAAGATCATGCCAGGGGTACGAAGAAGTGCTATTTTAGTATTAATTATATACTACTATATATATTCATTAATATTTTGAATTAGCTTTATTTAAATTAACAATTTTTGCCATTAGCTTTATTCAATTAACCATTTTTTTTTTTTTTTTAGAGGTTTTAAGAATTTCGGAATGGTGGGAATTCAGCGGAAGTTTGTGCACCATTATGGTACATATTCCATCTGGGCTTTCTCAACGGCCTTATATCTCCATTTTATTATTGGAAAGGTAAAAACAAAGTTAGGTGGATCTGGTTGCTTCAAACTTTGACTTACAGGAGTGGGCTTAGGTGGAACAAAACTGTCGATATCTTTCCTGGTGACTCTGCCGTCTGGTCCAGTTCCTATGGGCACAGCAGTAACATATTCCCATTTCAGTCAGTGTCACATATAAATCACCCATAAATGATACAAATAAAATGATAAAGTAACACTAATGCCACTAGTGCCAGAAAGACATCTACTATGCAAAGAGAAGTAACTGACAGTATTAAAGTCAAACTGCTCCTACCTGTGACTTGGGCGATGTCAATTCCCTTCTCGGCAGCCAGTTTCTTAGCAAGAGGACTGGAAAACACCCTACCCTTCCTAGGAGCAGAAGGGGCGGCTGGAGCAGCGGCAGGGGCTGGGGTGGGAGCTGCTGGAGCTGGTGGTGGGGTGGCCACCTGAGGTATTGTATAAGTAATATAATGGTAATTATAACTATAAGTGAGGTATAATTATTACATAAAGCACATACTAAATCTTTTTTTTTTGGGTTAAGTTAAATATTCAAAATTCTGTATTATTTAAACATAGATTAGAACATGTAACATTTATGAAATTGCTGTAGCCATGGCCTGTGTATACCACAACTGAAAGCAATTTGTTCTAGTCTAATTTTAACATCCACTCCCACAAAACTGGCATGGCACGATCGCAGTGTTTCAAAACACTGTAAATATTTCAAAATGACCTTTCGCTTTTAGTCATAGCATGAAATTGTTGATTATTACATTGGCAGTAAAAACATGACCTTGATTTTCATCACAGCAGTCTTTAGGTGGCCATATAAAGTTTATTACATCACATCATGACATGTTGCTCATGTCAATCAAAGTGCTGTTGCAACTCAAAGTGGACAATAAATCACTGCTGTTAATGTTTACTGATGTTAAAAAACTCTCAATCTTTTAAACAATAGCATTAGGTGTGCATAATTAATCATAGTAATAATCACATAAACAATTGAGGTCTTGTAGAAATGTCAGAGCTCTTTACCGGTGTGGGAGCAGGAGGCGGGCTTGCAGCAACCCCTGTCTCTACATAGTCAGCAAAAGCGCTAATATCAGATTCCTTTTCCACAATGATGCAGAGAGGCGTGCCAAGGGGAACATCTCTGGTGCCCTCAGCAACCATTATCTTGGCCAGGTAACCCTCCTCCTGTACCTCAAAACCTGAAAATCACAGGAAGACGTTACTTTTACATGGTGTTATTAATGCAGACTGTAAACATACTACATTTCTTTGAATCTGGTTTATGCATATATGTTTGATTGTGTATGAATATTTAATGTATTCATTTCATAAATTTCTATAATTAGAAGTAGAGTTTATCATTATGTTTAAAGTGATAGAGATGCGACTAATATTGTTGATTTACAATAATTAAAGGCAAAATAATTGACAATTTACCGATTGTTGCCTTATCCGTCTCAATTTCAGCCAGCAGGTCTCCCTCACTCAGTTTCTCACCCACCTTCTTCTCCCAGCGCTGCACGGTGCCCATTGTCATGGTGGGGGAGAGAGCTGGGAGAAGAATCTAATGAAAGCAAGATAAAGCCAATAATAGCATGTAATAATATGCTTGCCTATACTTAGACTGGCCAATATCCCAAATATTTTTACTTCTGAGTAATTCAGTTTGTAGACATTTTTATAATTGGTCAACATCTCATACCTTCATGTGAGGTGGGTAGGAGCTTCCAGGAACTTGTGCCGGTGCAGGAGCAGCAGCAGGCGCTGCTGGAGAGGGAGGGGCAGCTGCAGCAGCAGGGGCGGAGCTGGCGAGTTTATCCAATGTAAGGTCTTTAAATGCAGGGATGAGGTCAGGACTAAAGGTCAAAGGACAAATGATGTATATTAAAAATCAAACATACATTCTATATCACACACAGATATCAAACATGCAACTTTATGCTTTCATAAAAAAACCAAGATCAAGACACAGAGTCATTTAGGTACATCACTAAGCCCTTTTTTATGATGCACTGTTTCTCTGTGGTACCACAAAAATGATAGGAAAGTTTCCTCTCAGCAGTTCAAGTATGGAAACTTTTCACCATCATTTTACATTTTATAGGACATTATGCACTATAGCACACAGCAGATCTTATGATGCTCTGTATCTTGGCAGTGCAGGTAAAAATTATGCTTACTTGTCAACTGTAATACAAATGACAGCGCCAATGGCCACATCTCTTGTACCCTGAGGAACCAAGATCTTGGCAAGGTAGCACTCCTCCAGCATTTCAAATCCAACCGTAGCCTTGTCTGTTTCAACCTGACCAAATCAAAACAGAATAATTAGAATTATAATTCGTTACATTTATATTGCGCTTTTCTGAGTACTCAAAACGCTTTACATGAAGGGGGGGAATCTCCTCAACCACCACCAATGTGCAGCATCCAGAATTATACCATGGGGCTGTTCAGCATCTGATTTTGATCTAAGGTGCTCTGCTCCATGCCATGGCCTCATTACTACCTCAGATGTGCATTAATATTCAAAAATTCAATGGCTTGTCATCAGTTATTACTTACTTAATCTTGTCATCACTATTAAACTATCAAGTGTAATTTTAAACTGTGAATACTGACGTAGCAGACTGTGGCTTTGTCTTGTTGGTAAAAACCTGAATGTGCCTCACCTCTGCAATCAAATCTCCCTCATTGATTTTGTCACCTTCCTTCTTCTCCCAGCGTGCAATAGTGCCCATCTGCATAGTGGGGGACAAAGCGGGTAGTTCCACCTGTAATAGAATGAATTAGGTTAAATAAACAGCAAGTTTGTTTTTGTTTTTTAAGATTTATTTTTGGCATTTTCGCCTTTATTATGATAGGACAGATCAAAGCTGACAGGAAGTGAAGTGGGAGGGGGGGGAATCAGGAAAGGTCCTCGAGTCGGGATTCGAACTCGGAATGTCTGTAATGCAATGGCGCTGTATGTTGGCGTGCTGTCGACAAATAAACAAAGTTGTAAACATTTAGCATGAATGACTATAAATTCTTCTCATAGAGCGTAATACGTAACCAAACTGAAGTTTGGAATAATTAAGAATTAGAATGACTTCTGAGTAGGTTGATCATGTGACACTGAAGACTGCAGTAATGGTTGTTGAAAATTCAGCTTTACCATCACAGGAATAAATTACATTATAAGACATATTAAAATAAAAGACAGTTATTTTAAGTTGCAATATTTTGTACAATTTTACTGCATTTTTGACTATAAATAAATGCAACCTTAGTGAGCATAAGAGTCTTTTGGAATAATTAAAAATCTTAATTATTCCATTTTTTTTTTGGTAGCTTAAAAGTTCTGTTGTTGTTTACTGTGACGTAAGATCATGACATTCAGGATTCCCACATCTTCCAAATAATAAATTTCCACGACTTCTGCCCACCTTTTTTTTATTTATTTTATTTTTTTTTTTATTTATATTATTTATATATAATCACTATGGAAATGTGCACTTTTTTAGGCATGGAAATCTATGACAGTGGGCACTGTTTTGAGGCTCAATATTTAGATTATTATAAGTCATATGAGAAATTGTTATGCTGTCTCGGGGGTTATGTTCCATACATGCATGTCAACGTGGACCTCTGACAGCTCACAGAATTCATGACATATACACATATATATATATATATATATATATAAACATACATACAGGTGCATCTCAATAACTTAGAATGTCATGGAAAAGTTCATTTATTTCAGTAATTCAACTCAAATTGTGAAACTTGTGTATTAAATAAATTCAGTGCACACAGACTGAAGTAGTTTAAGTCTTTGGTTCTTTTAATTGTGATGATTTTGGCTCACATTTAACAAAAACCCACCAATTCACTATCTCAACAAATTAGAATATGGTGACATGCCAATCAGCTAATTAACTCAAAACAACTGCAAAGGTTTCCTGAACCTTCAAAATGGTTTCTCAGTTTGGTTCAGTAGGCTACACAATCATGGGGAAGACTGCTGATCTGACAGTTGTCCAGAAGACAATCATTGACACCCTTCACAAGGAGGGTAAGCCACAAACATTCAATGCCAAAGAAGCTGGCTGTTCACAGAGTGCTGTATCCAAGCATGTTAACAGAAAGTTGAGTGGAAGGAAAAAGTGTGGAAGAAAAAGATGCACAACCAACCGAGAGAACCGCAGCCTTATGAGGATTGTCAAGCAAAATCGATTCAAGAATTTGGGTGAACTTCACAAGGAATGGACTGAGGCTGGGGTCAAGGCATCAAGATCCACCACACACAGACGTGTCAAGGAATTTGGCTACAGTTGTCGTATTCCTCTTGTTAAGCCACTCCTGAACCACAGACAACGTCAGAGTTGTCTTACCTGGGCTAAGGAGAAGAAGAACTGGACTGTTGCCCAGTGGTCCAAAGTCCTCTTTTCAGATGAGAGCAAGTTTTGTATTTCATTTGGAAACCAAGGTCCTAGAGTCTGGAGGAAGGGTGGAGAAGCTCATAGCCCAAGTTGCTTGAAGTCCAGTGTTAAGTTTCCACAGTCTGTGATGATTTGGGGTGCAATGTCATCTGCTGGTGTTGGTCCATTGTGTTTTTTTTGAAAACCAAAGTCACTGCACCCGTTTACCAAGAAATTTTGGAGCATTTCATGCTTCCTTCTGCTGACCAGCTTTTTAAAGATGCTGATTTCATTTTCCAGCAGGATTTGGCACCTGCCCACACTGCCAAAAGCACCAAAAGTTGGTTAAATGACCATGGTGTTGGTGTGCTTGACTGGCCAGCAAACTCACCAGACCTGAACCCCATAGAGAATCTATGAGGTATTGTCAAGAGGAAAATGAGAAACGAGACCAAAAAATGCAGATGAGCTGAAGGCCACTGTCAAAGAAACCTGGACTTCCATACCACCTCAGCAGTGCCACAAACTGATCACCTCCATGCCACGCCGAATTGAGGCAGTAATTAAAGCAAAAGGAGCCCCTACCAAGTATTGAGTACATATACAGTAAATGAACATACTTTCCAGAAGGCCAACAATTCACTAAATTTTTTTTTTTTTTTAAATTGGTTTTATGAAGTATTCTAATTTGTTGAGATAGTAAATTGGTGGGTTTTTGTTAAATGTGAGCCAAAATCATCACAATTAAAAGAACCAAAGATTTAAACTACTTCAGTCTGTGTGCATTGAATTTATTTAATACACGAGTTTCACAATTTGAGTTGAATTACTGAAATAAATGAACTTTTCCACGACATTCTAATTTATTGAGATGCACCTGTGTATATATAACTACAGCACTGCTTTAACATCTTGAAGGTGACACCAACAGAAGAAACGCAGTGATGCGCTATACCAATACACCCCAAAATTTTTAAATAATTTTATTCTCCCTCATGTTTTCCAAAACTGTATGACTTTACTGTATGAATTTATCTGTGGAGCACAAAAAGAGATGACAGATGGCACAATGAAAGTGAACAGCGACTGAGGCTGAACATGTCCTTTTGTGTTCCACTGAAAATAAATCAAGTCAGACGGGATTGGAAGCACATAATAACATTAGTTAGCTTAGCTTACCTTCTGATGTGGTGGCAGACTGTACACTCGCATGCTTTGACTGAAACTAGCCGTTTGGCTTCGCAAGACCCACGATCTGTTACTGAGGATGCTGTTGTACACACGCCGACCGTGACAGGAGCTCCGGGTCCGGGCCGGGCCGCTGGAGTGGTATCGTTTGAGATGATGGCATGATAGCGGTCCAGATCGTGAACTAGCAGCAGCAGCAGCAGCAGCAGCAGCAGGAGGGCCCGACAGGACACTGGGCCGGGTAACGTTAAGCCTGGCAGATGGACGCACTCGCAGCGCTAAACGCAACATTTTGAAGGTGGTGACCCTTGTAAAACTACGCTGGATTATAGTAAGGCCACTCTGGTATCAGAATATCTGACACCTGTGCTAGAAGTGGCCGTCTGTTCCCCCCAAAACTCACCGAACAACCTCACTTTCCAATGACCTCCCCACTCCAAAACATCCCACTTTACGACAGTCTCCTTCGGTTCGTCCTCCTGGTGACGCACCAGGGTTGCCAGATATTTTTACATTATATACAAATCCTCCCTTTTAAAACTTCTCATTATTGAGAGAATATTTATCGCAAATTATAATTATGATTAAAGCGACGTGCTTAACACTGATATTCTTCACTTGACCTTTGGACGTCATGAGGTTATGAAGTTATACGGGTGAGTGTTTTATTTAACGTGTAAATACATGGCAACCTTCAAGCTGTCAAAACCGTTGTCGTAAACTGTCAAGCAAGTGCTGACGTAAAAGTGCCGCCAAGTTAAAGTTTAGCTATCCACACCTCCCATCCAGAAGCTATCTCAACCACTTCGCATTTTACATTGCTAATGTATTGTGACTCAAATTAATATTTTAAGGTATGATCCTCTTCTATTTTTTGCCTTTGAAAGTTTCATTTACCCATAAATAAAACTCCCTCGTGTCGTTTCAACCCAATAAGACTTTATATCTTCCATAAAACACAAAATGAATTTAAAAAAAAAAACTTTACACAGCCTAAAACAAGATTGTATGCAATTGCTGCATTTTATTGAGGTATATTTCAAGTATTAATTCATATAACAGGGTATACTGATAAGAGAGCAGGCATGTGCTAAGAAAAGCATTTATTGTAACGCATTTTTCAGCAAAATAGAAAAATATATGGAATACAATATATGTAAGGAAAAGCCCCAAGTAGCATTAGCATTTGTCTTTTGGTTTATTTGACGATTTTTGCGAGGGCTGCTGCACGTCTCTCTGTGTTCTTGAACAGGGCCCGAATAAGGCTCTTCATCTCATTACAGGAGAACTCCACTGCTAGAGGTCCTTTGCCCTCTGCCCACCTAAATACAAGAAAAGTATGTTTAATGTGAGCTCCAACTAAATCTCTAAACTCCATACATAATCCTAAAATTGATAATGACAAATAAAAAAAATAAAAAAAAAGTTATTGAAACAAGATCACATAAAATGAACCATGAATGAATGCTGTATTTATATAGCGCTTTATTGTGTATTGCTATACACCCAAAGCGCTTTACAATCATGTGGGGGGTCTCTTCTCAACCACCACCAGTGTGCAGCATCCACAGCACAACGGCGCCAGTGTGCTCACCACACACCAGCTACAGGTGGAGAGGAGAGAGAGCCAATTCAGTGGATGGGGATTATTAGGAGGCCATGATAGACAGGGGCCAGTGGAGGGAATCAGGCCAGGACACCGTGGTTACACCCCTACTCTTTACTATGAGTGTCATGGGATTTTGAATGACCACAGAGAGTCAGGACCTCAGTTTAACGTCTCATCCGAAGGACGGTGCTTTTTGACAGTATAGTGTCCCCGTCACTATCCTGGGGCGTTAGGACCCACACAGACCACAGGATGAGCACCCCCTGCTGGCCTCACTAACACCTCTTCCAGCAGCAACCTAGTTTTCCCAGGAGGTCTCCCATCCAGGTACTGACCAGGCTCTAGTGGTGTCAAAATTAATCGTTGCATCGCGATGCTGACGATTCTGCATCGATGCAGTAATAGACCATAAGATTATAGCCTATTACGTCATTCGCATACGCACTTGTCACGCAAGTATTAAAAATGCACTCCATTTTAAATTCTGAGCTTTTTTTCAGAACAGGACAAAATATCTGATATGTGGAAATAGATCTGTGCATTAGTGTGAATGCAGTCTATTAAAGCTGCCAGTGTCTATGATCTCATCAGTAATAATCAAATGGCAATAATGCTGAGGAAAAAATTATTATCTGTAAACTTTCGATACTTAAAGCACTCCCAGACACTAAAAGTGCTTTTTGTTTATCACTTGTAATTGTCTTTTCCCCCCTTTATTACTTTATATTTGAATGAATGAATGAATGAATGAATGAATGAATGATATATTTGCTTGTAGGTTTTGAAGCTATATTTACTTTTAATTCTTAACAATGATTAATTAATTATATATTAATTAATATATTAATTAATTAACTAACAATTATTTTAATAAGTAGCCTGGTTATATCATTTAATAAAAATGCACAAAATAAATTTGATATAATTGTGATGCATCGTGATATCGAATTGAATCGAATCGTTGACATGATAATTGTAATCGAACTGAATCGTGAAACCAGTGCCGATTCACACCCCTACCAGGCTCAGCCCTGCTTAGCTTCAGTGGGCAACCGGTCTTGGGCTGCAGGGTGATATGGCTGTGGCAATAACCAAAAATACATGTATGTGACCCTGGACCAGTCATAAGGGTCAATTTTTTTTCGAAACTGAGATTTATGCATCACCTGAAAGCTGAATAAATAAGTTTTCCATTGATGTATGGATTGTTAAGATAGGACTATCTGGAATATCTGGAATCTGAGGGTGCAAAAAAATATCAAAATACTGAGAAATCACCTTTAAAGTTGTGCGAATGAAGTTCTTAGCAATGTATATTACTAATCAAAAATGAAGTTTTTATATATTTATGGTAGGAAATTTACAAAGTATATTTATGGAACACAATCCTTACTTAATATCCTAATGATTTTTGACATAAAAGAAAAATTGATAAACCTATACAATATATTGTTGGTTATTGCTACAAATATACCCGTGCTACTTAAGACTGGTTTTGTGGTCAAGGGTCACAAATAAAAGATTAAGTGTATCACCTGTCCACGATCTCCTGTAGATTAGCGTTTAGCACCATGGAGATCTCTTTTAAGGTCGTCCATTTCTTGACATAAACTGGAACCTCTTCTTGATATTTTTTGTTCTTGTTTTCATCCGGCAATGGATTGAAGACCAGTGGCCCTTCCTCTATGATGGTTTGACACAGTGTTCTCAGTCGCTCACCATCCACGTTGGAGATATCCTGGAATGAGAGCACTTGGTTTGCACTTCAAACAGTTTGATGGTGTCACCAAAAACAACAACAACAGCATTATGTATTGCCTTACCTCCAACATCATAATTTTGTTAATCAGCTCTGATATTGCAGTATTGAGGAGAGTCCCCATGGCTTTGCAGTATATGTTCACAGGCAAGACGTCTTGCCAAACTTTTCCCAACCTCCTCAGTTGATGAATTACCTAAAATACACAATAGCAATAAAACCTGAGCGACAAGCACATTAGGCACAAATATGCTTATATACTGGTTATCTAAATATAAGTAGCAAAAGCCTCTATTGTCTATTCAAGGATAGTGAATTTGTGGTGTTTGATCATACTTGTCTGATAGCCTTGCTGGCTACAGAGTAATTGTCTTCATCATCCAAGCTGGAAAAGTTACGTGCAGTGGACAGTCTCTCCAACATCTCAGCTTTTTGAACGTTCATTTGTGCCACAAAGCACCGAGCACCTTGTTTAAAAATAGAAAACAAAAACCCTAAAATAAGCATCTCATCTTGAAAATTGCTATGTACGCTGTTGTTCAAAAGGTTGGGGTTGGTAAGATTTTTTTCTCTCATGCTCACCAAGACTGCATTTTTTTGATCAAAAATACAGTAAAAACAGTAATTAAATTTAAAACAACTGTTTTCCATTTGAATATATTTTAAATTGTAATTTACTCCTGTGATGCAAAGCTGAATTTTCAGCAGCTATTACTTCAGGCTTCGGTGTCACATGATCCTTCAGAAATCATTCTAATATACCATTTAGTGCTGAAGAAATATTTGTTATAATTATCAATGTTGAAAATAGTTTTTCTGTTTCATATTTTTGATAATGTTTTTTTTTTTTTTGATGAATAAACAAAATTCGAAAGAACAACATTTATTTGAAATAGAAATCTTTTGTAACATTATAAAGGTCTTCACTGTTACTTTGGATTTTTAATTTTGAATTGAACTATACTGAATTGTAATGCATCCTTAACTGTAATGCCGAATAAAAGTATTAATTTCTTAAAAAAAATGATAATAAAAAAAAATATCTTACTGACCAGTTTGAAGAGTATCATAAAATATGTCAGTGAGCCCTTACCTAGTCTTCTGAAGCCTGGGACCAAGTCTACAAAATAAGCCACTCCATCTTTCAAAGGAAGGTGAGGTTTAAACTGGAAACCCAAGGTTAAAAGGTGGTGAGCGATGAACATGCAGTTATTGTGCTGGATTGCAGCCAAGTGAGGCAACTTCAAGAAGTTGTCCCTAAGTTATGAAAACAAAATTGCATTAAAACAAACAAACAAACAAACAAACAAACAAACAGTATACCAAGAATACTGCTACTTAAAAAAAAAAAAAAAAAAAAATACATCAACTTACTTGTGATATGTAGGCACAACATCATAGAATAGGTGAAAAATGTTTCGGACCGTGTAGAAAAGCTGGACTGCACTGCAAGAAAAAATAAAATAAAATTATGAAGTTCAGCAATTACAGCTTCCAAATGGACCTAAAAACATATCTGCTTAATTGTAGTGTCTGTAATGCCTGCTACGTACCACTGGGGAGAGCTGCTGACCGCCTCAGACAGAGTTTGTATGGCAAGCTCCATGAGCTGCTGCACTGACTCACTAATGCGACACACAGGTAGGCACAGAGTGTTGGGACTCAACTGCTTCTCGTTTTCCAGGCTCTGCTGATCGTAATGGGCACTTTTCTTACTAGACTCCTTCCTCTCCTTCTCTCCTCCACTGGGACTTGGTAGTTTAGGGATAGAAAGTTTATACTCTGGAGTGATCTGGATGAGAAGAGCACACAGAAGCCTGTAACAAAATCTTTTATAGCTTAATTAGCAATAGAGAATTTGAAGAAGTCTTACTTTCACTGTGTTGTGCATCTCAGATGTCATCAGTTTCCGTGCAGCCACAATGACATCTTGGCATTTTTTGCTTGCGAAGTGGCAGTTGATGTTCCTGGCGTATTTTAAGAGGTCCGTTGAGTCCCCTGCGAGGTAGCCCATCTCTTTCAGACTGCTCTCGAAATCTTCTGTCTGTTTAATGACCTGAGAACACAAGTGAATATTGTATCACAAAGAATGCTGCACAGTTGTCATATGCTGACAGATCCTTCTATGGCCCTGCGGTCTTACCTCGCTATACTCAGCTAGCTGACTGCTGTTAGCTGGTATGGAATGAACCAGGCATTCACGGATGATGCATTCAGACATCTCCTCCCATATCAGGTCTCCTAAAATCTCAGACACTTTCTTTTCATCTATAGACACATCTGAAGAAAGAAAATATCATCACCATCATCACCTACTTCAACATTTTTTCAAGACCACTTGTTGGACAAAGTGACGTACTAGGGACTCCCCATTATATATTGTAAAAAAAAAAAAAAAAATGCATTTTATTTTATTAGTTAAGATTAGTTTGGAAAGACATGAACTTGAATAATTTTCATTTCAGGTGGACTATTCCTTTAAAGGTCTATAATTGTACTAATTAAAAATATAAATATGTAACGAAGTTATATAATGTTAATAATTAAAAAATGTTATGTACATATTTTGTGGAGGCTTCTAAAATTTAGCTTTGGTTGAAATTAACTTAATATTGCATTTTCATTTTATTTTTTTTTTTATTATTTAGAGATCACACAATAAGACCCCTAGCACAGTGTATGTATTGTAATAATTAGTCATGACTACAATGTCTATGGTAAACAGAATCAACTTTTTTACTTTTTGGATTTTTAAACATACCAAAAAGGTGTTCATGTAGTGTTTTAAGCACGGTGAGCACTTTGGTGTAAACCTGGCTGGGATCTGGATGCTCTGCTTTGGTTTCTGTACACTGCAGGCTCAAGACTGCGCCCTGCTCCGGCTGACTGCTCACCTCCACCACCAACGAGGGGTATATGATTAGAGGCTTCAGCATGTACTTAAACAACACTTGCCCTAAAGGATTGACAAAGAGTCAGGGAGTCAACTAACAGACCAACATGTAAACAAATCGATCTGGATTACAAATGGGCTGTAACACCAAAACATTCTTACCAAAGAGTTTGATTTTTTTATGAAGCTCTCCTTGAATGGAGAGGGCCTGGAGAATGCTGAGGAGAAGAGCATATGGGACAGATTCATCTCCTTTAGATCCCCCTCTGTTCAAATGTAGTGCTGTCTTCAGGAAAGACTTCACACAAGTGAGCTCAGCTAAAAAAGAGATCGGAAGAAATTAGATAAGCAAATAGAGGAAGAATGTTTTCAAAGAAACCACTTTTCTACTCAGATACCAGCGAGATATTTTTTTTTTTCCTTCATATTTTGATGTATATCCGAGTGAAACAGATTATCAGGGGCGAAAAAAAAAAGTAGGACGGGACTTGGTTCAGCCTATTGGTTGTTGATTGGATGGAAGCATATCTGATTGCGAGCTTGTGGTCGATTCTAAGAAAAGGGCCAGGTTTAAGCAATCTATGGGGCTGTTTACCCTAAACGATTGGAGAAGTCTGGCACATACTGCCAGAGACAAGTCTGTCATTTGACTGGAAAATGGAGTTATAACATTCTGATTTAAAATTAGGTCAAAAAAAAAAAAAGAAAGTTTAAAAATGAAACATTCATGTTTGAATCGGTCACATTAAGACCAATAACATACGTTCAAAAAAACAGGTAAGGTGAATTTTTTTTTTCATGCTGACTTAAAAGTAAAATAAAGTTACTTTTAGTGGAAGGAAGTTTCCAGACCGCCAGTTTCTGCCACTCTTCCCCAAGGTGGTAGATAAGATTCTCTCTCTGTATTGTGATCTCTGAGCTGAGGGCCTGAACTAAAGGCAACTCGGTGTCTTTCCAGGCTTTCAGGGCATCGACACCAGCTCTTGCCTGGGAATATGTGATTAAGACATTGTAAAGTGATTCATAGAGCTGCAAATCAACCAAAATGTTATTCAAATTAATTACATGATATGCCAATAAATTAATATAATTTGGGGAGATGTCGAACTGGATGAGGAAAAGCCTTCTTTTTTATAATTGAAAATTAAATATATAATTAAACTTAAACCTGTTAAATTCACATGGTGGTAATATGATGAATGAATTTAATGTTGAATGTGACTGACCTTTCCATGTTGTTTGGCTGCAACCACATAGTTTTTTTCCTGCAAGGCCCTGTGATACTCCTCTATTGCGGTGTCAAACTAAAAGAGCATATCAAAATAATGAGATAATGTTTCTGTTACACAAACCATGTGCCCTAACTTATGTAAACAGGCAAATTACTGTGAACTGTTTTTACACAATCAGTTGCATTACAAGAATGCACATGCTTTAAATCATAAGTCTAGCTTTATGGTTAGAAAAAATCCTTTAAGCCTATACAAAATCCCAGTATGCATTACCTCTTGGAGATGCTGGAGTAAGTCTATAACTGCTGTGTTTTTCTCTAACTGCTGTTTAAGCTTAGCATACTCTGTTACGGCATCATGGAGGTTCTGCTGAACCTGTAAATGCAAACACTTAGTTCACGTGGTAGCTACTATAAGAGTCACTTTTTTTTTTTTTTCATTTGAAACGGAGGCATAATTGTTCATTAATAGTAAAATAAAGGTACCTCATTCTCAATGCAGCTTTTTAATAAATCGATATCTTTGGAAACTGATTCAACCTGGTCCAAAAGCTCCTCTGCTCCCTCCATACTGGGTATAAACTCAATATATTTTTTATTTATCATGTCTGTAACCTCTTCCTGTACGGAGAAAAAGATAGGAGGGTTAAGCTCCGACAGAAACATAACATAGTAATTAATAAAAGTGAAATTCATAACGGATTTTGACATAAGTGAAGACTTCTTCACTAATACATATGGATAAACGAACTCTCCAATTCAGAAAACAATTATGAAGCATAAGCCACATTTCATTTGATACATTTAATTACATTACAAAAAAGCTCTGAATTTAATATTTTGATCTCGTTAGAGACAAAAGTCTCAAATCCCAAAACATAATCAAGAATGAAAAAAAAGCAAACTTGATAGGTAAAAATCAGAACCCAGACAGATATTATGCTTATCGGTGTTTAACATTGTCTCAAGACTGGAAAGAAAACATTGTGTAAAATGAGGCTAATAACATATAATCTGTCTGAAGTCAAGAGCTCAGACTGGCACTGACAGGCAATGATATCAGCAGCATGTCACATCAATACCCCTCTATTCTCGATTAAAACATGAATTAACAAAGCGTTCATTGTCCAGAGACGCTTAAACGTTTGTTATTCTTAAATGACTTAACGTTAGCCGCACTTTGGTTAACGGTCAATGTATGCTAACATTAGTAGCAAAGAGTCAGAGAGCAAACAAACAGAATAATCGCCTTTTTTAAATTATACTTTTTAAAAGTAACAAATTTAACATGACTTATTTTTGCCGTCAAGTTAACTCAGTTATATTGGGGTTTGACAGCTGCTAGCTAACTCAAGTAACGTTACACTGTTTACCTTCGTTTCTTCCACTTTCCGTGACAGTTTGGAGATTTTGCAGGCGAGGTCATCTTTCTCCAGTTTTCCCGAGCAGGAGAGCACTTCTGTCACAAACGACGACATGACGGTAACGGGTAAACGACTGAAAGCGCAAGATAGTTTACCACTTCATGCCACGACCCGCCATTCCGCGCGCAAGGGATGCTGGGAGTCTGTGTCTGCTGGAGGGGAAAACAAAGCTGTAGTTGAATTAAAACAAAGGGGCGGTTAGAAATGCTCGCTTGCTGTCCAGCGAGGTGCTTTTAAACTATAAAATGAGGTCAATCGGTCATTTGGTCATTTTATTAGGGCAGGTTCTAGACGAGACTGAAAAACAATGGAATGTACTAGCTGTTTTTGATAATTTTGTCTGTTTTAGTGGATATACAATAATTCCATTTCAACCTCCAGTCAGACTGAAAGTGAATTCTTGGTAAGACATTAGAAACACACCTTAAATTGGAAAACAATTGCACTGAATAAAAATGGCATAAAAACAACCAAAACTGCAGGTTTAACATATTAAAAATGACATTTACACATCATCAGAGTGAATTTGGGTAACTTTACTACAGCCATAGTGTGCCAGATTTAGTGACCCTGCTGTATGTTTGCAGCTGTTCACATCAGACCAAAATACTTTTTGGGGTATGAAACAGATGTGATTAGACATCATTTGAGTGAATTTGGGTAACGTTGCAGCCGAAAGCTGTGTCCCAAGGTGGAGTGTACGCACTTCGGAGTGCATGGACTTTGAAGGCCACGCCTCTGAAGTGCACGAAGGACCCTTCGAAGTGCTTGAGACCCTCCGCCTTCGCAGGATTTCCTAATTCCGGTCTTTTACAACATGATGCATTGTCGTACATTAAACTACCCAACAGTATCTGAAGTAGGCAACTTTAAATTTAACAACCTTGAACACATTCAGAAGTAAAATGCAACATACACAGCAGTGCAACAGTAATATTAATGCAAAACCATCCTGACGAATTCTTTTTCAGAACAATAGCTTACTGTATACCTTTATTTTACTCTCATTACCTTACATAATAGAGTATGTAAAATAATACTCTACTTTTACTTAAAGGATAGTTCACCCAAAAATGAAAATTCTGTAATCATTTACTCACCCTCAAGTTGTTCCAGGTTTAAAATTTTTATTTTTGGGTGAACTATCCCTTTAGCTAAGGTTTTAAATATGATTAGTAGTTTTTCCCTAGTGTGGTATTAGTAGTTACTAAAAGTACTTTACTAAAGTATGTCAATATTTCTTCTACTAATTACGTTGTCATAGCTCTAAACAATTTCTCTTTTCCTTCTTTCCCTAAATAAGACCAGACCCCTGTACTGCAGGATAAAGCTGAATGTGCCAGTGCTGGACAGGTTTTTAATGGTTTTCGGCTGAGCAGGGAGGCCCTGACAGTGCTGCTGGGAATTCACATGTGTAAATAAAAGAGAAGTAATTATGTACAATGCGGTGCACACTGGAAAGAGGCATGTCCAACACTCTGGAGACCACTCTGTATGATGTACCACACACCAGAGAGAAAAGAAACTCCAGGGTCTGAATTGTGGCTGTTCACTTCTCAGAAGATCCAGCAGCACTGTCAGAGAAGTGAAGCCGAGAGCAAGAATGCATATGCCCCGTCATATTTTCTGCATTTAGCTTTTGAATGAACAGTACCTGGCTGGGAAGAGAAAAGCCATTGACGAAGTCGCACAGACCCAGCCAGGTACTGTTCATTCAAAAGCTAAATGCAGAAAATATGACGGGGCATGTGCATTCTTGCTTTCGGCTTCACTCACCGGACGCAACCATTGCAAATCATTTTAACTTTGTGTCGGTACGTCATAACTAGAACAAGACATCAGTTTAATGTTGGGGATTTGTTGTGTTGTGTCGTGTCGCGTGTGTAGACAGCATCACTTATTGAAATGGGTTCTTCTACTGTAACTTATTCTGCCGCTCGCGTCTGCTGTAGACACGTTAATTTCGTTGGTGAGGAGGAAAGGCCTCTGTCTGTGTGTGTCCTATGCCTTAGCGGACAGCATGAAACCCACAAAAATAAATAAAATAACAGAGAAAATAATAATAAGAGTTATTCACTCTATGCTATTTTTCAATGTTTCAAGTGATGCAGGTGTTTTTTTCCCCTGTAGGTATTTTAAATTAATTTTTTTTTTATATAAGTTTAAAGGTGACGTAATCGGCCTTGGAATGCAGTCTTCGGAGGCCACATCCTGAATTGGGACAGCTTACGTCGTGATGCTGTGACGCATTCGCACTTCAAATACACACTCCAAAGTACGTACACTCCACTTTGGGACACGGCTATAGTGTGTGAAATAGAGCAGGGTAACAGATTTTGGTAACCTGTAATGCTGCCATATCAAATTCAGCGACCCTGCTGTTCACATCAGAGCAATATGTTTTCTGGGATATAAAATCAAGATGTTTAGGCATCACCAGAGTGAATTTGGGTAACATTAAAGCCATAGTGTCTGAAATGATGTAACAGATTTCAGTAACCTTTAATGCTGCCCTGCCTGATTTGGTGAACATGCTGTATGTGTTCAGCTGTTCACATCAGACCAAAATGCTTTTTGGGGTATAAAAATAAAGTTTAGATATCACCAGATTGAATTTAGGTAACTTTAAAGCCATTCCAAGTGAAATAAAAGGGGGTAACAGATTTCAGTGACCTCTAATACTGCCTTGTTGGATTTGGTGACCCTGCTGTATGTGTGCTGCTGTTCAAATCAGACCAAAATGCTTTCCATGAGTATGAAACAGAAATTTAGACATCACCAGATTGAATTTGGGTGACATTACAGCCATTGTGTGTGAAATAAAGGGAAATAATTGATTTTGGTAACCTCTAACACTGGCTTGCCAGATTTGGTGACCCTGCTGTGTGTGTGAAGCTGTTCACATCAGAACTAATAGTTTTTGGTGAATGAAACAGAGGAGATTAGACATCATAAAGTAAAAAATAAAGTTTAGGCATCACCAGAGTGAATCTGGGTGACATTACCTCCATAGTGTGTGAAATACAGAGAAATAAGAGATTTGGGTAACCTCTAATATTGCAGTATATGATGATCTAGCATGTCATGCCTGAAAAAAGATTAAGACATTATCACAAAACTGACAAATGTTAAAAAAATATAGAAAGTGTTGGAACTCTGACAATATCTTCAAAACTTCTAAGTGCTGTCAAGTGTAATTCTTTCTTTGTGTACTTGGATGAACCATTGGAAGAACAGAGATCTAACAACCCTGAGGCTTCTTTTTTTTCATTCCATCAAGGATGACAATCATCTCAAACTGAGGCATGTTCAAAGAATCTTATGTCCCAAAAGGAGTTGTCTTCATTCATTGTAATTATTATATAATTTTTCATCATGCTCACATATGACACAGTGTATGCTGAAGATCAGAGCCCTCTTCTGTGGCCTGGAGATCTAGACAAACATGCAATCATCCAAACATTAGCACATCAGTAAGTGAACCAATGCATAATGTTTATACACACTGTTAGCATGTGCAATACTACATTTAAGCAAATGAACATTACAACAATGATTTTAGTCAATTACCTTGCGTGTGAGTACTGGACAGATCACCTATTCTGTAAAGCTATTCTGTTACTGATGGAGGTGTACCATCACAGACAGTAGGGGAATTCTTCCTGAGGACAGAAGATAGCTCTTGTAAGATAATTAATTGTTTTCCAATTTATTGCAAGGAGAAATTAAACTCAAAAAATATTATTCTTATTGGAGGAGTAAATTAGCCATTATACACTCTATATTAACAACTATATTAATGCACTATGCTTCTTTGGCAACCATAAACAGCTTATAGTTTAATGAATAATAATTATTATTATTATTAATAAATTGAATTGGTTTCTTTGATAATCGTGATAAGACTGTATAATGTCATGCTTGTGAAATTTAACCAGATGGTTCCAAAACATCTTATCTTTCTTATACGCTCCCATGTAGCCTTAGAAGACCACAATCCACTGTACAGTGCAGCGTTTTGTTGTATCAACACAATCATGGCCGAGTTCGAATTCTAATTAAACTCAGGAGATTATGTCTGAATCTCTAAATTAATCCAGGGAGAAGAAGGCAAGAAGAAGTGTTGTGGTGATGCATTTTAGAAGACTGCATATTACATTATGATTTAATGCAGATGTACAAAAAATATACAATTGTCTTTATTAACATTATGTTGTCACACCTGTGCTATTTAATAACACAGTATGTTCAGTTTTAGATGGAAAAACAAAGTCTGACTTTACAAAAAAAAATTATGGAAAGAACAAATGCAGATTGATAATGAATATAATAGTAATTTGACACTGTGGCATAGGAAATATCTCACTAATTTTAGTTGAATTACTCAAGTAAGTTGAATTATAAGTCAACACTACTCCAGGGGCATTAACCAAAGAAATGTAATTAACGAAAAACAATACCACTACCTCACCGTAGATAAACAATTATAATAAATGCATGAAATTGTAGCTGCCCTTTGTATATGGTTATTTTTTATTTTTTTTTAAACATATTTTTATTGAACTTTTTCTGTTACAAAGCTTAGACCAGTATGTATAACAAACAAACTATCCACTCCCCTCCAAAAAAAAATAAAAAAATAAAATAATAATAATAATTAAATAAATAAAAAAAGAGAGAAATATATTACAAATAACAAATATTGGCAAGAACAATTACAAAGTATAAAATTAGGAAAATTCCTTAGCCCATGCAAAGTCCAGCAGGCCCGCTCTCAGTCTACTGGATTTGGGAGTCCCCAGATAGTCAAAGAAAGGGTTCCATATCCTGTAGAAAAGAAAAGGTTTGTCCTTCATGGCTGTTGAAAAGGCCTCAAGAGGAATAATATCCACTACTGTACGCAGCCATTGATTTAACGTTGGAGGGTCCTCCTCAATCCACCTGCACATAATGCATTTCCGAGCCGAATATAGCAAAATGTGGAGGAAGACTCTATTCTGTGGATCTAAGGGGATCCCATCGCTGAGGCCAAGGATACACATCTTTGCTCCCAACTGCAATGACCGTTTGAAAATTGAGTGTATCTGTGTAATTATAAGATCCCAAAAACGCTGTATATGTGGGCAGCTCCATAGGCAATGGTACAATGTCCCAACCTCAGATTTACATTTGGCACACAAATCAGAAAGCCTTGGATTCATTTTATGTGTGACCTCCGGTGAGATATACAATCTATGCAAAATCTTAAATTGTCTTTCCCAAGCAGAGTTGGAGGCTAGAACCGGAATGGATTTGCCACAGATCTCCTTCCATGACTCAACATCAATTGTGCTGCCCAAATCAGTTTCCCACTTTTCCTTAAGAGTATTCAACAAATCAGACTTAGGCTGACAGAGTATATTGTATACACGTTTCACAACAAATTTGGTCTGTTTGTCAACTGCTAATAAGGATTCAATAGGTGAGGTTCCAAAGCCATCTGGGTATTCTCTTAATTTAGCCAAAATAAAATTCCTGGCCTGCAAGTACTTAAAAAATGCTGAATCAGATAACTCATATTTACTCTTCACCTGTTGGAACGTAAGAATAGAGTCGTTCTGTATAATATCTCCCACTACTAAAATACCCTTATTCTTCCAGCCAGCAAGGCCAGAATGAAGGCCGGGGGGAAGTCAAGGTTATCATGGAGAGGGGTTAACAATGAAAATCTGCTTCCATATCCCTCACGCTTTCTAATCTTTCTCATTACATTCACCATGTTCCTTAAAATAATGTTGCCTCCAATAAGGCCTCTAATTTTAGCAGGTGACATATATAAGAAGTTAGATAGATGAATCCCATGCAATGTCGCCGCTTCGCACCAAATCCAAATAGAATCTGGATCGTTTATGAACCATTCCAAAAGAAATCTAGTCTGAACAGCCAGCAGATACGTTGAAAAGCACGGAGCTGCTAGGCCACCTGCTTTGACAGGTTAACACAACACACTGCATCGTAGTCTAGGTCTTTTCTTTGCCCATATGAATGAAATTATTGAGCTATTTAATTCGGCAAGGGCTTTTTTTTCCAACTCTGATAGGTAGCATTTGAAATACATAGAGAAGGCACGGGAGAATATTCATTTTAATTAAATGAATACGACCTATCAACGATAAAGGTAGGCCACACCATGTCTGCAGGTTATGTTTCACTGATTGTAAAAGGGGGACAAAGTTTAAACTATATAGCTCTGATAATCGAGGAGAGATCATTATACCTAAATAAGAGAATCCTGTCGGGGACCAATGGAATGGTTGAGATATGTTGGGATCTGCTCTATATGAACAATTAAGGGGCATAGCTTCACTTTTCAAAAAGTTTACCTTATATCCGGAGAACAAACTATACTCATTAATCAGGCTTATCAGCTTGGGAATGCTTAGGGGATTCCAAATATAACAAGACATCATCAGCATACAATGAAATTTCATGCTGACGGTCTTTTAGCATAACCCCTATATATGGTTATTTTTAGTAACAGGCCATTCTGAAAGCTTCTAACCTAATGAAACAAGCTTAAGAGAGGAAGGTAAAACTATTATTTAAAATCAAAGACTATTGTTTGTGGTTAACAGAAAGTTATACTTCTTTTGAGACATAAGTAACGTTGCAGTGTTCTGTGGATACTGACAGGAGAAAAATATTTAAAAATACACCAAGTAATAATTGAAAGCCTAATATATACAATTATATATATATTTTAAAAATATATATATAATGGCAAATATATGAGGAATATGATGAAATATACGCAACTAAAACTTCTTAATGTAAAAATATTTTAAAATCTTTATTGACAATATTTTACAACATTAGTATATATTTGTAATATATATTAAATATACACATCTGAAATATATATTCTTTGCCCTATCTGTTATTGGTTAGGCTATGACTGCAGAAGTCACGACATGATGAAACAAGTACAAATAAAAGTTCACAAGATTTACTAATAAATGGTCATGCCTGTGGTCTCCTACATAAGTTATTATCAATGGACCTGCGCTAGATGTACAGTATAAATGGAAACCCTTATAGAAATATGATGAGAAGAACTTGGAAGAAACAGAAAATGAGAACAGATAGGGGGAAAATACAAAAGAAAAAGGAGAGAACTCACAGGACAGGGAGACAAAGTGAGAAATCAAATTTTTATTGAAAGGTAAAAGAGGGGTAGAACAAAGGAGTGGAAAATCAGACAACCTTACTGTACAAGGAAAGAATACATAGAAGATCTTCAGCTAAGTGTAGACTGAAATAAAGTGGCTCCTGCAAATCTCTATAAAAGACTATATTTTCACGCTGTCTACAGCTCACGTGAAAAGAAGAACAGGTTAAAAGCTTTCACTCTGCCTTCACTACCCTTTCACAAACCTGGCTTTACAAAATGTCATCTATTTGATCTTTCCTGAGATCAAACGTCAATAAAGATTGAAAGCAGCCAATCAATCTCCCTTCAAGGAATTCAGAACACAGTGAATATGTGTACCGTGGTGTGACAGAAAATGTCATTGTGCAGCAAAAATGAAATCCAGCTCAGTTTGAGGCAGAGGATAGATCACCTTGTGACTGTGCCGTGTTTTTTTTTTTTCAACCTTGCCTCGCATTGTTGCATCTAGCCTCATTTCACAGTGACGACTGAGGTGCTGTGAATGGACTCCATGACGGCAGTCAGGCGGCTGCACAGATCGTGGGGAGAGTTCCTCACTTTGGGGGGCTCCTTCAGGACCACCATTTCTGCAGAACAGTCCAGGACTCTGGGCAGGAATTCACTGAGCTTTTCCTGAACAGAATCTGATTATCCAAAAAACAGACAAACAGGAACAACAACATGAGCTAAGACTCTTAACAGAAATGATCAATATACGAAATCTGAGGGAAAAGAGCCCACCATCCATGTCCTGCCCCAGACAGGAGCACCAGCAACTCCTGATCAGCTCTATGACGTCCAAGTCCTCTTGACTGACGCTGTCTCTGACCATGAGGTGCATGCAAGGGATGATGCACTCATTCATGATGGTCACTGCCTCTGCCACGTCGTTTTCATCTTGACTTTTAAAGAGTGTGGCTGCGTTCTCATTCAACTCCTGCCAAGCGTAACGTATCAGATGGGATTAAAATATATTGTATTTATATTTTTCATGAGCCTAAAACATTTTGATGTAAAGGTTTGTGAAAGCAGCACAACTGTTTATAACACTGATAATAATCAAAAATGTTTCTTAAACACCAAATCAGTACATTAGAATGATTTCTGAAGGATCATGTGACACTGAAGACTGCAGTAATGGCTGCTGGAAATAGCATTTTAATTAAAATACAGTAGTCAACATTTGAAGTGGATCAAAACCTTTCATCAAAGTTATACATGAATTTCAAACAATATCCGTTCTTGTCTTAGGACAACTTTGATGAACTTTATTGATCCACTTCAAATGTTGACTACTGTATAATATACAGTAATATCTAAAAAAGAAAACAGTTATTTTTAATTATAAAAATATTTTACAAATTTTACAGATTTATTGTATTTTTGAAATAATTGCAGAAAGAGACTTTAAAAAACATTAAAAAAAAAATCTTACTGACAACTTTTGAATGGTAGGTTATGTTTTGGATTATTAATGTGTACATACTTTCAAACACTTTCTTCTGTAAAGTGCTATAAGTGACTGGTCCACTCCTTTCTTCTCCCCTTTCCTAAGAAGGACTGAGTTGTCCTGGTGTGCATGTGCGAGATAATTCAGAGCTTCTCTTACCCTGCAATGGAAAAGATAATTGTTGTAGTACAAACTCTCCAATTCAATGCAAAGGCAATGTCTGCTGTCTCTGAGTCTACATACTTTCCATTCTGATACTGCTCGAGACCTGTCAACAGGTAAGCAAACACTGTCTTGAACATGCTGTAGTCATCATGCCATTGCTGGGAAGAGAGGGAAAAAAATGAGTACTTGGTCAAATGATCAAATGCATGCACTACTTTTTAAAAGTTTAAAGTCTTTAAAAGAAGTCTCTTATGCTCATCAAAGTTGCATTTATTTGATCAAAAATACAGTAAAAAATTGATATTATAAAATAGTATTATTATTTAAAATAACTGTTTTGTATTTTTAATATATTTTAAAATGTAATTTATTCATGTGATGCCAAAGCTGATTTTTTAGCAGCCATTGCTCCAGTCTTCAGTTATGCTGCTTAGTATTTTTGAGGAAACCATGATACTTTTTTTTCAGTTTAATTCATTAGAACAGCATTTATTTGAAATAGAATTTTTTGTAACATTATAAATGTCTTTACTGTCACTTTTGATCAATTTAATGCATTCCTGCTGAAGTATGAATCTCCTTATAAGAGTATAAAAATCCTACTGACTCCAAACTGTTAAACAGCAGCATATATTATACATTTAAGAAGACAAAAAAAGAGTAGAAAGCCTTTTTGATTTTACCAAGTACTCATCCATGTCCATGTCTTCTGGTTTAATGAGACGGATTTTAGATCTGGCCTCTCTCATGATACTGATAGCCCTACAAGGAAAAAGGAAAAAGTACCAGTTTAGATTAGTCCAATTATTCAATGTTAACCTGTTCCCCCCAAAATACTGCATTAAGTACTTGATTTAAAGGAAATGGGTACCGATCATCAAAACTCAGGTTACGATCTGCAAACTGCTCCAGTAATGTCCTCTCAATGACACGGTTAGGCGCCTGGTTTTGGAAAAAGTAGACCAGAACATGCTGGAGTCGAGGGTCCTGCTGGGGTGTGGTCTCTACCAGGGACAGCTCATACAATCTGGAATATTCCTCATGGAACGCCTGATGATCAGATTTCCAAAGAAATAAACAGGGTGAGCTTGCTAAATAAAGTACAAAGTAAACTAATTTAATATCTAAGTTTATGTGAATTATTAAGTTGTATACCTTGATGAGTCCTGCTTCAGGTCCGTCTTTGTCAAAGACCTGTCTTGCCTTGGCAATTGCAAAAATTACGCCCTGCATGGCTGGTGTTAGCATCATCTATTCAATTACAGATTAAAAAGACGTCAAAATTGAATGTTAAATTTAATGTACGAGTAGCCTCGTTTTACAATTCATGGAACCTTTACCTCCTCATTGTAGCCATCGGCATCAGAGAGCACCAGAATCTTGCCTACATTGGGTATCTCGACCTCAGACACCTCATTTTCAGGTTGGCTGCGTGTGGCCGTGGCCTGGTTCTCCTCTGTGGATGAGACCTCCGGCTCTGCCTGGGTATCTGGTTCTGCCTCTGGTCCTCCCTCATCACTGATGACCTGCTTCTTCACCTCAACCTCTGACTCAGATCTGTCTGTAGTGGCTGACTCCACCACAGGCTGCTGAAAAACACAGAAAGAGGGTGCTGAATGACTGTCAATGATCTTATCCACTCATTATAGTTTATAGAGATGTTCACTCATAACGTCAATTTGTAAGCAAACCAGGAAGTGTAATTCACCATGGGATCCCTCAGGAATTTCTAATTGGTTTTTAAAAGAGCGGAAATGTGAAACTCTGAACGTCATCTGACTAGATTTAGAATCGTTTTCACCCATCAAATGACTGTTTTGGCTGACTTTGAAGAAACCATTGGTGAATGCTAGTAAGTTGGACAAGGAAATGCATTTTATTTTTAATTTTCATCATTTATTCCTTTTAATGCTTCAGTGCATGGATGAATGTTGAATATAGTACTGCCCATTTTCCGTGTACAACAGTGATGTGGGGTTTTTGTGTGCCTGACAGATTCATTATCATAATTTAAACTAAAACCATTAAAAACTTCAGTTAAAATTAAAAAAAAAAAAAAAAAAATTAGATTTAATATAAGACGTAATTTTTACTGCACATTTTGGAAGTAGGTTTCACATCTAAAATATGTTTTATTAAAGTGTGTGATTAGTATGAAGTAAAAGTATGAATTATAATTTTATGGTGAAATTGAATATTTAACAAGACATGTACAATATAAATATTGTTAAAATTGTTTGTAAAAATAAACGTCACATTACAATTGATTGGGAGAAAAAAAAAAAAAAAAAAAGCTCCAATTATATTTTATTTAAATAGTTTTATTAATATTTAACGGTCACAAACAGGGACGGAAACAACAGGTAAGTGAACAATAGGCAGGTTTATTGAATAGCTGGGGATGGGAGATCGTGGAGAGCAATGGCAGGGGAGTATGAATAAAGAAACCAGCTCTTGGGGCTTAGCTGAATAATGAAAGACTGTCTCTTTGCAGGTTTGCTGCTGCTGAGGTGTCCAGGAATGAGGGGGATCAATGGAGAAGGGTCGCTGGAGTAACTCTGGAGATCAAGTAGTAAATACAGGTTAGAATCGGAAGGGAGTCAGGCACAGTTCGGGGTAGTGAACGGTAGACCGGACGATGAGTGTCTGAGTGGAGTGTGTATTTGAAGGGGTGCTGATTAGTGGCTGCAGGTGCGGGTGATCAGTATTCAGGTGATTGTGATCTGGGGATTATTGTAGCCGGTGACTGAAGAGACTGAATTCCTGACACTACCCCCTCCTCCAGGGGCGGCTCCCGACGCCCTCATGCGGCGACGGGGCGACCACGGCCTCTGGGTGGGGGACGATCAGGGTGGACACGATGGAATTCCTTCAGTAGCATGGGATCCAGGATATCGTCCCGGACCACCCAGGAACGTTCTTCAGGTCCATAGCCTTCTCAGTCGACTAGGTATTCGAGCCGGCCACCCAGTCGCCGCGGGTCCATGATGTCTCTGACCTGATATACGGAGGGCTGGTCCAAGATTTCTGGAGGAGGCTCGTCCGGCTCATGGGGTTCTGGAGTGGAAGGAGAGAAGGGTTTAAGGAGGGAAACATGAAACGTGGGGTGAATTCATACCTGGGTGGCAACTGGAGCTGGTAGATAACCTCGTTGATCTGCCTCTGTATCGTGAACGGACCGATGTAGCGGGGACTCAGCTTCCTGCAGCGCAGGCGGAGATCCCGGGTGGATAGCCATACCTGGTCTCCTGGATGGTAATTGGGAGTTGGGGCACGCCAGGCATCTGCAAAGCTTTTGTGTCTCCGCACTGCCCGTTGAAGGTGGATGTGAGCGGAGTCCCACACTCTCTCGCTCGGAACCAGTAGTCTACAGCTGGAACCTCCGAGGGCTCTCCTGTCCACGGAAAGAGCGGGGGTTGGTAGCAGAGTATGCACTGGAAGGGCGTGAGGCCAGTGGTGTTCTGTCGGAGGGAGTTTTGTGCATACTCAAACGGCTCCAGCTGTATTGGTCTTCTTGGCAGTATGCTTGGAGGTAACGTCCGAGTTCCTGGATCTTCCGCTCAGCCTGGCCGTTCGTCTGTGGATGGTAACCGGAGGACAAGCTCACCGTGACCCCCAGCAGATGGAAAAAGGCTTTCCACACATGGGAGATAAATTGTGGGCCCCGGTCAGAGACGATATCCTCTGGAATTTCAAAATTCCTGAAGACATGGATAAACAGCTGTTCTGCGGTTTCCAGGGCAGTTGGCACGGAGAGGAATTAACTTGCAGGCCTTTGAGAAGTGGTCCACTGCCACTAGGATACATGTGTGGCCTTTGGACTCTGGTAAGTTAGTCACGAAATCTATTCCCTTGTCAGACCAGGGTCGGCGAGGAATGGGCAGGGGCACGAGCTTGCCCACCAGAAGGTGACGAGGGGTCGAAGACATGACACAGACTGAGCAACTGTGGACATCACAAGACATACTGGGCCACCAGTACCGAGCTTGGAGGAGCGAGAGGGTCCGATGGCTGCCTGGATGTCCAGAGCCCGGTACAGTATGAACTGAGCCCAGAAGGGACTGCCGTTGGGATGCAGGAACGAAGGTTTTCCCGTCTGGGCCTCCCAGCGGAGCGGGTTCGGTTTGAGTGGCAGCTCTGATCTCTTCGATCTTCCAGAGGATGGGGCTTACAATGAGGGCTGGAGGGAGAATCTGCTTGGGATATGATGGTGCATTGAGGGAATACAGGCGAGATGGGGCATCAGCTTTGCAGTTGCGGTTTCCTGGGCGATAGGTAATGATGAAATTAAACCGGGTGAAAAACAGAGCCCAGCGGGCTTGTCGAAAATTGAGTCTTTTGGCCTCACGGAGCTATTGAAGGTTTTTGTGGTCAGTGATGACAGTGAAAGGATGGTTAGCGCCCTCCAGCCAATGCCGCCACTTTTCTAGGGCTTGTCTGATGGCCAACAGCTCCCCGTTTCCGATATCATAGTTCTGCGCTGCTGGGGTCAGTTTCTTAGAGTAATATGCGCAAGGCTGGAGGCTCACCGAATTGCTGGGACAGCACGGCTCCGACTCCAGTGGTGGAGGCGTCCACTTCCACCACAAACGGTACATGGGGATCTGGATGACGAAGGATGGGAGCCGTGCTGAATGCGACCTTGAGTTTCTCGAAGGCTTTGTGGGTGCTGGTGTTCCAGGACAGGGACTCGGGCTTTCCTCGGAACATCTTGGTCAATGGAGCCGTACGCAGGCTAAAATCCTTGATGAAACGATAGAAATTAGCAAACCCCAGGGATCTTTGAAGCTCCTTGACTGACTAAGGAATTGGCCACTCCGTGATGGCTGTCACCTTCCCCTGGTCCATCTGAATTCCCTCCTGGCCGATGATGTAGCTGAGGAACTGCACAGTGGGGCGATGGAATTCGCATTTCTCCAGCTTGAGGTACAGATGGTGTTGGCGGAGCCTCTGAAGGACCTGCTTAACGTGGTGGCGATGGTCGGCCAGGTTCCGGGAGTAGATGAGTATATCATCAATGTAGACAACCACGAAATTGTGGAGGAACTCCCGGAACACCTCGTCCATGAACTCCTGGAAGACGGATGGGGCGTTGGCAAGGCCATACGGCAGTACAAGGTATTCATAGTGGCCAGAAAGGGTAATGAAGGCCGTCTTCCATTCATCGCCTTCCCAGATTCGAACAAGGTTGTACGCGCTCCGCAGGTCCAGCTTGGAAAAGATGCGTGCCCCACAGAGTTCCTCGAGAGTGGCAGGGACCAGGGGAAAGTGGGTAAGGAAGCTTGACCGTCTGGGAGTTCAGAGTTCTGTAATCAATACAGGGCCGCAAGCCCTCGTCCTTCTTACCCACGAAGAAACAACTCGAGGCAGCCGGAGAGCTGGATGAATCCTTGGCTAAGAGCTTCCTTGATGTACTCCTCCATGGCCTTGCGCTCCAGGATGGACAGCGGATATACTCTACCCTTGGGGAGTTTATTTCCAGCCAGCAAGTCGATGGCGCAGTCCCATGGCCGATGAGGTGGTAGTTGGGTGGCTGCCTGCTTGAAGACATCCTGGAACGCCACAATCAGATGGGACGGAGAGAGTCACACTGGGCTCGGGACTCTCAATACACGGAGGCAATCTGGACAGCAGGTGACTTGGAGCGGACGTGGGAGTTCAGTGAAAGTGTTGGTGGCAGAATTCGCTCCAGCGAATAACCTCACAGGAGTCCCATCTGATCTCTGAAGAATGAGCCAGGGGCGTCCCAGGATGATGTCCACCGTGGGTCCCTCCAGTACCAGAAATGTGATTTCCTCTTCATGCAAGTTACCAATCCTGAGTTTCAATGGAGGAGCCTCATACCTCACGTGCCCACGTCCTAGCGGCTTTCCTTGAATGGTTTCAACTTGGAGCTCCTGGGCATGGCGACGGCGAGGCAGATGCAGGCGACTTAGAAGGTCCTTCGATATGAAGTTGCCCGAGGAGCCCGAGTCAACAAGGGCTGAGGCTGTAACGGAATGGGCTGGAGTGAATAGTTGCACTGAAAGCATGGATAGCGTGGAAATTGCTGGATCTGACTGAATGGTACTCACCGCAGGACGTGGGGGTCGGATGGGGCAGGTCCTGATGTGATGATCGGTAGTGGCACAACAGAGGCAGAGTCCAGCCGCAAGTCGGCGAGCACGTTCGGCATGAGAAAGCCGGGTAGAATCCACTTGCATAGGCTCTGGTACTGGCGACGGGTGATACAGACTGGTGAGCGGCTTCGGTGGTGTGGCAAGCGGCTAAGCGCTGGGAGATTCTATTGGCCCTTTGCATGAAGCTCTCCAATCCTATGTAATCATCATAAATCGCCATCTGAGCACGAATACGGGGACCCAGTCCTTGTCTGTATGTGCTGAGAAGCGCTGCCTCATTCCATCCACTAGTCACCGCTAGCGTTCAAAACTGCAGGGTGTACTCGTTGGTGGAAGAGGTGCCCTGGCGCAACCGCAGTAGCTGATCTGATACGGAGAGCGCTCTGGTAGCTGAGCCAAACACCTCCTTAAAATGGTTAGTGAAAGCTTCATAGGAGTTAGTTGTGACACCGTTGGCGTTCCATATTGCTTTCGCCCATAATAACGCTCGATCAGAAAGGGGTGAAATCAAGAAAGCTACCTTGGAGCGCTCTGACGTGAACTTCTGCGGCTGGATCTCAATATACAGCGCAACTTGAAGGAGGAAGCCGCCACACTCAGTAGAAATCACCCGCGTAAGCAGCAGGCAGAGGGAACTGGCAGAGGCAGATGGAGGGATGGGTGCTGGCATGAGGGAAGCCCAAAGAGTGTTAACCAGCTCCTCCAGGACATCCGCAGGTGAGGGAGATCAGGGATCCATGAAAGTGTCGGTGTTGGTCCGGTCTGTCACAACAGGGACGGAAACAACAGGTAAGTGAACAATAGGCAGGTTTATTGAATAGCTGGGGATGGGAGATCGTGGAGAGGAATGGCAGGTGAGTATGAATAAAGAAATCAGTTCTTGGGGCTTAGCTGAAAAACGAAAGACTGTCTCTTTGCAGGTTTGCTGGTGCTGAGGTGTCCAGAAATGAGGGGGATCAACAGAGGAGGTTCGCTGGAGTAACTCTGGAGATCAAGAGGTACGTAAATACAGGTTAGAATCATAAGGGAGTCAGGCACAGTTCGGGATAGTGAATGGTAGACCAGACTATGAGTGTCTGAGTGGAGCGTGTATTTGAAGGGGTGCTGATTAGTGGCTGCAGGTGCGGGTGATCAATATTCAGGTGATTGTGATCTGGTGATTGTTGTGGCCGGTGACTGAAGTGACTGTGATTGTGAATTCCTGACATTAACTTACATTTAATTAAAATGTCTATCACATTAATTTTTTTGTGATTTGTATGATGGTACTCTGTTACAGAGTCATTATCATATTTGAAACTAAAACTGAAACCATTAAAAACGTTTTCACTACTAAAAAATAAATTAATCATGAACTGAAATAAAATATTAAAAATTAATAAATAAAAGTATTTTATTTCAACTAGTTGCCAAGGCAACATTTCTCATTTTCGTTTAGTTTAAGTTCAAGTACTAAAATAACTAAAACTAAACAAGCTAAAACTGAAAACTAAGCTTAATAAAAACTATACAGAAATATTTAAAAAACTACATAAAGACATAATACAGTATACATATACATATATATATATATATATATATATATGTATATATATATAAAACATACCAGTGATACTAAAATAATACTGGTGATTGATGGATAACATGCAATTTATCTGACTACCGTTGTCCTTATATGTCGCAACAGATTTACATAATTCATAGATTGTAAATCTATCAATATAGATTCACAATTGTATTAAATAGATTCACAATTCATGTTTGTGGTACGACTACATGTATGTTGTAGAAAATTCTCTTCAAGTAATGTTAACTGTCCTATTTTGCTTATAAATATCCTTGAATGTAGTATGAAATACTAACCACTAGAGGTCCTATCACTACCATTTATGACAAGACCTAGCCACTAGATCATGTAGTGACAGCACAGTCATAAATCAGGAGCACCAATAAAATCAATGAGTCAAAGAGAGGAACAGCAGAAGAATAAATCCTGTGTTGTAAGTACAGAATGGACTTGCTGATTGAAACTCCATATACTGAGTCAATAATATCCAAGATTACGCTCTCTAAAACTAGACAGCAAGAACACATGGCGCTTAAACAATTGCCTGTTGATTGGAGCATTAGGAAAATGTTCTCCACAATCATTTAATGACTGTCGAAAGGTAGGAATCCAGTTGATCTTGATGGTGCATGCAGGAAACACAGAGCTCAGGTTCTATTTAAAGCACTTCTCTTACACACTGTCCCCAGCAACCCCACATGAGACCTGAACCAGAAAGAGTGAGGAATGTTGGACGGCTCTCAGCTGTCCGATGAACCTTATCCACATATTCCTTTCCAAAACTTATCCTCTTACAAAATACCAGAGTTTTGCAGTGCACTACACAACACATCACAACGCAACAGATAAAACATTAAACATTAAGCAAGTACAAACAAAAAGGTTTGTAGTGATTTAACCACTAATGTAAATCTAGAATCTTCTCTCCCATATTCCCATGCATAGTTGCCAAAATATACACAAATATCTTTTCTACACTGAAATCCTAAAAAATCCACTAAAAATGTTCATAATTGTAATGAAATAGAACATTATTTTAAAAATATATATTTTCTATATAGAAATTCCTGACAAATCCACTAAAATTATCATATTTTTTAATGAAAAAAGAATAAAAAGTACATCTAAAAATATGTATAAATGTATAAAAATACAAATAAAAATTATAATGAAAAATGTATATAAAATTAATTTTTATATATATATATATATATATATATAAATAAATATAGTATACAGTAATAATATACAGTTAAAATGAAAAATTAGATGAGATTTAATATAATACATCTAACTTTACTGTAATATACTGCACATTTTGGAAGTATGTTTTCTGTCTAAAATATGTTTTATCAAAGTGTGTGAACAGTGTGAAGTAAAAGTATGAATTAATATGTATTTTTTGTAAATTTGTATATTGTATATTTAACAAGACGTACAATTTAAATATTGTTTATTATAATACTGTTACAATATTTTGTAAAAATAAATGTCATATGAGTCACATTACAATTTACTGAAAAACGATAAAATCTCCCCAAATATTGTTTAATGTAAATAGATTTATTAATATTTAACTTACGTTTAATTAAAATGTCTATCACATTATTTTTGTTAAATGCATTAGTGTTGTGTGTTTTTCTATGATGGTACTCTGTCGCAGTTTATCGTGACCCATATGTACTGTACGTGAAGCCTCCAGTGCTGTATATGTGACCTATTTTCTGCACGTCTCAAATAACGCTTTAACACTCTCACCTGACTCTCATCTGGCTTCTCTTCATCTGGTGGGCCATGTGTCTGGCTACTGGTGATATGCTCCTCACCTCCCTCTTCCACATTCTCACTGGGCTCTGATGATATCGAGTTGAGAGCTGCTGAATTGGCCACTGGCTCTGGAAAGGGAAAGTACATTGAAAATATACCTGCAATGAATACATGGAAAACATCTGACCTGAAGAAAAAGGTTCTGACCTTCACTGTCCTGGGTAGGTGCTGGTGTTGAATCTGTAGGTGGTTCTTCATTTTCATTCTTCTCTTCATTCGTTTGTTCTTGGGCTGGTTCTGGATTTGGCTCCTGCTCTAGATTCTGTGGCTCTTCTGGGATGGGTTTCTCTGTGTGTGTTTGAACTTGCACTTCTTCACGTTGGGCTTGGCAGAACTGCTCTTCCCATTCTCTCAGTTCCTGCTGGAACCAGCGGTTATCCTCCCGAACATAACACCTCAGGATAGACGGGAGGGAGTCCATTCCTTTCAGAGCCTGGCCTGTCTCATCGTCCGTGTCTTCTGTCATTCATAAGCAAGAAAAAAGTCATGTTCAATGAGATTACATTATTGTAGCAAATGAGAAAAGCATTACAAAAAGGCCTAATGTTACAAAAATTACTGACAGCCAACATAACCAATAAAATCGCTGCACTGCAATTTTATCTGTCAAACTTTAAACTTAATTAACATTCTGAGGTTAAAAGGTCTTGTTATTGCACTGCAAAACAGACACTAGCTATCCAGAGTGGCTAGTTAATGGAGTTTTGTTCATTCTGCTCCTAAAATCAGCCAGCCAGTCTCAAAAAATGACATTGACCTTTGTTCATTTTAAATTTGCATCATGTTTTCTCCATTAAATAAAAAGATTGCAATGAATAAAATTTGTGTGTGATTACATGGGAATTTCTACTTTATTCTCAGAAATATGAGGATATTTGATTTATTTCCTTCATAAATCTCAGTCTACTAAATGCGAATGGGCTTCATAACTTCATTTTATGTGTGGATTATTTGATTTTATTTGAAAAACAGAAGCACGCTGAATGGACTCTGGTGTGAATCTCCAGTCAACAGCTCTGATAACTAATAACTAATGTAACATGCAGCCAAAGTTAACAAAGAAAAACACTCAAAAAATGTATATTAATGTCAATGTTTATGACATGTTGACTGTCCGATTTCTTGTCACTTGGGCAGATTTCTCCTGCTATTTTCACTCTTTTCCTGTCTTTTCCTGTTATATTTAGTGTTTCAACATAACAACCTGATACAAAAGGTTGTCCTTTCTGTTTTTGATAAACTATAATAAATCGTAGGGCCCTATGATTTCCGCAAGGTGAAAAACGCGGACGGAATCGTGGAATTCAGTCATAAAAATGGAATTTACAGTATAACGCGGAATGTCACAGAATTTGCCAAATTTTGGATGTAGACAGTAGATATAGACTACTGTCTGTGAATATTAATCCTGCACATTCTGCGTGTGAATGAATGGCGCAGATGTGCGTTTCATTTACTACACAAATACTGAAGCGCGCATGATGCCCACTGTGTTTTCAGCCTCTGACGCTTCAATATGAGTACATGAACACATGAACATAATCTCTAGAACTGCTCTGAGAGTCACTTCATGAGCATTTTACAGCTTTATTTGATTAAAATTTTCATCATATCATATACAAACAGAAATCTAAAGAATCCTGTAAAAATAAAAGTTTAACTTGAAGAAACCGTGACAGAAATATGACTTAATATAATGATACTACTACTACTACTACTAATAAAATTATTATTAAAACATTATTTTTAAAGGAATATTTACCAGAAAAATTATTTACCAGAATTTATTTAGCAGTAAAATGTAAATACACAAATAAAAAAGAAATAAATAAAATAATAATAAATTATTATTTTTAATAAAATAAATTAATTAGATATGCTTTTGATTATTA
Source organism: Spinibarbus caldwelli (assembly GCA_039654775.1). NCBI lineage: Eukaryota > Metazoa > Chordata > Actinopteri > Cypriniformes > Cyprinidae > Spinibarbus > Spinibarbus caldwelli. The sequence goes on from CM077259.1 coordinate 13,158,653, forward strand.
ATATTTGGTAAAAAAAAATTATTTTGGTAAAAAATATTTAGTAAAAGTAAAACATTTCAGAGGGCCTTAAAATGTCATTTTTGTTAAACCTTTAATAAATTGCTGTTTAATATTGTAGGTTTTATGATTTCAATTAATTAGACATGCTTTTTGTTGAGTAAAATTTAATTTAACCATTAAAACGGAGTCTAGTAAAATTAAAACTGAAAAAAAAAAAAAAAAAAAAAAATGGAATCCAGAAAAATTAAAACTAAAAAAAAAACGTGTCCTCTGAATTTTAAAATCACCAAACATGAAAGATTGTTGTTAATTCTCTGTTTGCTGGAAGCTAAACGTGTAATTGCATGTTCTTGGAAAAAAGAAGAAAGTCCTGGCGTGTCTCATTGGATAAAGGGGATGACCTCATGCCTTGCCTTAGAAAAGTTTACCTATTTTTTGAAAAACAAATTTCATGTATTTTGATCCATCTGGAAAGTGTTCTATGACATTTTGGAGAGTCTAGATGGTGACTCTTTTGTGGAATTGATGGACATTGAGAATATATAGACAAGCATGTTATTGAAAAACATAATTTTGAAAAAAATAAAATAAAATGGAATTTGGGAAAAAATAAAACGGATTCAAGTCAACTTGCAATGTAATTTTGTTTGACAGCCATAGAGTACCTGCCCTTGAACAGTGGCGGCAGTGGTTAAAAAACTCTTTTTATTGCGTTTTAATATAAAAACATTTACATAATGCAATAAATGTCCACCCCTATTTCAAATAAATATTCATAGTAAGTTATTTTTACAGAAAATACTAGGAAACGAATCAAAATAAAAAGCATTAGGTAGTAAAAAGCATTAAGAGTATTTGATGTTCACAGCTTGGCAGAGACTCTCATATGCCCCAAAAATAATAAAGTGTGCCAACAAATCTATCAGCATTAACTTCTGAAAGGAATCAGAGCTAAAGCCAAAGCCTTAAATCAAGTGTGTGATTTGCTTGGCTCCTTCAGCAAAATCTGAGCACAGATGCGTAATCTGAGAAGCACAAGGGGAAAGTACCTGCTATGAGGTATGGCAGCTTGTCATTGATGTACATGAGGCAGTAGGCACTGGCGTTGGTCATGCCACCATATGAGTCTCGAACCAGCTCCTCCCAGGTCGACTCTGTCACCATTACATCGTTGTACTTCAGCCAGCGTTTATTAGCGTGGTCATAGATGTACGCCCAGTAATGGCCAGCGGAGGCCTGTCCTTCATGGACGAGCACAGCGTGTAGCCTGTAGGGCACCTGGAAGCACCAAATAAGAAGTTAGGGTACATTGAGGTGTCATGCAAATTTCTTGAAGTCAATATAAAAGTACCAACGAGTGTTCAGGATATAGACTTTACCTGACACAGACTGTTATCTGAGTACATGCCCTCCAGGGCCTGGCTGACCTTGTCAAAGCTGGCTTTCAGCTCTGCACACAGAGAGGGAACACAGATCAATACGCTACGCCTGAGGCCAGGATCCTGATACAGTCACAAACGCATTAGGATAACTGCTTGTGAATAACGATGGCCTTCAGAACAGAAAAATTTAAATGCACATTACAGCTCAAATACAAACCTAGTGAGCTGCCTCGCTGTCTACTGCCTGCAGCCTACATAGACAGCTGTCTTCTGTGGCAACAAGAGCTCTGCGTGCCAAACAAATAGCACTCAGCATGCAAAGTGCACAGAAGACTTGACTCACAATTGATTTCAATAAAGGCGACAAAATATAATGAAAGCATAAACAAACATAGCACGTAGTTCTCAATTTCGGGTAAAATAGTCAGTTTTTTAAAGCATTTAAATCAATGCTTTTCAGTACTAAAGGAATTTTCAGTTAATTATTGAAATAATTTTTTCTCAAAAATCTTGAATTTATATTTTCACAGATGTGATTTTGCATTTGATGAAGAACTTCTAAACTGTTCAAAAAGTATATTCTGTTATTAATTACGATTGTAGTTGTAGGACATCCAGGTATATTTCAGCTACTGTTTTATGAATCATGTAAATATTTGGCCACACTACTTCAGACATAAAAGTTTAATGTTGTTATGAATTTTAATGTTTTAAAAAAAGTACTCACAAAGACTGCATTTATTTGATGAAAAATATAGTAAAAACTGTATTATTATTATTATTATTATTATTATTAATAATAATAATATTATGAAATATTATTACAATTTAAAATAGCTGTTTTCTATTTTAATATATTTTTAAATGTAATTTATTCCTGTGATGGCAAAGCTGAATTTTCATCAGCCTTTATTGCAGTCTTCAGTGTCACATGATCCTTCAGAAATTATTCTAATATGCTGATTTGTTGCTCAAGAAACTCATTATTATTCTTATTATTATGTTAAATGTTGAAAACAGCTGTGTGTCAGCCCTGTGTTCCTGTGTCTTGTGTGTTTTCTTCCCTCACGTGCCCATATTTGGTTTTTCCTGTTCCTGTCCCTGATTATGTTCTAGTTGATTCCAGGTGTGTCTGGTTTCTCCCTGATTTAGTTGATTATTTAAGTCCTGTGTCTTTCTATGTCCAGCGTTCGGTATTGTTCGTCAATCCTCTCCCTACGTGTGTGTTCCTGCCTGTTTGAAAGAATAAAGCCTGTTGATGTTAATTCTCCTTCGTCTCCGCGCTCCTTCGTCTCCTCGTTTCCTGCACAGTAGGCGAACCGTGACAGAATACCGGACCTAAAACTGAAGAATGACTGCGGCTGAGGACGGACTGTGTGCTCTTCGGCAGGGCAGTCGGAGGTTGGAGCGATATGTGGAGCTTGCCAACTGGGTGAGCAGGCGCGACGCCGAACTAGGTGCGTGTTTTCTGTTGGGGCTTGACGACGAGACTATTTCCTAAGTCAAGTCCGCCGGCCGTTCCGAAGTCAAGCCTGCCTTCCTGAGTTTAGCCCAAGGAGGACTCCTGTTCCTGAGTTTAGCCCGAGGAGGGTTTTGGAGCCCGTAATTTCCCCCAAGATTTTTTTTGGGGGGGTTATAGGGCTCCAGCCGTATAGGCCGGGCCGGGGCGGGGCGGGGCGGGGCAGGGGCTGGGGCCGGGGACGCGGCCTCGGAGGTTGATCAGCCATGGCCTCCTGAGTCCTCTGATCCGCCATGGCCTCCTGAGTCCCCTGATCCGCCATGGCCTCCTGAGTCCCCTGATCCGCCATGGCCTCCTGAGTCCCCTGATCCGCCATGGCCTCCTGAGTCCCCTGATCCGCCATGGCCCCCTGAGCTCCCTGCTCCGCCATGGCCCCCTGAGCTCCCTGCTCCGCCATGGCTCACTGAGCTCCCTGCTCCGCCATGGCTCCCTGGACTGCATGCTCCGCCATGACTCCCTGGACTGCATGCTCCGCCATGGCCCCCTGAGCTCCCTGGTCCGCCATGGCTCCCTGAGCTCCCTGCTCCGCCATGACTCCCTGGACTGCATGCTCCGCCATGGCCCCCTGAGCTCCCTGCGCTGCCATGGCCTCCTGAGCTCCCTGCTCCGCCATGGCTCCTTGAGCTCCCTGCTCCGCCATGGCCCCCGGAGCTCCCTGCGCTGCTATGGCTCCCTGAACTCCCTGATCTGCCATGGGTCCTGGAACGGGTATCGCTCTGGAGGCCATCCGCCCCATAAGCCTGTCCTGAGAGGCCTCCATAGCGCCCACCCCCCTCCCCATTGGTTATGTGGCGCGTGGACGTGCCTTCCGGGAGGGGGAGTAATATCAGCCCTGTGTTCCTGTGTCTTGTGTGTTTTCCTCCCTCATGTGCCCATATTTGGTTTTTCCTGTTCCTGTCCCTGATTATGTTCTATTTGATTCCAGGTGTGTCTGGTTTCTCCCTGATTTAGTTGATTATTTAAGCCCTGTGTCTTTCTATGTCCAGCGCCCAGTATAGTTCGTCAATCCTCTCCCTACGTGTGTGTTCCTGCCTGTTTGAAAAATAAAGCCTGTTGATGTTAATTCTCCTTCGTCTCCTCGTTTCCTGCACAGTAGGCGAACCGTGACACTGTGCTGCTTTTTGTGGAAATTTTTATTTATTTATTTTTTTATGATTCTTTGATGAATGATCAGCATTTATTTGGAATGCAAATATTTTGTAACACTATTAATGTCTTTACTGTCACTTTTGATCAATTTTATGTATCCTTGCTGATAAAAGCATTTCTTTCTTTTAAAAAAAATACTGACTCCAACTTTCTATACACTACACATATTACATATTGCTTTCTACATAGGTGGCAAGTTGGTACATTCATAATTACACTGCATTACATTTAAGGACAGTCTTTGCATCCTTGAAATGTTGTCTAAAGCTCACTAGCTTTTGAAGCAGAGTGCATGTGTTCACTTAAACACTGATTCAAGCTTGTAAAAAAACAACATTCACTCAGTATAAAGGATCTACCGTTTATGGTGTTCTCAATTTCTGCTCTCCAGCGCTGTAAGCAGCTCCTGACGAAGTACAGCTCCTCCTCGGTCACGCTGTGGGGGGCTGGTTGCAGTGGCACCTCCATGGGGGGTCTGCACTGAGTAAAAGGCTTGTGTATGGGAGTTCTCTGTGTAGCTGTCTGCGGGCAGCCCGAACCATCTGATGAGCCTGCATCGTCTGGTTCTGTTTGACTACAGCAAGAAATTAAACATTTAGAGGGGGACAAACACGGAAGAGAAAACAAATAATAGGCACAATTTCTCACAGCTGATGAATAAGAACGCAGGAAAATGGGCCTTGCCTGCTGTCACCTGAGCTGGGTTCTGTGTGTACAGCAGGGTTTGTAGGTACTGAGGCTGGGGACACGTTTATGGGTTTTGTAGTGGCAAACTCCAGCACATACTGCAACATGTCTGCTAGTGGGTATTTGGTTGGCCCTGAGCCGTAGTTTTTATATCTTTAAAAAAGAAAGTCATAGTTTTTATATTTAAAATTGAAAAAACAAACCACAAATAATAATTGTAAAAGATTACTTGCAAGTGTTGACCAGGATTTAGCCTCTATTTGGCTTTTGAACGTACCCCTCAAGTTTCTGCTGTAGAACTGTTAACTGGTCCTTGAGTCTCTTGACTTCTCCTCTCCTACCATGGGTCTGATCAACATTTTTGTGGAGGTATCTGCACACAGAAAAAGTGAATTAATATTTACCACTGATTTTATGCTTTTAAGAGACAAAATAAACAAATAAATGAATAGATAAGTAAACAAATAAATGAATATATAATTAAATATATACAATATACAAAAATATAAATATCTTTATATAAAAATATATAATTTAAAATAATAAATAATTACATAAATTAATTAATTAATTAATAAATCTAAAAACAAATAAATCAATAAAAATATACATTTATCATTATAAATATATTTATAAATTATTAAAGAAATCTATAAATAGATACATCTACAAACTAATTAACTAACTAACCAACTAACTAAATAAATAAATAAATAAAAGCTGTAGTAATGACATTTCTCACCTGTCCATATAGATCACTTGGGGAAACTCCAGTTTTTTGTGTATTTTTTCTGGTCGCCCTAAAGACTGATTGAACTCAAATCTGGACAGCTCAAAGGTCAACACTGGTGGCAGCTTAGAAAACCACCTCTGGAAATAATGAAAAACCACTTATTTTTTATTAATTTATTAAAAATTAATAAAAAGAACATGTGCATGTTTCAGAATAAAATCCTTATTCTGTTTTCATAATAATATCTTGCTATCACTAAGCCTTCCTTAGCTCAAACAGTAGAGCATGGTGCCAGCAACACCAAGGCCATGGGTTTGATTCCCAAGGCAAGAAAAAAAAAAACTAATAAATTTTGTACCTTGAATCTTTGGATAAAAGTGTCTGCCATAAATGCATAAATGTTAATGCAATGTAAACATCAGAATAAATGACAGGAGCTCATATAATTGTATGTAGTTAAAGTAGAAAAACTTACCTCCTGGCCAGAGGACATTGTCTGATCTGAATGAAGCGACTCAATCTCTCCTTCAACCATGGCACCCTCCAAACATTCATCTAAATTACTGAAGCCGTTCACTTGGAGAGGGTATTGTCCAAATTGCTCAATGCTGGACACAATCTTTCCTGCACACAATTACACAACTATTATCAAGGACTGTGATAAACAGAATAATTACGAAAGAAATATCATTCTCTCACCTTCATGAAGTCTCTCAGCCACAAATGTGCCATAAAACAGCTGGACCATGGGGTTGTTTTGTTTATCCTCTGGGTTACTGAAAATAACAGTTGCCATGTTTTATTTTTGGGACAAAAAAATTCCTGGCAAGTACATTAGCAACCAAATATACCATAGCGTAATTATTCATGATTCTTTAACAAATGCTACACTCATTACCATTTATTAATTAACCCTCCACAGCAAGACGTTGCCTTGGGGTAACAAACACATTTTCTTCATGTTGCAAGCACATGATGCATATAAGATCGCAATAAAATTATTTTAAATAAACCATTAAAAAGCTTTGTCTTAGTAACACTATTTTTTAAATACATTTTAAAATCATTTTTTGGCATGATGCACCCTGTGGTGGATTTGAGCACTGGAGAACTGCCCTCAAAAAAAAGTTTTTTTTTTAAGTTTTCAACACATAAAAAATGATTCACATTTCTTAGTAAGTAAAGTTAATTTTAAAAGAGTTTATGAAGAATTGCTTCAATGTTTTTCTTGCCAAAAAGAAACATTATGAAACTGTGGAGTTAATTAAGGCTGCAGTGAACACAGATGTAGCCACTAGAAAATATTGCAATTATCAAATGTAATTATTTTTATATTATATTATATTATATTATATTATATTGCACAACTTTAATGATATAAATATTTTTGAGGTCCATTTTTGTAAGAAAACCGAGTCATTTAAAATTTAAAGCATCAAAATGAAGTCATGCTCACTTCATCCAAAGCTATTATTATTTATGATTTATAAACTTACTTTCCATTAGCAGCCAGCTGGAATGCATCCTCGAGCCAGTCAAGCAACTTGTGTGTGAATTCACTGACATCCTAGAATAAGCAAGCTTAAAATAAACACTGTTTTCCAAGAATACAACACAGTATCTGTTTAGAAGAAGCTCTAATGTAGCTTTATAAAGTGCTGTAAATGGCAAACATTTCAAGATACCTTTTATTAGCCTATCATTTGCAACTGTTTCATTTTAAAATTAGCCCCTGACAGAACAGCTGTGAATCATATTATTCAAATGATGTACCTGTTGTGCCTCACTGGTTCTAAATGCATCCCTGAGAAGCTCGACTGCTGCAGAGGGGTCTACAAACCTACGGTTTGAGCCCACCATCAAAGCAAACAGGCAACGCAGCTCCTGCATGAAGGCAATGTTCCTTTTCTCCTGCAACAGAAATCTAGTCAGAACACAGTGGAATAATTCACATATTCATGTAGATCTACTAGTGAAGCTGAGCAGTACTGGCATCATGATAAACAGGAATTAAACTGTATTTTAATTTAAAGGAATAGTTCTCCAAAAAATAAAAATTTGCTGATTGAACATATATAAACATACATAATATTCAATACAACACAAAGACTAAATGATACTCATCTGGCAGATTACTCACTGAATGACTCTTGCATTTCTCCAGCACACGCTCAGACAGGCAGTAATTGAGCACCAGTCTACGGAACACCGGCAGATGGAACAGAGACTAAACACAAGAGAATTTCCTGTTTTAGTCCAATTCGCCCTCTTCTAGCATGCATTAGGCCATGAACAATTATAGTCATACTATTTGACCAGTTTTATAGACACAGTTGTTGCTGATTTTGTTGTCATGTTTAGTAATGTGATTATTACCCTTGTTGTGTTTCATGTACCAAGTTTTAAAATATTTTATGAATGTTCTGTGTCTCTTGGGTAATAGATGTGATACTATCAACAATTTAGTAAGCTAACAAGAGGCATAGTGTGTCATTTTTGCTGGTATACAAAATAAAGACATCCCATCTTATATACTGAAACACCGAACACATGCACAACAGATTTGAAATAGCAGGAAACAAATGACACATTATCTGCTCATGTTGGTCAAAATCAACATGCAACAATTTAATAAGCACAATAAAGGATAAAACATATAATTCTACCTTATAGATGCAAAAAAGGTTTCTCAAAAAAAACCAATGTTTTTTATAATGTTTCTAAAAGGAATGCTCACCAAATCTTGATCAAAAATACGGGTAAAAACAGTAATATTGTGAAATATTATCACAAATCAAAATAACTTTTCTACTTTAATAATAACAATATGATTTTCATATTTTTCCAGTATCACATGATCGTTCAGAAACCATTCTAATATGCTGATTTGGTGCTCAAGAAACATTAAAAAATGTTCTCAATAGTTAATATTTTTGTGGAAACTGCACATTTTTTTAAGGATTCTTTGATGAATAAAAAGTTTAAAAGAATCACATTTATTTGAAATTTAAAATTTCCATAACAATGTAAAAGTCTTCATTTATTTAAAAATACTGAACTAAAAAAAATAGCGATAATGTATTTATACTAGGGATATTCGTATTCATGCTGGGACTGTTTTCAAATGACATCATTAAACTGCATTATGAATTAACAAAAGATTGTTTGATAGTTATCTATAAGCCATAAACTAACTCCATGAGTTCATGCCTCTCTTTATCATCAAAACAATGCTCTATTAAATTAGCCCAGACATCTATCAATATCAGTGAAGGCTTATATTTCAACACAGTCATCTGAGAAACCTCACTAAATTCAGTCTGGAATGGATATAATAAGAATACAGCTCTGAGATGCAGTCAGGAACAAAAAAAACAAAAAAAAACAAAAAAACAACAGATACTCCACCTGATCTTCTCTATTCTCCAGTCATTAGCAACACTACAAATTTAATTTACACAGTATGGCCAGATCATATAGTAACAGGTTAGAAGAGAGCCATTACTGCAGTCATTTTGTTTTAGAATTTGATTTCTTAATGAATCTGTTGAATTATTCTATAAAATCAAAAAGTCTAGCACTCACAATTACCTTTCACAACACAATGTTTTCATAAGCCATATGAAACTCATCCTTAAAATGAAGCTTTACCTACTGTAAATGCACAAAACAAGCATAACAATGTAATTTTACTGAAATCATCTCAAAGCAAAATTTGTGATTAAAAACTCCACACACCTGAATGACAGCGCTGAACCAGCAGGTATTACCCACATTACGGATGCCCACGGGACAGTCCTCCTGTCGGATCCAGTCAGCAGGGCTGCAGCTCTCTCCAGACCCCTCACACCTCTTTCTTTTCATGCGGGCCGCATTCTCTTCTGCACTAACCTCAAGAGCCCTATAGTAAAAACAAGAGTAGGTAAGACAGTCAAGACCAGTGTCTGATAGTTACTGCTGACCGTGATTTCTAAATTCACACAAAACCACTGTAGCAGAGGAGAAGAGGGCAATTGTAACACTCTAAATTGCTTCATTCACTCTCAGGTTAGAGTGATGACACTTGCTCAGCATATGGTTAATAAAATTCCTTCTCCCTGCCAAAGAAAAAGGTGTTAAAATTAGTTTGAGAAATAATTGTTCTTTTTTTTTGTCTTTAAATTATTTCAAGAAATTATGTTTGGGGCTGTCAAAACATTCTCCTGTTTTGATGCCCTTGACAACCAGATTGCTGTTTAAAAGGTAACATAAATTATTCTGGAGGCAACTGTAACACTAAAATAATTGTAACATGACATTAAAATTAAATTTGTGACTGAACAGGTACTTCTAAACTTTTAAAACAAATAATTAACATTATTTCATCAGAGTATCAATCGGAGGAATTTTCTGACTTGTTGGCTGATCAGTATATTTTTGTAAAGAGAATTTGGTTGCACTTTATTTTACAGTGTACTTATAGTGTACTTACCTAAGAAAGTACTGGTAATATAGGGTAACTACATGGGGTAGGATTAGGTTTGAGGATAGGTTCAGGGTTAGTACCTAGTTATTACCTAGTTATAGTAATTACTTTAATAAGTACATGGTATGTACATGAGGAACAGGACTGTAAAATAAAGTACTATTGAAAATTTAACTTATTTTAGATACCTAATATATTTTTGAAACACTATTTCTTAGTTAAAAATACTACTATAGAACGGCAAAAAACATTCATTAACATTAATAAATATTTAAGCAATAATATTATTTTAAGATGCGCTCTTATTTGAGACTCAGTGTGTTCATATAATTACAATTGCCCCCAACCACTGTTACAATTATTACAGAAGTATTTTCTTAGAAGTATTATAATATATTCCTTTTCATTACAATTTGATTATTTATAGTTACTTGTACCAAATGTCAGTGACATGTACACTACCATCCAAAGTTTGGAGTTGCTAAGATTTTTTTTATGTTTCTGAAAGATGTCTCATTTATTTGCCATTTATTTAATCAAAAATATAGTAACAATATTAATATTCTGAAATATTATTACAATTATTTTCTATTTTAATATATTAATTTATTCCTGTGATGACAAAGCTAAATTTTCAGCAGCCATTACTCCAGTGTTCAGTGTCACATGATCCTTCAGAAATCATTCTAATAATATTTAATGTGTCCTTGCTGGATAAAGGTAATAATATAATCCAAAAAACAATTCTCACTGACTTTTGGCAAATACAAATATTTCTTATACCAAAAGCAGATGACTTGTACATTTGTAGTAGTCAATGAGTTATGAAGGAAAGTGTAAAATTGTTATAGTTGCCCCTAATGGTAATGAACCTATGCAGTTCTCTCCGCTCTGCTTCAGCCTGCTGTGACTCCTGAAGACTAAGCTCAATGGCGGTCTGCAGATCATCTTTAGCAGCACCTGAGAACAAGTCCACACTACATGAGCATAAATAAACATCATGACATTATCTGTCACACTGCTATATAAAAAAGTTAGTCTTTGGAAAATGTGATTAAATGTGACATTAAAATCATTTGATATTAATAGTGTCGTTTCAACCCACCGTTCTGTGTATTGGAGGTGTTTCTCTCATTATTGGCTTTAGTTGGTTCTTCGGGCATGTGCTCCTCTTCTGGGGGCTGAGTAGTCAGTAGCCCAATGGCATGGCTGATGTCACCTTGACTAGCCTGGATAAAGAGTTTTCTCACAATTAGTCATCACTACTGAAATACATGAACATCTTTGCTGTGTTTTAGCACATGCTGTGTGTCACATCTAGGTTACCCAACCCTCACCACTGAACGTAAGGGAAACTCTCGCACATGGTAGGATTTCCATATTTACAAACATTTGTCAGACCTATTTTCTATTAATAGCCATGTCAGTATCATTACATCTGCTGCTCGTGTTATAAACACATGGATAAGTGCTGCTGTACAAAACATACGTTCAGGGCGCTCTGGAGAACCTGCAGATCCTGAATGCCAGTAATCTCTCTGAGCTGGTTAAGCAGCGTTTGGCTCTGAAAAAGACAAGCAAGCATGCTGTTTTTTAATTTCTGTGGATCAAAAATTCAAATGCTTTGCCACAGGCATATTGAGGATACTTCTGTTTGTGATAACAAGACCCACTTGAGCAATTAACCACTCAATAACAGGATCCGTTCCAGAAAAAAAGAGCAGGTGTGAACTGATCAAAACAAGAATATGATATGAGACGCAGTTTGCGCTTGGATTTATCACCCAGCATAACCGCATTTCTGACTCAGGTGTCAAATAAGCGTGAGCTGGAGGAGTCTTTAGCTGGCCCGATCAACAGTTATGAAAGCCTTGGGCATGAAAATGTCTACATCTTCTATTAAATCCATATCAGATTTGATTTTTTTTCAAGTACAGTATGCCTGAAAATATCCTTTAGCATGTGGTATGTAAACATTAAAAAAAAAAAAAAAAAAGACTGTGGCCCAGATAATAGATGCAGGAGCTGCAGAACTATATAAAGACATTCTGACAGCAGGTGGGAATGTCAGCATGGCTGTGTGTGGAGGCAGCCAGACAGCCTAGGCTGCGAGCAGAAGACATATATGGTGAGCTGGAGGCCTGTGAGCAGCACTCAGAGCTCTATTTTGGGCCTTCGACACAGATAGTGCTTGTGTTTATCATAGATGAGCTTGAGTGACACAAGCAAACACAAGAAAATTCACTAATTCCTAGAGTTCATTCAGAAGATAGCGTTACATATTGAGATGGGAATTTAAGAGATATAATTTAAGGGAAAGATACTAATTAAAATGTTTAAAACCCTTCAGAACAGAATCTCAGTCTGTACAAGATTCCTGTTGGAGTTTTTATCATAATTTGAAAACAATTCTAATGGGATAAGTGCATAAACTGGATATTTGATTCCCAGAGTTCAAATGGATTTTGTCTTGACTTGTCATGATGAATGGGTTTCAATGGATGGGTTCCAAATTAGGATAGAAATTCTAATATTATACGTTTCAGATTTTATAAACATACTTTGTTGAATTAAATATTACACGTTTGTTCAAATATAATCAGTTTACAACATCTACTAACTGTTTAAAGCAAATAAAACTGTGACAGCCACTGCTGTGTGACTAGATCTCATTAATACAAACCGTGTTACCATTTTTAATTTGAATACGTTTCTTTAAAATACAAAACACTCACCGAGTTTTCAGACGTTTCCCCATGTTCAAAATCCTGTTCAACTCTCATGGCAATGACTTTTTAAAAAAAAATATTTCTCCAGATTGTTCGCCCTGTCTCCAGAGTGTGACTTACTCCATATGCCTCCCACACACACACACACACACACACACACACACACACACACACACACACACAAGCGCGCTGGGAATCGTCGTGCACGCGCTTGGTAAACAGTCAAGAAACTATCGTCTGACAAACACTGAACCTATTACTCATGACAGCCTCACTTAGACAGAGGTAATGCGGATTAAACGAAAATAAATGCCAATTTTAGTTGTCAAAAAATATAGGCAGTGTAAACGGTTTAATTTAGACCTCACAAAAGGTGCCATGGTAAAATAGCATGTAGTCACTGACAAAATGACAAAGCTTCTTACACTTTTTGAAAGACATCTCACAATAATTTGTTAATTGCAGTTACTAAATAAATATGATTTTTCTTCAGAAAGCTTTCTTTCATTTTGTTTAATTTCGTTGAAGACATTGACTCACACCGTAGTAACTAGTATGATATTTTTGGCTGGAATTTATTGTTACTTTAGTTAGACTGTAAATAAAACTAACAGTAATACATATATAAATACATAACCCTTCCACATCTTTAGGACCAATAAAAAGGAATCATATTCTTCAGATTACTGCAGTCTGACAGAATAGTCTATATGTGGCAATAATTTAAGGTTGACTATTAGTAAACCGGTTACACTTTAATTTAAGGTGTCCTTGTTACAGTGTAATTATACATGTAAGTACTGAGTAATATTAATTAACTACATGTACTTACTATATGGTTAGGGTTTAGGGTTACTTGCATGTTATTATGCATAATTAATTGTTATTATAATAGTAAGTACATGTGTAAGGACACCTTAAAATAAAGTGTTACAAAAAGACTGCTTAAACTTGCATCATGCTAGACTATACACTGTGTATTTGCTAACTGTCAAAGACTTCTTGATAAAGATTGTCATTACCACATTTAAAATACATTGCAATGACCTTAAAATATGCACAAATTTGTTTTTTCTTTATATCATTCAGAAAAGCAGCATTACAATATCCTGCTCAATATATAAATAAGAAATAAAGAAATAAAAATGCATTTTAAGATGATTTTACTGAGAACAGATAATTGTATAGTATTATTATGTATGTTTTATAACCCATTATGTTCTAGTATACTATGCTTAGGGTCCATGATTTGAGCAGTTAGAGTACACATCCTATTCACTAAACCCAGATCTTCTTACCGTCATAATGGAAAATCAATTTCCTAGAGTGGTGAGCAAGTTGCCGCTGTGCATTTGTTGCAGTCATGTGTACAACGACCGTTCTGATGCTCCGTAGTATTTTATTGGAATAAAGCACCCTTCGTGAAAACCGACTTGAATCTGTTTGCAGTTTTCTTCTTAATTGTCAGGATGAGTCCTGTCCTTTTGCTGTCTTTGTTACTGTCAGGCAAGTCCACTGCTTCTTCTTGTTTGTATTGTATTAATTATACAATTATTCAGTTATGTATGTTGCATTAATATTTAATGCTGCTTGCATTAACATTTAATATTTCAAAAATGGAGGAAAACTAGAAACCTTTTAAGACTATTTAAAAAGCCACCTAACCTATCTGTGAATGACATTTACTGTGAATTTTATACTGTAGAACAAATGTGACTGAATTCGATTTGCTGCCAAATTGTACTGATAATTCTAACTTAACCAAGTCTGCACTGATTAACATTTCTGTGCAGTTATTCCACAGGCTGAGTTAGTCCCAGAGAAACCAAAGAGATCTGCTCTGAACCAACTCACCAGGTTATTGCTTCGCAAATATAATTGTGGAGTTCGGCCTGTCCAGAACTGGACCAAACCAACTACCATTTACATTGACCTTATAATCCAATCTGTCCTAGATGTGGTAAATTCATTTCAACCTTTAGAGAGATTACTTGTATTACTTGTACTTGCAATAATGGTCATACAATGAAAAATTTTCATGCCAAGCTTTTTTTATATGCAATGCATAGGAATGTTAACTGTTAGAAGTTGTTAACTAAATAAATGTATTGCACAGTTATTAAAGTGTGTTTCCATGTCAGTAAAATAAAGTAAATTTGCACGTCTTTTCACAGGATGGACAGACTCAGAAAGTGACCACCAGCATTTGGTATCGCCAAGTTGGTATCAATTAATTTGTCTAATTAGTGGTAACAGTTCATAAATAAAGACACAGCACCATTATTGTATATGTCTTACATACTTTATTCAGTTTAGTCTGATGCAGAATGTTTATGGTAGCTGTTTTTTAATGTTTTTTGCACTGCAACCTCATGAAATCAAACCTTCTGTCCTTTGTCTTTCACCAGAATATTTACTCTAAATTTACATTTACATTTATTCATTTAGCAGATGCTTTTATCCAAAGCAACTTGCAATTGGGGAATACATCAAGCGAATTCAACTTAAAGAGGCAAATAGACACAGAAAGTGCTCGTAATACCAAGTTTCAGGCATTGTTCAAATAACTACAATACCATAATCAAATATCATCAATATGTATATATTACACATTATATACATACCTGAGAGCCCACATAAACGGCATGTCTTATTCCTATAAAAGAAGAATACAATGAATGAGCAGGTTTCATAAAACACATTTAATTTTATCTTTACAAGACAGATCCAGCAGAAAAACACATACACAATAATCCGATTTTGAAATGCATGGAATCTGATATTTGAGCGATCTGAATCTTTCTCATGGGACCTGCTAGGTGGTAACAGTAAACCGCATTACTTTAATGTTTCAGATATGGAACGATGAGTTTCTTGTTTGGGATCCTGAAGAGTTTGATGGAATCACTGAAATATCGCTGTCTTCGGATGCCATCTGGGTGCCTGATGTCATCATAAGTGAATTGTATGTATATGATAGATGTATCACTGCAGCCTGCATCACAAGCTCCTTTTGTGTTCTGGAAATGAATTTTGTCGAGTTATACTCTCATTGCATCATATGTCTTCCTATCTCTCCAGCGTCGATGTTGGCAAATCCCCAGTCATCCCATATGTTTAGGTCAACTGCTCAGGAACAGTAAAAAACTACAAACCCATCCAGGTGGTCTCAGCCTGTCACCTGGAGATTTATGCCTTTCCCTTTGACAAGCAGAACTGCACTCTGACCTTTCGCAGCTGGCTCCACTCAGGTAAATTACTCACTCGTACACAGCGTGTGCTTTGCAAACAAGCTGGCCTCTGTATAATGAGAGTTGCTGTGATTACTGAGTGTTTTTGATCAGCCCTGGTTAAAATCTTTTAAAAGCTGACATATTTTAAATAAGCTCCTCACAAACCTGTCAACATAAACACTTAATTGTACAATAACACAATGAACTGATGTGTTTCTGTGGCAGTGAATGAAGTGGATTTAGCTCTGTGGAGGCCGGCTGAGGAAATCGCCAATGACACAAGAGAGTTCATTAATAACGGTGAATGGGAGCTGCTGTCTGTCCCTTCTCACTACTGGACACTGAATCTAGAGGACAGAGACTACGCACAGATTCAGTTTAATGTGAGGATTTATACTCAACCTATTCAATCAGTGCAAAATGACATTCACTGGCAGCTTCACATTTCAAGTTTTCAGTTTCAATTTTATCTGTATAGTGTTTCACAAACACAATGTTTCAAAGCAACTTTTATGATATCTTTATACCTTACAGTCACATTTAGATTAGAGATAAGGAATAACATAGTTTGCATTTTGTGATGACATAATCATGCTGAGATTTGCTAGTTCATAATTTATATCACTTTACGTGAGTATACTGTATGCATGCGGATACAGTTGGACATACTTATATATTCAACCTTATATTATATAGCCCTGTGCCATAAAATTGTTTCCTGTGAAACAACAAGCTCGTTTCCGGTAAAATGAAATAATTTCTTAAAGGGATAGTTCACCCAAAAATTAAAATTATGTTATTAATTACTCGCCCGTATGTCCTTCCAAACCTGTAAGACCTTCGTTCATCTTCGGAACACAAATTAAGATATTTTTGATGAATTCCGAGAGCTTTCTGACCCTGCATAGACAGCAACGCAACTGACACGTTCAAGATCCAGAATGGTAGTAAGATCTTTGTTAAAATATTCCATATGACATCAGTGGTTGAACCGTAATGTTATGAAGCTACGAGAATACTTTTTTGTGCTCAAAGAAAACAAAAATAAGGACTTTAATTAATTTCTTTTCTTCTGTGTCAGTCTTTGATACGCATGACAGTACCGTGACGCATACATGAATTGCATTTTCTTTTAATTTTAATTAAATTATTTTGAATATATTTAGAATTTTATTTATTCCCCACTGCCAACTTTGCAT
This sequence comes from Spinibarbus caldwelli, assembly GCA_039654775.1. Lineage (NCBI taxonomy): Eukaryota > Metazoa > Chordata > Actinopteri > Cypriniformes > Cyprinidae > Spinibarbus > Spinibarbus caldwelli. Next base: position 13,175,749 of record CM077259.1, read on the forward strand.
TTGGAGTCTGGCGAATGTTCATTTTGGACCCTGACTGAGACATTAGGCACGTAACAGTAGGCCAGACACGTTAGAGTATTGACGTCAGTCTGACATGTGTCACAAACCTTCTCCAACCTTTGCATGGCTGTTAGTGGAGTCGCACTAAAGCTAATAGATGAGGCTTAGCAGCAGACAACACACAGAAAGGATGATGATAATGAGACTGTCTTTCTGGCATTTGATCAATGAGCGTCGTGTTCAGTGGGAGGAATGGGCCAATAGCTCAAAGCTCGTGGGCAATCCACCCTGTTCCACTAAGATGCGCACACCATGGAAATGGCTGTGTACTTTGATTACCTTTGCTCTGCGGCTCATTGCCGAAGCCATTTAGGGATCCATATTTGTGTTTTTACTCATTGGCCAAATGGGTGGGGAACATGTTTAAGTCGGTATGAAATTGCGCTTTGTTGTACTGCGGAAGCTTAAGCAGCCTTAAATAAGGAAAGTGAAATGGATGGTCCCTGATCCAGACGAGGGGCAGCGAGAGGAAATAGCTCTGTGGCAGCGAGGTTGATCAGGACGCCCAAGAATCAAGTCTGGGTTCTCAGGGGGAGCTGAGGTGTGGGAAAACAATTTCAGCTCTAGAATGAGAAATTGGACTGATTTAGCAAATCCAGGAAATGGGGAGAAGGCTTAAGCTTGTTATGTAATTCCCCTTTAGACACAGCCATTTCAGACTGCTCCGTGAGCACATTTCTCTGAGGGCAAGTAATGGAATAAATATCACCCAGAGAGAGAGAGCGTTCAGTTCCAGCCTTTCTGTCTCTCTCTGAAGGTGCTGATCCGCAGACGCCCCCTGCTGTACGTGGTAAGTCTGCTCATCCCGAGCATCTTCTTCATGGTGGTGGATGTCACCAGCTTCTATCTGCCTCCGAACAGTGGCACTCGCATCACTTTCAAGACCAGCATTCTCTTGGGCTACACTGTAATCAGAGTCAATCTGATGGATGAAATCCCTGCTACCGCTATTAAAACACCCCTCATTGGTATAGTACAGCTAGAGCTCTTCCTAATTACAATGTTCACTTATTAGCAACACTCTGACGGACAGCAACCTCACCTTACTGACAAAAATGTCTGCTCTTTTTGCCACAGGGGTTTTCTTCGCTGTCTGCATGGCGCTGCTGGTGTTGAGTTTGGCAATGTCCATTTTCGTAGTGAAGCTTTTGCATTACAGTGAGAAGGAAGTCAAGGAGATGTCCATATCTGCCTGCTTACTAGACAAATACAGCTCAATGGAGCAGAGCTTTATTGAGAGCGCTTTCACATCGATGAAGACACTGGATGATATGGAGCAGTCCGGAGGTAGGAGAGAAAATATTATCTATTTATACAACAGGGTTCTATACTATGAAATTAGTTAGGAACAGTGTTTTTACAATGTCCATTCATTTGTTAATTTCTGCATATGCTAATACATTTTAAAAGTTACAGACAAACATTCATTAACATTGACCAATAGTTTATTCATAAATTAACATTAATCTAAATGAAAAAATATATATATATATATATATATTGCAAATTTCATGATTTCATTAATTATTACACAGCTGTCAGGAATGATTCTGATTGGTCAGTCACTGGATTGTGCAGTCAATCCATTTATTTCAAGGGGCCTTTTATTCACTACATCACTTCCTCACTGATGGATCCACTTTAGTGAATGGGTGCCATCAGTGTGAGTGTCCAAACAGCTGATTTGATGGACTGGGGTTGTCTGTATTGCTTGTGGATTGCTTGTGATGTTTTTATCAGCAGTTTGGACATTCATTCTTACGGCACTCATTCACTACAGACGATCTATTGGTGAGGAAGTGATGTAATGCTAAATTTCTTCAAATCTGTTCTGATGATGAACTAACTCATCTACATCTTGAAAGGCCTAAGTTTGTGTTTTAATTTTAAGATTTTAATTTTGGGGTGAATTATTCCTTTAAAGGGATAGTTCACCCAAAAATGAAAATTCTGTCATTAATTATTCACCTTCATGTCGTTCCAAACCCGTAAGACCTTCGTTCATCTTTGGAACACAAATTAAGATATTTTTGATGAAATCCGAGAGCTTTCTAACTCTGCATACACAGCAACGCAGCTGACACGTTCAAAGCCCAGAAAGGTAGTAAGGACATCGTTAAAACAGTTCATGTGACATTAGTGGTTCAACCTTAATTTTATGAAGCTACAAGAATAATTTTTGTGTGCAAAGAAAAGAAAAATAATGACTTCATTCAAGAATTTCTTCTTACGGGTTTGGAACAACATGAGGGTGAGTAATTAATGACAGAATTTTAATTTTTGGGTGATCTATCCCTTTAATAATTGTGTTCCCTCTCTGATTCAGGCTACGAGTTTGATCTCTCTCCAGAGCCAGACCTGTTCTCTCTGACAGAAGTCACAAACAATGACTCTCCACTGGAGAAGATCCTGCAGGAGGTGGTGTCTCTCAGACTGTACCTTCAGGAGGAGGACAATGAGGGCAGCTCACAGTCTTACTGGGTGGAACTGTGCCTGAAAGTGGACAAGCTCCTCTTCTGTGTGTACCTGCTACTTGTGTTCATCTATGTCATGACTCTACTGCTGCTCTGGGGTGTCTGGAGCTCTGCCTGAAAGTCTGAAGGAGGTGGTAGGGGAAAAAGAGGTGTAATGAGGAGAGAAAGACAAAAACAGAGGCAGAGGGGATGGAGAAAGTTAAAACAAAGTTACAGATTTCACAACTGCCGTTTCAGTTTTAAAGTATAATTCATTACATTTGATACCCACTATTAATCTTAATGCAGATTTTCTTCTGTAGATTGACTCTATAATATAAAATGAGCCCAGTTCGCCTAAAAAGGTGGAGTCCTTTATTGTAAAACATGGTTAAACTTTCTTTCAGTAATGTAAAAATCATAACAACTAGCTGTGAGCAAGTTGTCTTCATGTTGAATTTGATTGTTTGGCATAGAACAAAGAAAAACAAATTAATGTACAAATTTGTGTTTGTATATTGTCTTTTTCTTCCATGCTTCTCTTCTTTTGACTAATAACAAAAACTTTTGTTTTAATTATAGCACTTAATGATAAGGGACTGTCTCACTGAAATAAACCCACATTCCTAAACATGGAAGTTGTTTTTATGTTAATAATCTATAAATGTATGGCAATTGTATCTATATTTAATGGCATATGTTCAAGTGGAGATTTAAGTTTATTAACTCAGATGTAGAATCTTAAGATGTTGTGACTTTAACTTATATTATATTTACACTTACATTTTATTACAACTTTTTTTTGTGAAATCAACATTAAAATAACATACTGTTGAACATAAACCTGCTCAAATAAATAGTGCTTTGCAAAATAATTTACATTGTTTTGAGATTTTGTTCTGCTAAAACTTAAAAATATATATTTTATTATATATTTCCTGAAAATAAAAACCATGCTATTGTAAAACGGTTTTATAAGGTAATCAAAATCCTCTTTTAACTAAATTAACTGGTTTTATTAAATTCAAACATGAAAAATGATTTAATGTGTCAGAATCAATTTTACTATGTATGTTTACACAAACAAATGTAATTTAAGGGCCAGATTACAGAGCATTCTTTGAAAAATTACACATAACATATAATGAGAATGAAGAATTTACGTTTATATGCCCCTCCCTGTACTGTAACATTATCATATATCAAGCTCCAGTTTCCTTACCGAAAAATAAACCACAATCACTTTCACATCACTATCATCATAGTACATTTTCATTACATCGCTTCTCAGAGCTGCCAGTTCAGTCAGAAAAAAACACCTAATTCAATTCCTCATCAAAATTCTGATAATATTTTCCTGACACAAATCTAATCACCTGCCTATTGCCGGGCTAATTAAGTCTCATCATGGCTGGGTGAAGTATTAGATCACAGTTTAATGTAGTAGTCTAAGTGCTCATGGAAATTGACTTGAACTTGGTGGTGAAATGTGACCCATGAAATGTCAAAGGTAGCTGTAATTCATGCGCTGTCTGCTGTTGAGTTAGTGTGAGAAGAAAAAACACTAGTATTATCAATTCAAAAAAACATTTTTACAATGTTTATGTTGTTTACTCTGCTGTATTTAAAATATTTAACAAATAAATACCCCATTGCCTCCATGCTCAATTTTTGACATAAGAATTAGGCCTAACAGAACATGCTGATTACAAAATAATTTTGAATAAATAGTTATTACTGTACAATATTTATAAGAAATAGTACTCTGTTTGTTAGCTTTTCAAGAATACACAATGCTTGTCATGCTTATGTAGTTCATTCTCTCCATTGTGTCTCTTGGGACAAGCTAAAGTGCTTTGGACCTGCCTAAGCTCTGCGATGATCATACAGAGGAGGGAGGGTGGACTAAGTGCTGTAATGACACAATCCGAGCTCTTATGGAAAGCTCAGAGATAACTAATGGAGCTCAGGGTGTATCACTGGAAGGAAGCAGCCCCAGGCTAGAAGCCTGTGAGAACAACCCAGAGCAACGCTATACAGCTCAACACAATGAAATGTTCAGCACTCTGGACAGCTCTCTGCGTTTGCATGTATGGGGCGGTGGTGACTTGCTCAGGTAACTTATACTTCTTTGACTTTTGTTAAGAATAACTTGCTTTTGAGCTTTCAAACGAACAAGCGATGCACTTTCACATTAAACGACCTCAAGGGCTGTGTCTCAAAACCTAGTGAGCTTTGTCATTCTAATGCTCCAAATTGCTGTCTTTGTAGACAGCTCTCTAGGTTTTGAGATACTATCAATATTGCTATTAATTAATTAATATGCATTCACGTGTACCTGACAGCTTAACCTTTTAATGCTGAAGCTGAATGAAGTAAAAGTGATAAGTGGCTATTCTTTTGTCTCGGTGTAGTGAAGAAGCTAAGCAATAACACTGGGCGTTTCGCCAATGCCACTCTGGTTCGACTAAATGAGTTTTTAAGTGGCGGATATAAGAAAGGAGTTCGACCAGTGCGCGACTGGAGGCAGTCAACGACGGTGGCTATTGACCTAATGGTTTATGCGATTCTTAATGTGGTGGGTGGAGGTCTCGAAAGTCTATTAAATATGTAAACTAACTGTCTGTTGATTAAGACTTTTAGCATTTATTCTTTTGAATGTATTTTTGTGCCACACAGGATGAGAAGAACCAGGTCTTGACAACATATGTGTGGTACAGACAGGTACGTTGGTTTAAAATACTAGATTAAGTTAATATTAGAAACCGACAACAATAAAAGTGACTTGTGTTTGACGCGTTTGACTACAGCGCGACCAGTGATTCGATTCGATTACGAATGACTCTTATGAGCCGGTTCTTTTTATTGAATAATGAATGTGCAATACTCCTGTGAGGTGGGGTTTTTTTTTTTTTTTTTTTGTGAAACAACAACTTGTAGCGCGAGCAGTCGATTGAATTTCATGAGCAGATCATTTTTAGTGCATATCAAAAATATACAAAGCGATGAATTTATAGTCCAATTCCCGAACAAATGACTCATACAAGTCTATTCTTTTTTTGTGTGTGTATTAGCAATGCACAGCAAAACTACTGTACTTTGAATGCCAAGCAAATGACTCTTTTCTTCTTAGTGAATCACAATAAAAAGTAAATATCAAACAGCGTCGTTTGATTTCCCAAAAAATGACTCTCAAGAGCCAGTTTTATTGGTTTTAGTGAATCAATAACATACAGCGAGTAGTCCGATTCATGAAGAAATTCTTTAATTATTTACGTCTCTGAATTAAACAAGAACAGTTACTTCTTGTACTTAATTAAGGGTAATGAGACTTAATAGTTTTAAGTGTGTATTTTTTGTACTTGACATTTCTCTTACCTCAAAAGCAATGGATAGATGAGTTCCTTGCGTGGGATCCCGAAGAATTTGATGATGTTAAACAGATTTCCATTCCCACTGCCAACATCTGGGTTCCAGATATTCTTATCAATGAATTGTGAGTAGACTTGACATAATGAGGTAATTGAGACCTTAATGGTAGAATTATTGAACCCTTTGCCTGCTTGCTTCCTCTCTCTCTCTCTCTCTCTCTGCAGTGTGGATGTAGGAAAGTCTCCTGAAATTCCTTATGTCTATGTAGGCCATACTGGGCTTGTTCGCAACTATAAGCCTATACAGGTGGTGACCGCCTGCTCCCTCAACATCTACAACTTTCCCTATGATGTCCAAAAATGTAGCTTGACTTTCCAGAGCTGGCTGCACACAAGTAAGTAAACACATCATTCAGTCATCAGTGACAAAATGTACCACAAAATGTAGATGTGATCTTAAATCATTTATGAAACTGAAGCCTGAACGTTTAATAAAATACAGACAAGCATAAAGTTGTTTTTCCAAAACAACACATTTACAGCAGAAATAAGGATGCCCTGGAAATTTAGCATTTCAGAAATGATTCCAAACATTCCTTTTCCTGAAAGCTGAATGAACTGACCTTTAACCTTATCTCATCCCCTAGCTAAAGACATCAACATCACACTAATGAGAACCCCTGAGGAAGTAATGAACGATAAGAGTGTGTTCATGAACCAGGGAGAATGGGAGCTGCTTCACGTCCTCTCCACATACAAAGAGTTCAGCATAGATAATGATGATTACTATGCCGAAATGAAGTTTCATGTGAGTAACGTAATAATGCCAAATTAAGCCATGGTACACATTTACGAATGAAAAATGTCAGGAATGGGCATAAGAGCGTTTTGCAGTCAGGACAGACAGAAGTCTTACTGACTATATTAAACATAATTGCATTAGCTTTGTGTTATTGAAAGTGTTGTGTAACAGTGAGCTATAACCCCAACAATTTAACCAATTAGAAATGAGCTACAGATCAATATGTTTTAGAAGAGCAATATTACATCAACATTTGCAGTTACAGAGGAAAATGTGTTTCAGCACTTCCTGGTCTTAAAACACATTAATAATTTGGTGTAAACATATTCTGCATACATGATCAAAAGTGACAGTAAAACATGTATAAGATTTCTATTTAAAATAAAAGGTGTTTGAGCTTTCTATTTAACAGTTTCCACAAAAATAGTAACATTGATAATAATAAGAAATGTTTCTTGAGCACCAGATCAGCATAGGATCATGTGACACTGGAGTATAAACTGCTTAAAAGTCAAGTTATTTTAAATTGTGATATTTCACAACATTAAGAGCTTAAGAGACTTTCAAAAAATGTTCAAAACTTTTGAATATTAGTGCACCACTAAATGCACATGGTTCAAATGTCTGGTCACATTTCTTTTGGAAAGCAGTTTTAAATTAGTGCCCTAGTGAAATAAAAACAAAGTGAGAACGATCAACATTATGGCAACAATGAAAGGCATCTCTTTCTTTTATTGTCAGGTTGTGATCCGACGCAGACCTCTGTTCTACACAGTCAACCTCCTGTTGCCCAGTGTATTCTTGATGGTGATGGACATCGTTGGATTCTACTTGCCACCAGACAGCGGAGAGAGAGTATCTTTCAAGATCACCCTGCTCTTGGGCTATTCTGTCTTTCTCATCATCGTCTCTGACACTCTGCCAGCGACTGCCATAGGGACCCCTCTCATTGGTAATGAGGTCTTTCTGATTCATAGAACATGACCTGATGCATTTCAAAAAATCACTCAATCATTCATTCTTTATTTCCTGATTCCTGAAGATTATTATTGTGTGTGAGAGGTGACGTATAATTTAGTCTACTGCATCTAGACATTATTAAATGTCCTTAGATAAAGAGGTTTTTGTTATTTGTAGCAAGTGGTGTGATCCAGTACAGTTTCCTCTCAGCTGGTCGCACTTCTGATGCTCCTGTGCAGTCATAAGGCAAAAAACAAGACATTTCTTGAGTATTTCAACTGAAGTCAATCCACATGTCCATTGATTTTCAATATGGAACTGCAGCTGTGAGGAAGCTTATGCGGAAATACATTGTGCTGATTAATTTGAGAGATAAGGAGAGCAGCCTAGATCAATACAGAGGTTTCGAGTTCGAATGCGATTGCAAAACTAATGCTTTCAAACACACTAAAGACTACAGAGGGCTTGCATTTTTTTGTTTTGTTTTCTTAAAGATCTTGAGAGAAATAAGTTCTCAATAAGATCTCAACAAAAGAAGTAAATATAGAATACAACAATACAGAAAAATAACTAATGCATGACCGGTAACTCAGCAATATTATCATGCTGAAACAGTTAGCATAAATATATACAGTGGGGTCTGAGACCACAATGAAAATCTGGGATTCAAAATCCAATTTTAACCAGGGAATAAATGTCTGTGTTTAGTTACTGCTGTATAAAATAAGACCAGTTTTTAAATACACCTTTCAAATGTTTGGGGTCAAGAAATTAATTTTATTCTGTAAGGATGCATAAAATTGATCTAAAGTGAATTGTACATAAAAAAAAAAAAAAAAAAAAAAAAAAAAAAAAATTAAAATAAATGCTGTTCTTTTGAACTTTGAAAATCCTGAAAAAAAGTATCAAAATATTAGGCAGCACAACTGTTTTCCATATTGATAATAATCAGAAATGATTCTTGAGCACCAAATCAGCTTATTAGAATGATTTCTGAAGGATCATGTGACACTAAAGACTAGAGTAATGGCTGCTGAATATTCCGCTTTGCCATCACAAGAATAAATTACATTTCAAATGTATTAACAAAATTGTAATAATATTTTACCATATTGCTGTTTTGGCTATTTTTGTTTAAATAAATGACTTGGTGACAGACGTATACTGCTGTTCAAAAGTTTGGGATCAGTAAGATTTTTAATGTTTTTTAAAGAAGTTTCTTATGCTCATCAAGGCTGCATTTATTTGATCAAAATTACAGAAAAAAAAATAATATTGTGAAATATTATTACGATGTAAAATAACATTTTTCTATTTTAATATACATTAAAATCTAATTTATTCCTGTGATCAAAGCTGAATTTTCAGCGTCATTACTCCAGTCTTCAGTGTCACATGATCCTTCAGAAATCATTCTAACATGCTGATTTATTATCAGTGTTGGAAACAGTTGTGCTGCTTAAAAAATTTTTTTGGAGCCTGTGATACTTTTTTTCAGGATTCTTTGATGAATAAAAAGTTAAAGAACAGCGTTTATTCAAAATAGAAATCTTTTCTAACAATATACACTACCGTTCAAAAGTTTGGGGTCAGTAAATTTTTATTCTTTCTTTTTTTTTTTTTTAAAGAAATTAATACTTTAATTCAACAAGGATGTTAAATTGATAAAAAGTGATAGCAAAGACGTATATTGTTAGAAAAAAATATGTATATATTGAATAAAGGCTGTTCTTTTAAACTTTTTATTCATCAAAGAATCCTGATAAAAGTATAACAGGTTCCAAAAATAGTATTTGACAGCACAACTGCTGCAGACAGATAATTTTCATAATAGGAGTAATGGTTGATGAAAATTCAGCTTTGCATCACAGGTAAATTATATTTTAAAGTATATTAATATAGAAACCATTATTTTATACTGTAATAATATTTCACAATATTACTGTTTTTTCTGTATGATGAACGTAAGAGACTTCTTTAAAAAACATTACAAGTCTTACTGATCCCAAACTTTTGAATGGCACTGTATCTTTCAAACACATTTAAAACCCCAAACTTTTGAACACTAATGTATAACAGAAGAAGAAATGACTTTGATTTTTATCAGAATGTGATACATTCTGTGTTTCTGCCCAGTAATAGTATGTTTTGCTCAGAAGAAGCACAAATGAGAGGAAACATTGAATATAAGCGTATGTTATGTCTGTGTATTCGAGTATAGGTGTATACTTTGTGGTATGCATGGCGCTGCTGGTCATCAGCCTGACCGAGTCTGTTTTGATCGTGAGGCTGGTGCACAAGCAGGATCTGCAGTCTCGTGTGCCCCAGTGGGTCAAACACCTGGTGCTGGAGAAGGCAACAGTCCTGCTCTGCATTCGCAACAAGAAGGTCTGCTCGATCCTCTCGCAGGGATCTGACCTGCCGCTCTACAAAGAAAACATGAACACAGGTAATTGACCCTTCGCTAAGCCCCGCCTTAAACATTACTGACCAGTCCTACCTTAGCAAATGTTGCTACATTAGTAAAGTACCAAAAGTGGGTGGAGCTTAGCAAATGTGCTCTAGGTGGTGGAAACAAGCTCTGAAATTGACCTGTGATTCTTTAAGCAGTCCACTGCAACCATCACAGCTGCGAGGGATCCAGAGACTCTGGGAGAAACCTGGGTTTGGGGCTGTCCACACGGGACAGCGGGTCTCTGCTCATGGACGGCATTCTGCGTGAGATCACCACTATCCGTCAGTTCATGGAGAAGAAGGATGAGAGCAGGGAGATCGCTAAGGAGTGGCTGCAGGTGGGGTACGTGCTGGATGTCCTGCTGTTCCGCGTCTACCTGCTCACGGTGTTGGCCTACAGCATCACTTTAGGCACACTGTGGTCCGTCTGGCAGAACGTCTGACCGCAGATGTGGGTCACAGAGGGAAGGCGCCAATTCTGACTCACTGCTTAATGTGAATGCAGTGTTTGACGTAGTTTAAGTGCTGGTAATGTGATTGTTATCTCACAAGAGAATAACTTGAGCAGCATAGAGGAGAAATGTGCTTTCAAATCAAGAGTTATTACTTGTACACTGCTGTTCTTGCCAGATGAAAGCTCTTCCAAACTGCAGTCTCTGAAAAGCATACAACATACATGTATGATTGTTATAATATCGCAGTCCTCTCATATTCAGTACAACAGCGCGAATGCAAGTGTGATATTCCCTTTTTACAACCCGTAAAACATATAAAAAAGTTAAAAATTAATAATTCACAAATATTTTTGGTTATTTTGTCTCTGCTGATGGAAATGGTTTCAAACGTGTCAAAGAAAGCAATAGCAAACACAGACAAACAAAGCTTTAAAACATATGACATACATAACTCACCGTGAAACAGCACAAAACTTTCAGCATTGTATTGTGCATGTGTATTCCAATATTAAGAAAAAAAATTCAACTTTGTGCATTTGATTAATCACACTGACAAACAACCGATCAAAAGTCAGTTGGCTGATATTTTTTTGAATTAATACTTTTATTCAGCAAGGACGCATTAAAGTCAAATCAATCAGCATATCAGAATTTCTGATGGATCATGAAGACTGGAGTAATGGCTGTGTCATCACAGCCCTAAATTACATTTTAAAATATATTAAAATAGAAAACAGTTCTTTTAAATTGTAATATTTCACAGTATTGCTGAAATACTGAAACTTTTGAACGGTAGTGTATTTACGTCAACCCTATTTGTGTATGTTAGAACTGAATAATTGAAGTTTTATGTAGTCACTGAAACGACAATCTATCCTTTAGGTTTCAATTCATATCCTTTATTCCATTTCACTTCTGTTATCCTGATGAAATCTGTAGTACTGCAAAAAAATATTCTATCCTGTTGTTGAAATGAAAACATCTTGTAAAGTGTCTGTATTTATATGTCTTGAGAAGATGTTGGACTGTGTCTATATTGCGTTCCCTCTCTTCCAGCCCAAGGGCGGTTGAGTATTAGTCGTTGCCTGTGACACTAAATGTACTAATTGTAAAGATTTTCACCTCACTGGGAATGCACTCAGCAGGCCTGGGGTGATTGGATAAATGCCATCGACACCCTACATAATTAAAGAAAAAAAAAAATCAGTTAGACAGTAAATGGGAGCATTGATCCTGATACAATCAATGCGGCTACATCTCTCCATCCTGCCAGCAAACCACAGTCCTGAATTAGGTATCAAACTTCATGTTTTATGAGCAACAACAGTTTGACATTTGTCTTAGCAAATGCCACTCTTTATGTAAATAAAATAAACCAATATGATCATAATTAGCATTCAACAACAACACAACCATAGACCCTTGATGCTTGCACTCAACTTTGACCAGCAGAGGGCTTCTAAGGCCATGTAATGTATTTAAGGCACTGCTGATGTTAGGGACATCATTACATACTCCTGAGTTTCACTGATATCTGTAATATTAAATACAGTCTGCATTTGGAACGCACACAATAGAATTCCAGTGCCAGAGGAATTTCATTATCAACCAAGAACGGAATGTTGGCAGGCTGAAGTTGGCAGTGTAATTCCTGAAAGCCATACACAGTCATAACAAATGGCTTCAAGTGGCATTTGTAGGCTGTTACTTGTTTTCCAAATTCATCTGCTGGAGGTCGTCCACCGGCTGTGGCTGGGCCCGCTCGCGCCCGCAGGCACGGCTTAGCTGGGAACACAATCGAAGGGATTTGAGAAGACCACGGCCACCATTCAGTCCTTCGCTGTCTAAACTTCCCTTGTCCATTAGATCATATCTGGGTCAAAGAGCAACTAAAGATGGGACCCCCTGCTCGCCGCACAAAAGCTATTCACGCAGAAAAGGTCACGTGACCTTAGCAGAAAACTGGCGGTCTTGGGTGCCAGCAGCATCAGCGTCACTCTAATGATTCTTAACTTCCTGAGGCCTTGCAAAGCAAATATACAATCTGAACCCTGCTGTCTTTCTCAGACGATCATTAAAAAAATCTGTTTCATCTTAAGAGATTGAACTAATTAAAAGACTCATTAGCACAGCACACTGAGGTAGCATTGTGTGCTTTATATGAGGCACATTATTTCCAAAGATAGTTAGAAGGTGAAAAGGGATAACAGCAGTTCCATTAGCCACTGTAAAGGTGCAGTCACTCACATATACCGTTGTTCGTTAAATTTCAGCGGGCGAATTTCGAGGGGGGAAGTGCTTATATTTACATTTCACAGCGTGTTTCAAGGATTGACCAACAGAAAGCTGTTTTGTTTGAAATTTATTTTTGAGCTGTGATTTATATATAACTACAATTGACAATATCTTATGTAGCCCCGCCCCTTTTCAGTCTTCTGTCTTCCCGTTTGTATTTCCACAAAATTAAGGGTCGTACGAATTTCTGAATGAACTGCTTGTTTTTAAACCTTCCCGGTCTACTGACATTTATGACATCCACTTTGAGCATTACAATGCACATGATAACTTTCGTTAACTCTACAAACTACAGCTACCGCATAAACCGAAGTTCAAAGACAAAATTCTAAAGGCTATGCACTTGTTTCTCTTACGCAACGTTTATACAGTTGATCTTTTTGCTCTTGAAATTTCGCTAATGTGACCCTATCTATATTTACTGTTGCTCTGTAAAATTTCACGTGCGAAATCCATCATTTCAGTTGGAATCCGCGCGATTTGTAATTTCGCGTGAAGGCGAGGAATTTCACGCAGATTTCGCTCATTTTCAAATTGGTCAAATGAATTAGACGCTTTGACCAACAAAACCTGCTTTGACTTGACTTCTGTGAGCAGCACCTATCACATATTTACACTATTGACCTTTTTTGTTCGCAAAATTTCGGTGCAGTTTCGCTAATGTGTTCAGTGCAATACAATGCGATAATGACGTCTAGTGATGGAAAAACATTGTATTATATAGCTCCTTGTGATATACTTCTTGTATTTGTATTATATGTGGAATCATACATGAATAAATGTTCATACTTTGTGATTACATTACGTGTTTGTCAGACAATTGTTGAATATAATAAACAGGCAAAAATTGTGGTGCTCACACAAGATGGCAGCAGTTAGGCTGAGCTTTTGCTGTGCGTCTAGCCTAACACTGGCAGATGTTTACAATAATTCAACAGGATCATAACTCAAATACACACACAGAGTGTTAGACAGATACAATACCAGAGGGAGCATTAGCATAGCAGCGAATTGCCATTATTTGCTCAGATGGTTCCTGGTATTAACACAGAGCTCAATGTAATGAACACAGGCAGACTCTAAAGCACTGAGGTTTGTATTCTCAGCTTGTCTCCCCCCAGAATAAAAGAGAAGCAGAGACTGCTTTTGTTTCAGTCTATTTCCCTCTGAACAGTAATGAGAGCAGGCAGTGAAGGCACAGAACCTGTTCCCCTCACTACCTGTGTGACTCCACTTTACTATCTTAGGGATTTATTGGATAATATATTTGCATCACATTCAGTCTAGCTGTCTTGTTTTGTACCCCTACTTTTTTTAAAACTGTAACATTAAACTTGGTGAGATATTTGCCATTATCTCAGCTGCAGGTGGTGCTAACCGCACTGTATTATTTAATCAAATTACATATTTCAAATTATATCATCATTTACTCCCTCATCTTGTTACAAACCTATACCGATGTTCACGCTTCTCTCTTCAATGCAGAAGTGGATGGTGACCAAGAGATTGCAAACTTCAAAAAAAGCATCATAAAACATTCTACTTTGAGAACTCAAGTGTATATTTTTACATAATCATGTTTTTACATTAGTGGTCACCATTCACTTTCGATTTGATTAAAAATAGCAGCTTGAGCATTCTGTATAACATCTCCTTTTGTGTTCCACACAGGAAAGTCCATCATACGAGTTTGGAACTACATGAGGGTGAATAAATGACAAAATATATGTTGTATAAAGGATCATTAACTCCTGTGAGTCGAACACATGAAAACGCCAGACAAACTTAAGTCCATTTTTTATTTTTTTTCTAACTGCAGATTTAAGGAATACAACTGAACATTGTTATTTTGAGACTCATAAATAATAATTAAAAAAAAAAAAAAACAACACTACAAAAACAATCTACTGTTAGTAGGATGTAAAAAATATCTTTCACTATTAAAGGCACAAAATTTACTTAGTGACAACACTGAGAAGAAAACCTGCAGCATTCGATCTCTTTAAATTCTTTATTTTTTTCACACTCCATCAGAGAACACTGAAATGTTACAAAGAGATGTGTCTGATCCTACACCAAAAGAAAGACTACATCAGGAAACTGATGCCAATATCTGTAGCACAACATCCAGAAAGTAGTGCTACAAAAAATAGCATGTTGCTGGAAAAGACAAAGGACCGCTGCAAAGCTCTAATGCAAATTAAAATTTGTACAATTGACAAGAAAGAAAAAAAAAAAAAAAAAAAAAAATTGGGCACCTTCTAAGATTAGGCTAAGATTAGGTGCTGAGGTAGACGTAACTATAACAATTCAAATAATAATAATAGAACAAACAAAAATAAAAACCCCAGAAGCAAAACACTATATTTTTAAAGAGCAACAGGACTGGCACTTGTGCTGTCACAAGGGAGGAAAAAAATACAGACAAGCCAGAGAAGGAGAGAGGGGGATACAGTAGAGAGAGAAACTGCTTTGTTACATAAAAAGCTTTGTTATGCTTGGTCCGATAGGGCAATTGGTCCTCAGTGCTAATATAAAAAAAAGACAATGTCTTGGTGCTTTGTTACTCAAACAGTTTAGTTTTGACCTCAATGGCACATGCATGGCAACACAGCATGAAATGGCTACTCTTTCTAGAACACCACACTGGAACACAGTGAGCCAACTCCAGGGATGCAATGATGGCACGTGGCTTTAATATAAGTACTTTAAACAACAAATAAACATGTCTAGAAGGGGCAGTACAAATGCCGAATGTTAAAGGGGCTTCGTTGAAAAGTTTAATCAGCAAACCTGTTGCTGAGGCAAAAAAAAAAAGTACGAGGAAATGAAAGCAAGTTTGATTCTCAAACATTAATTTTTTTTTTCCCCTTGTGAAAAACACTCGTATTCCGATCCAAGGAATGTTTGGCTTGTCTTTTTTCAAACTGTGTATAAAACACTACAATACTGTGTACGTCGCCAGTGGAACCACTGAAAATAGACCAAATGATCATCATATAACAAAAATCGTCTCAAGTGAATCGATCTGAGATCATCATGGCACCCCTGGAGCCCTGAAGACACCAATAGTTTTCTTGAAAATACAGAAACTAAGCAGATATATGTGGACAATTTGTTGAACAATTTCATTTAGGCACAAAGATATTACAGAAACATCAGAAGAACATTGAGGGAAGAACTATATCAATGCCAATATTTTTTAATCATGGTGAGAGAAAAGTGGCATAGAGTATGACTTTCAGATTAGTGCATTCGACACTAACGTGCTCTCACACACACTCCCGTTCGGTCTCAAACACACACACACACACACACGCACACTATGTGAAAACACTCAAAGCAAAGTACAAAATCAAAAAGTTACACTAACATGTGACTTAATATCTCGTATTGTTGCCACATATTGCAAAACTCTGTTTTACCCATTTAACATCAGTCGACATTATCCATTTACAGAACAAAATATATATTTCTGCCTTTTTTTTTTTTTCATGGAGCTACTAGTTTTTTAATTCTCACAGGGGGCAAGTATGCCCAAACTCACAGTGTTTTCCAGAAAACAACGGCAAGACACACGACAATTACGTTTCCTTTGACGCGTCTTCCCATCCCTTCTTTTTTTAGTCACTTCAAGTAAAAAACAAAACGTTGGCAACATTGATTGTTTTGTTTGAGATATTGTGTGCAATGGAATTAATCATTGGCATCACATCTTTCTTTTTTGTTTGTTTGTTGTTATTTTCACAAAGGAGAATGTGGCTGATTTAGTCCTTCACCTGCAATGTATTGACATCCAGAAAGCAACATTTACCACTATAGGATCACGCACTGTCCAACATTACCGAAGAGGAGCAA
>CM077259.1:13197456-13214956 GCA_039654775.1 Spinibarbus caldwelli
CAAGTTAATTTTAATCATAAACACTGTAAGAGCTGTGAATGAATGCAACAGACAGACATTATAAAGGCTATAATTAACTAAGTCGTGGCCTAGAGAGTCGGACTTGTAACCCAAAGGTTGCGGGTTCGAGTCTCAGGTCCGACAGGAATTGTCGGTGGTGTGAGTGAATAACCAGTGCTCTCTTCCACCCTCAATACCACGACTGAGTTGAGACCCTTAAGCAAGGCACCGAACCCCCAACTGCTCCCCGGGCGCTGCAGTAATATGGCTGCCCACTGCTCCGGGTGTGTGTTCACTACTGTGTGTGCGCACTTGGTTGGGTTAAATGCAGAGCACAAACTCAGAGTATGGGTCACCATACTTGGCCACACGTCACCACTTCACTTCACTTCATAAATCACCTTGTATTACTACTAAATTACACTTAAAGGGATAGTTCACCCCAAAATGAAAATTCTAAATTCGTTATTTTTGTTTTCTTTGTGCACAAAAATATTCTTGTTGCTTCATAAAATTGTGGTTGAACCTAGGGCTGCTCGATTATGACAAAAATCATAATCACGATTATTTTGGTGAATGAAAAGGGGGCGGAATGGGGCGCAATAATTGTTTTATTTCGATTATTGTATTTTCATAATCGTTCCAGGCCGAAATCAAAATCGAAACTGTATTTTGATTAATTGCACAGACCTAGTTGAACTAGTTGAACCAGTCCACGGATGTCACATGGACTATTTTAACGATGTCCTTACTACCCTTCTGGGCCTTGAACATGGTAGCTCTTGGATTTCACCAAAAATATCTTAATCTGTGTTCTGAAGATGAACAAAGGTCTTACGGGTTTGAAACGATATGAGGGCGAGTAATTAATGACAGAGTTTTAATTTTATGGTGAACTATCCCTTTAAAGGTGTAATTTCTGTGCCTTTAGTGACAGAAAATGACACTGTTGCAGTGTTGTGATACTCAAACACACAGAACTATGTTTATAGTTGATAGAGCCATAAAGCAGTGTTTACTCTGACACTATTTTACACTGATACACATTGGAAAGCAATTTTCCAATGAATCATATGCACAGAAACGACAATAAATAATCAAATGAAAAGTTGGTTTTCAAAGTGTATCACTGTAAAACTAAATGTAAAAAGGATAGAAGAATGAATTTTACAACCACGACACCTTTAAATTCAATAAACTGAACATACAAAGGCTGTAAAATGAAAAGATTTTTAAAAATGTCAGAAAACAAAGATAATAAGAGAAAAATTCATGAGGGAAGAAAAAAGACAAAAAAAATAAATAAATAACGTGGACAATAACCCACGTAGTTTTTCTTTCTCTCACAAAGCATTAAACAGCTGGCCTATAATATTTATTTGAAATCAAGCCATTATAAGCTCTCAGTACAATATCATCAGTTGTCTGTTATAGGTCATTGTCATCTATATCTTCCTGTCTTCCTGCACTGTAATGGATATTCAGAGGTCAGTAATCAGTGATATTATGATATGCGGGGGTGTTTCTTTTTCTGCTCTCTGCACTAATTGCGTTTCTGTGTCTCACTATCAGCTAACCATATATCACTCTCTCTCTCCGTACAGACGCACGACTCCGCCAGCCGTGTAATGTTCCCCATATTTAATGCATTTCACTTCTGTGCGGAGGGTTTAAGTCATCGTCTATGACCTACGCGTTTCATTATCTGGCTGTCCGAGCAGCACCGTGCCTGGGAATAAATTGCATTTCTCGTTATGTACTGTCATGCTCAGACTCTCTCCGCCTCCCGTTACCAGACAATGTCAATTTCCTCAGGCAAGTTTTGTGGCGAGACGCAGCTAAACGCCTCACATTTACACGGCTGCTCGGGTTCCACAGTCTTCGCTTCACCAGTAATGGGAGAGAGAGAAAAAAAGCAGGGGGAGATGACAAAACAGTAAAAAAAAAAAAAAAAAAAAAACATACATTTCAGAAATCAATAAAAGTGACAGTATTTATTTGTGTGCATGAAGTTATCAGTCGCTGTAAGAAACTTGGCGCTTCGAAATGCCTCCTCCGCAGAAGAGATCACAATCCATCACCCTCCCTGACTGCTCTCTGGCACGCGACAAGAATAGCAATCGCACTAAATTCACCTGACTTTAATTGCGCCTAAGCTGGCACTTCAATCGAAGACATCTGCGCTAGCCCCCAGAAAACTGGCCACCAGTTAAATCCGCAGGCTTGCTTCTACCCTCGGTAAAAGCATCTTTAATCTTTATTTGACGAAATAATTTGTGACAGGTCTCTCCTGATACCACAAGGCACAAATTCATATCATAATGCTCGACTGGCGTTTTTTTTAGGCTACCTGTTATGTAAATGCGGCGTGTTGCTGCTATAAACAGAAGGCAATTTGCTTATCAAATTCAGTTTGGCGGCTTTGTTTTGTTTGGAATACATTAAGCTTTGAGGCAGTAAAGATACAAGGTGATAGATCAAGATGCTGTCACTGACTGCGTGTTCCTCGGTTCCTTTCTGTGTCTGTCTGTAAGTCTGGTGGCTGCGAGGCACAAAGAGGGCGGAAAAGACATTTGGGAAGCTCGGGGGCTGCCACCTGTGTCCCCGTGCCCCAGGGGGCCGCTGCGGTGGCGTACCTGGCCGAGGTCTGCGGGCACCGCCTGCCGCCTGGCAGGGCCAAGGCTTATGTTAAGGCAGGGGCCGAGTTCATTATGCGCTAAGCAGCGTAAATCAAGGATCCATCACTGCCAGGGTCTCGACTGGGCTGCACTATCAAACACAGCTGCGAACACAAAACACCCGCTGCAGATGGAAAATGGGCTCCGAATAAAACACAAGCACAGAACAACAACTGAATATTAACGAGCCACGGCCGGCAGCATGCGGAACGGCGGGGGGAGCGAGGGGGCTGCCATGATTATCAGCCCTAATGGATGCCAGCGTTCACTCACACTGCGCGCGCCTGTAAAAGTACACGAGCAAGTACATTCAAGAACAGAAATTCCTCTCTAAAATCAGCAGAAATGCGTGTAATCATTCGCTGAAATCCTGTCAAAATTGGTTCTCCACCAGCATTTAGGCTGAGGTATGACTGAAATCAAATTTAAGCTTGGGTTTGAATTACTGAATAATGACTGTGTGGGCCCATAATCACTCATTTAACTTATTTTTGAGTGGGCACCACACACATGGAGCAAAAAGGGATACGTTAAGCTATTGATTCAGTGTTTTTACAGAGCAATGATTTGGGTGTACATACTGCACATAATACCTGAAAATACTTCAATTTCACTTAGTTATGTGATTTAACCTATACAACTGAAATTATTACTTAAAATATAAGGGTTGTCAATAGGTTATTATATTGCATTTTACAGTTTTATGTATTTAATGCACTAAAGAAATAAAACAAAATGTGCAAACTATGCACATTAAATGACTGACAGCTTCTTGCAAATGTTTGGGGTCTGTAAAACATTATTTCTTAAAAGAAGTCTCATGCTCACCAAGACTGCATTTATTTGATTAAAAATACAGTCAAAATAGTATTATTGTGAAATTATTACAATTTTTAAAAATACTATTTCTATTTTAATGTTTTTATATGCTGATTTGGTGTTTAAAAAAAACCTATACTTCTCTTATTACCATTTACATCTTTGGTATATGTACTGTAAAGTTCAATGGAAGAGCATTTATTTGTCAAAGTCAAAATCTTTTGTAACATTACCAATGTCTTCACTGTTACTTTTGGTCAGTTTAATGCATCCTTAAAAAAAATTACAACAGATTCCAGAGTTCTGAACTGTAATTCTTGTACGTAAAGAAATCTGAAAGTAATAGAATTCAATATTTAAAAAATACAATATGACCCCCATTTTATGAACTTTACATGTGCAATGTAAAATTCATTTATTTTATGAATTTTACATGTGCAATGTTTTTTTTAGTTTTGGTCCTGATGGATAAACATTTGTACAATAAACGTTTGTGAATGTATGTTTTGTTCATGGTTAATTATTTATAACCGTTCAATTATACTTAAATTCCACTATATAAACTGCGCAAATGACTGAAATGTATGTTAAACGTTAATCACAAAGCGTATGTTAAATTTAAATAAAAATTAAACGTCAATCTGGATTAGATTAACAAATTTTTTGAGAAAAGAATTTTGAGAAAGTCTATGACTGAAAGGCAAACAAGTTTTTTTTTTTTTTTTTTTTTTTTTTTTACATAAACCACCTGGTGAGTCAAACACAGTAGTGATTGTTTTAAAGTAAATCAATGTAATAATGGCAACTTCAATTATATTAACATACACAGTAAATTCAAGGAAGATACGTCTGGTGTGGTGTTGATAAAAGGGTACTTGAGCCCTATTGACAGGGTTGTGGGAGTACATAAGATAAAAAAAAGAGTTTGGGAAACACGACTCTGGAGGAACATCCGAGTGCTTATCACATCAACGACTCAGTTTCCAGCATTAAAAAAAAATACACTGTGAATGAGATTAAGAAGATCAAAGGAGAATTCAATGCGAGCAGTTGAGTCTTCTTTTTGTGTCCTCTTTAAGACAAAATTTAGAGACTTATTTTTGGTGGTTTTTGCAAGTGCCAATAGCAGTTTTTCCCTTTCAGCTCCTTGACAAAAGCCCCCACATCACATTAAACGGGTGCTTGCTAGCGCTCATTGTAATTTAATACACGCCTACAGAGAATTGGGTTCAAACTAGCGCAACGCTGCGTCACAGCCTCTCTCTCTCCCTCCGCTGTGTTTGCGGCGAAGCAGACCGTTGACATTTATGTGTGCAGGCGGGAGCGTCGGCTCTGATGTACGGTCCGGCGAGGACAAGCGAGTACAGTAAGCACTTGGCCGCCTTGTACCGTCAGCCGCCCAAAAAAGGCCGGGCGGCCTATAAACAGGCGGGCTTTGCTCATCTCCCGCTTTCGCTTCAAATATTCATCCCCGCCGCCGCCGAGTAAAGCAACTCTGACACGTCAGGCTGTTATTTAAGGTCAGAGACGATGGGGGGAAAGGCTTTCTGGAGAAAATGGGATTCATTTCCAGCGTCTCATATTCGGAGACAGTAATGGAGACTGTTCCCCGAGTCGGTGCATCTGCTCAGCCATGCGTCTGGCCACATGGGGATGGAACTGCCGTATATCAGGACTAGCCCAACTGGGGAGGGCGATATCTGTGCTGTCACAAGCCATCACAGTGCTTTGGCCTTTCGCTAAATGACATGTCACTTCAGCCTGCTATCTTCATTCCATCCACCTCCATCCAGAAGGTGATGGGATGACGGGTGGGAGAAAAAAGCCAACACAATGACTGTACCAGGATCCTGATTTAAACACTCTACAGGGTGAATCACATCTCAGCATGTTTAAAATAATCATTCGGCTTGACGGATGTGCATGAAACAAAGCATCAAATTAGTATGTATTGCTGATTCGTTCCAAAAACGTGGCTCCTGAGGCCGTCGGTTATGCATAAATGCGCAGCGTTAAGACACACAAACTGAAGAGCTGATGTGAGACCTGTATGTGAACGGAGATGGCGCTTGAGTGCGGTGTGGCTGGGAAATGTGCGGTTGCACTCGCTGCAGATGTAGCTGCGGACGCCTGCGTGGACCTCCATGTGCTGCTGCAGAGCCGTCTGCGTCTGGAAGCGCTTCCCGCACAGCAAACAGAAGATGGCCATATCTGATCCTGAGAAGAGAAAGAGCCAGATGTTAGCATTTCATTTATAGTATGCATGTTGAAGTGTCCTGACTAACTGAACATAGCAGCACTGGCTTTTGGAGCAGGCCTATTATTTGCCTGACTCCTTATCAGTGTTGGGGAGTAACTAGTTACGTGTAACGGAATTACGTAATTTAATTACAAAACAAATGTAACTGTAATCTGTTACAGTTACTGAGAAAAAAATGTGCAATTAGCTACTTATGAAAATGTTAACGATTACAAAGTGGGTTACATCTGAATATTTTTACACATACAGATGTTTTATTTCTTTCCCAAATTGCATTGACTGCTTTAAAATATGAGACACCAAAGTTTCAGAAGTTTAAGACACAGAATAGGACACGTTTATTTGATAACTGTTATATTTTCTTATTTGAGTTTATGTATATGCTTTATTTTTTAAGATAGACTTTTTTTTCCCCAAAGCATTGTTAAGATGCCAGTGTTTCCTGTCATGTAAAGATTTGATTTCAAAAACAGTATCATAACTATTAAACTATATCTTATGATTTAAAATCTGTATTTAACCTCAGAGATCTCAAAGTAAAAATAGGTGTTAAAGTCTGATTTTGTGGTGGCTGTGCTTTAAAGGGTTACTCCACTCCAAAATGAAAATTTTATCATTAATGACTTACCCCCATGTCGTTCCAAACCCGTAAAAGCTTTGTTCATCTTCGGAACACAATTTAAGATATTTTGGATGAAAACCTGGAGGTTTGTGGCTGTCCCATTGACTGGCAAGTAATTATCACTGTCGAGGCCCAGAAAAGTATGAAAAGCATCATCAGAATAGTCCATCTGCTGTCAATAGTTCAATCTGAATTTAATGAAGCGACGAGAATACTTTTTCTGCACAAAGAAAACAAAACAACGACTTTATTCAACAATTTGTCTCCTCTGGTTCAGTGTAGCGCCATTTTGGAGAATATCTGCTGGACGCAAGCAGCGTATGCTCTTGTGTCAGTCGTGCCACAAGGAAACGTCTTCTACGTTTGTTTACGCTTTGATTTGAATAAAAACTGCGTATCCGGTATGCGGCTGACACAGAAGAGCGTACGCTGCTTGCCTCCAGCAGATATTCTCCAAAATGGTGCTATGCTGAACCAGAGGAGACGAATTGTTGAATAAAGTCGTTGTTTTGTTTTCTTTGTGCAGAAAAAGTATTCTCGTCGCTTCATTAAATTCAGATTGAACTATTGATGGCAGATGGACTATTATGACGATGCTTTTTATACTTTTCTGGGCCTCGACAGTGATAATTACTTGGCAGTCAGTGGGACAGTCACAAACCTCCCGGTTTTCATCCAAAATATCTTAAATTGTGTTCTGAAGACGAACAAAGCTTTTACGGGTTTGAAACGACATGGGTGTAAGCGATTAATGACAAAATTTTCATTTTGGGGTGGAGTAACCCTTTAAAATTACATTTTTATAATCTAAATTCAAGTGAAGAAGGATTTTGAAAGTATGACAGTAATCAGTGTTGAGTAATACTGTAAGGTTAACCATGCCTGCTTTAAACGTTTCAAAATGATTAACACTTGAAAACATTCATTAGAAATTTAGAGAAATATTCAAATGTAATCAGTTACATTACTTTGGTAAAGTAGGTGAAATAGTTACACTACTTATTACATTATAAATAGGGTAACTTGTAATCTGTAACCTATTACATTTCTAAAGTAACCTTCCCGACACTACTCCTTACTGAAAAAAAAAAATCATTATTTTTGCAATTTAGTTGGGAAATTATGGGTTCTTGTGAATCACGATCACTGTAGAAACTGGACAATCAAGCTGAAAAAGACAATGATTCATTTAGAAAATACACTCAGTCTCAGTGGATCAATAGGAGAATCTAATTCAGTACTACAGGGTGAGACACACATATAATACGGTGCCACAAGTCGTCAACGGACAGATAAAGGAAATGACAAAACAACTAGATTGGTTAGATGGCTGGAATTAATATTAGCAAATCATTGAAATCTCCAGTTAAAAAAAACTCAGACTCACACCTGGTTGTTTAAATAGATAAAGGCGCAAAGTGAGCAATTTTTCCTTCTCTTTTGCTTTGCTCTCATACACAGACTCACACTTCACACTTTTTTCAATTATCAGGCTCTAGAAAACTCTGGGGAAAGTGGGAGTGTTTTAAGCTCCGCTTCTATTTCATGAGTCGATAACACATCTTTGGGGCAAAGCTGCCACTAATTTAAAAATCTATGAGGAGCCCCAGTCTCATGTTCATAAAGCTCGATCAATCAGCACTTGCTGGGGAAAAAAACGGGAGCGATTGAGAAGATGAGAGGAGGAGTTCGAGGTGAGTGAGAGAAACGACTATTCCTGTTCTTAAATCTCAGACAGTGCAGCTGAATTGCTGCTTCTCTGCAAATAAATACTGACAAGCCTTCCTTCTGGCTTTCTCTGGGCCCAGCCGTTTCCCTCCCCCTCTCACGGTCTCCATCTTTAATGACTCCTTATGTCTCTCGGTTTATCAATAAAAAGGAAGGGGGGCATTGAGTATGGAAGGAAATCCCAAAGAAGTTGTGGGGAAGTTGGGGATGTGAAATGCAAGTTTGCTTCAGGAAGGTTCATGGCAAAACTAAAGAAACTTAAAAAGCCAAATTTAAGGGGGCGGGTGGAGGGAGATGAAAGACAGAGTGACAGGGGGTAGGGAGGAAAGGCTCTGAGGAATGCGAGAGGTTAGGTGGACTCTGACCCAGGGAGCTCAAGGGTCTGGATGGGCCGGAGGGAAAGACTAAGCCACGTCACCAGAGCTGCTCTGTGATTGCTCTTAAAATCCCACATTATTGGTGACTGAAAGATTTAATGATGATAATTTCCCTTCACAGAAAAGCCCAATCAGTGACCTTGTACTGTGGCCCATGTCTTTTTTTATTTTGGAGATATGGCCACATTTTGGATTAATTACATTACACTGTTAGCATACTACAAATAGAATATTTTCCAGACAATATTTTAATATATTTCAAGCTTTGTTTTAAGGATTTTTTATCAGTAAAATAACACATCATACAGTTCACTACAAATGCACCATATTTCTCAGGTGGAAAGAACACTTCCATTGAAGAAAGAACACTATTTTGGGAACAGGAGAAGGGCAGGGGGGACAGCTGATAAAGCGGCAGCCATGAAGGGAAGTGCAGTGTCCATGTGATTGGTGTTAGCTGGAATTAAGTGTTCCTCGGTGTGAAGTAAAGAGCGTCACAAGTAAATGGCCTGGCTGGGAGAAACTCTTCTGTGAGGTACTGAAGGGTAAGGCAGAGAAAAAGAACTAGAGAGAGAGAAGTGGCTGACCCACTCGGCTCTATTACAGTGCAAAATTGAGTTGGACAAAGTGACACATAGATAGAGGACTGGCTTTGCCTGCTGCTGCCTGAGTTTTGGCATAATTTACCTCCACTCCTGTGTCTATTTATAAGGGCCTCTTGGCTCCATCGCAGTGTTAAGTTAATGGCCCTGAAGAAGCATTGGCCGTTACTTAACAGCGGGTGCGCCGCACCGTTTAGGTATTGAGGGTGTTCCGCTTGTGTTCACCACTGCAAACACTTTCAAACTCCAGGATGGTTGTGCCCACACAAGACAACTTCTGGGAATACCAGAAAACCATGTCTAGCATAATATGCTACATAACACCTAGACAATCACACAATCTTCTAGAGACTGTCATGTACACTCTTAGAAAACAAAAGGTTCTTTGAGGTTCTATATAAGGAGAAAGAACCCTTTTTGGCACAAAAGGGTTCTTTGGGCTGAACCATGCTTTATGTATGTTTACACATTAGGCTATTTAAAATTATTATACTACATAAAATGTGTTTTTATTTCAATTTTACTTTGACCAACCTTTGTTCCGAAGAAAATAAACTTAAAATTTACATCTGCACTGAATCAACCTATTAATTTATACCAACAAACTGATCAGGTAGATATACATGTGTACTAGCAGTGTATAGCAATCTGGACAGTTTTATCCATTTATTAATAGGTACACGCTAGTCTTATTTAATCAGCACACTAACATGATTGCAAGTTCTTTAGTTATCATGTCATGTAAGATGCCGTGCAGCTCTTTTATTGATGAGCAACATGCTCATATGGAGTTTCAGTCTTTCATTTAAAAAGGCTATTCTTGTAACTCATCCCTCCAAATAGATGCATAAAATGATCTTTGACAAACAGCAAACAACTTCAACGTGTAGCCTATCTATGCGCTGATCAGTTTTGTCCAGTCTGCACAGCGGCGCATTTCAGTCGCGCGCCTCTCGCGAGAGTTTAAACTTCAACGGTCACGGTGCGCTGCCTGCTGCGCTCAGCGCTCGGGAGAACGACGATTACACTGGTAAGTGTGAAAATTAATTCATTTTAGCTTATTTTAATTACTTTTACATAAAACCTTGTCATTTTTAGTTAGCATAACGTTACACATTTCTTTCAAGAAGCTACAAGAAGAAAGGTGGTTCATCGCGTTGTCCAGGCCCGTGCAATTCTCCGCCGGGAGGTTTGTCATTTTTAACATGAATCCCTAAAGTATCTTGATAA
Organism: Spinibarbus caldwelli; assembly: GCA_039654775.1. Classification (NCBI taxonomy): domain Eukaryota; kingdom Metazoa; phylum Chordata; class Actinopteri; order Cypriniformes; family Cyprinidae; genus Spinibarbus; species Spinibarbus caldwelli. Next base: position 13,207,773 of record CM077259.1, read on the forward strand.
AACTGTTGTGAATTGATCAATAATGCTGGCGAGAGTTCATGTTATAGCTTAACGTAATATTTTTTTTGCCCTGTAGATTGTATTGGACCTATACGTATAGGAAAAGATTAAAAGTTTCGGTCAAATCACCGTCAGACTGTCGTTATTATAAACATGAATTCAAACCAAGAAGAACAAAGAGAGAAACTGATGGAGATGTTTCCATTTTTTTCTGTGGATAACTGAGTATTTGGTGTTTGCAGTTATAGTATAGTGAAATATAAATATTTGTTTTGCTGAAGTAATTGTATATTATTCAAACACACTGTATTTGTTGTAGATGTTCAATCAATCTCAGAGAGCACTGTTAAAGTTATCAGAGTGCTGAAAAGAGGAAACATGACCAACCTGCTGCAAAACAATAACACAAAAGGTACTTTATTTCTTTTTCCTCGCAGTACCAACTTTAGGAAACTCATCAATTAGCTCATCTGAAGTTACTGATACCTTTTTTTCCCTCTATTTTCCACCTTTTATCATGCAAGTTCTTATGATTGATTGATAAATAAATATTTTGCACTGTCACTGCAGGTCTGCACTCTGGAGAGTGTTTGGTCATCTACATTCAGATGAAAACACCACACTTCTCTCTAATTCAAGTAAGTTTTAAGATTTGATTTAATTGTGAGAGATTCCTTTCTTTTTCTTGTTGTACTGTACTCTCCATAGGTCTAATAAATGTTTCTCTGACTTGTATCCCCATCCTAGGATGTCAAGCCTACTCATCGCAAGGAGAGTTTGGATCAAAATGGATGTGTCACTCACCAATAACACAGAGATGCCAGAAGTATCTGTTTGCAGTCTACTTTTTGTTCAGCATGGAGCATCCAAAAGCCATCACTCAGTTAATTTCAATCAGCAATATTTAGCCCTTCCCAGTGCTGAAATTGTCATGGGTCCTTTGTTTTTATTGTTTAAATGCTTATCTGAATGTAAAATTAATATTTAATGCTTATAAAAAAAAAAAAAAAAAAAAAAAAAAAAAAAACAATACTATAGTTAGTCTTTTAGCTCCCTTTTCAGAAACATGTGGTTCACCATCTTTCATGGGTTACAGAATTGGGGAAAGTTGCAGCATACAAAAAAAAAAAAAAAAAATCAGACTACTTGGTTTATAGGTTTATAGTAGAATGAGTAAATACTTGACATTTATTTAAGGTAAAGGGTAATGACCTGGTGGTGAGATGCAAAATAAGAGTGTCATTAATATACTATTTGATGACAAACTTTTCACATTCTAATTTTACTTAAGGTGGAAGGGGTTGAAAAAATATTTCTAAAATGGAGAGTGCTATTTTAGACAGGTAAAAATAATAAAAAGTATAAATAAAGAAACATGGATTTATGTTAATCCCTGTAACTGTTGCACTATGAATTGCTGTGTTATATATTGCTTGTCATTGTAATTGCTAATAAAAGTGTCTTAAATGATCACACAACTCCTTTATGTGTTATGCTTGTTTATTTCAGTTTTTCTATTGATAAAGTAGCTATATGAGCTGTTAAAGTCTTAAAATTTAATTAAAACAAAACAAAAATTAAATCCAAAAAATGATTCCCATGATGGGAACCCCTAAAGGGTTCTATATTGAACCTTTTTTCCTGACTACAAAGAACCCTAAAGGGTTCTTTTGATTGAACCCTTAAAAAGGGTTCTATATGGAACCTTTTAGGGGTTCCATATATGAAGAGCCTGATAGAACCTTTTTAGGTTCTATAGAACCGTTTCTTCTAAGAGTGTATTGGCATATTTGCTGTTGCAACAGGAAGTCTGGAGCGGACATACCGAAAGTCTTTGGTTACATTATAGCCCTTAACAATTGGTTGTGGAGGCGGGACATTCTTATTCTAGGGAGCATCTGATTGGACAAAAATCTGTGTAGTGCAGGATGAGTCATCAACATTTTTGAATCACCCAAATTACTTTTAGAGATAGAATGTACATTTTAAATGCATAAACGTGCCAGAAGTTAATTTTGTCAGCTTTTATTGTCAGCTAAGTTCATATACATGCACTAAAATCACAAAAAAAAAAAACATTTTTATTTTAAGAACGCAGTACAGTATGAATGCAATACTGTTTTTATGCAAACAAACTGAACAGGGCTGTGATTAAAACTTAATGTGAGAGTTAGACGAGGCAACTGCGTTTCCCACAGGGCCGATGCTTGAGCTGAGAAACCCCACATGGAGAACGTGTGTCGTTCTAAGCTGGTGAGACCAAAGTCAATTAGCTTGAGTTTCAATTCGCCAATGCTGATGGAATACAAACTCCTGCTGCTCTGTCTGTCGCCAATGCCGTGAAGTGTGATGTCACCTGTTGCTCAGCGAAGAGCTCAGAAATGACACACCTGTTCTGAAGCTCCGCTTGGAATGTGTTACCTAAATGAGCACGCAGTATGCAGGATGTTGGTGTTTGAGTTGATGTATTTGTGATGTGTCACTAAAGCTACTACAGTTAGTGTCAATTTTTGTTCCACCAAAAAAATTGTGCCAAATCCAAACAAACCACACTGATTTCGTGTTTAATGAATACAGTAGGTGTGTTTGAACAAATCAGTTGATGGAATGATTTAATAACATCATGTTTTTGTTCCTCAAATGAATCAGTGTGTTTGACTGAATAAGTTGAGTTTATATCCCGAGGAAATTTCAGTTACATTGCTGCCTACGCAAGGGCAGAAATCTCTTGGATTTAATAAAAAATATCTTAATTTGTCTTCTGAAGATGAACAAAGGTCTTATGGGTTTGGAACGAACTGAGGGTGAGTAATTAATGACAGAATTTTTTGGTGAACTATCCCTTTTTGAGTGAACTATCCCTTTAAATCAATGTTTTGAACTAATCAGTCGAATTACCGTATTGTTCCAAATATAAGATGACCCCGATTATAAGACGACCCCCCTTTTTCCAGATGTACCTTTTGGAAAAAGGCTTTTTGAAAACCAAATCTTACGTGTCATACGCGAGTACCAGGAAAGCCAGTGCCATGGAGTATATATACACTTAGACTGTATGGTATGCGTGAAGCTTGTGAGAGAAGTTCAGGTCTGACAGCGGGAGGGGAGCGAGGGGTCATGGGGGCAGCTGTTTGGGCCAGGTGGGCGGTAGGCTTCCCGGGCGCTCCGGGGCAGAGGGGGCCTTGGCAGCCCTGCTGAGCTTGGGGACAATGGGTGCTAGCAGGGGCTCAGGGGGGCGAGACAATATGGTCAGACTGGTGCCAAAACCATACAACCCTTCTAATGTAGACGGGGGGTGTGCGGAGTCTCAAAAGAAAGCCCAAATATTTAGTCCCACAATTAGTATAATGTGCAAAACATAGAACTTTGGCTCAGTGTGAAACTGGGCCATCAAGAGAAATTTACCATTTCCTACTGCGCTCGCAAGCGAGCATATCTGCGTATAGCACGGCGTACTGAGAACATTAGTTACGAGAACCCCCGAGAGCAGTGTAATGATTTTCATGGGGACTGCATCTTAATTATAATTGGGATGTATAAATGTGAGCATTATAGGAGCGCATTACCAAAGGGCTCTAGGTCTGAAGGGTAAAGGCTTTCTGACCCATTCATTTCCACGGTAACGTGATGCTGAATGAAATCCAAACAACAAGGGGTCTTGCACTCAGAGCGATTGGAGAGAAATGGTTCTCCCTTGCCTGGCTTCATATCTCCCCTGTCACGAATCGGATTTTTAGTCGGGAAGAGAGCGAGACAGATAGATAAAGAGATGTTACATGAGTGTTTTTATGACAGAGTGCTACAGGCTGCTGGGAAGTCAACAGGTACAAGCTGTTCCAGCGGGCGTGTGTGCGTGTGATGCGATATGTCTGCAGCATCTCTCCGGCCAGGGTATTCACTCACTCGCGCTCTCGCTCACTTGGGCTGACACCTAATGAGCCCAGACTACAGGAGGATTGCACATCCATGTAATCCGGGAGAGTGGCTGGGCATAATGTGGCATTAGAGGAGCCCAAGGCTTTCGGAGGGGGTTGCTGAGGGAGGGAGGGCAGCGACTGACAGCTTTGGTCTGGAATACAGAGCGTGTGACAGCACAGAGCGCTGCCTTAATGCATTCAAAACGCCTCTGTGCCTCTGACAAGAAAAGCAAAGAAAAGAGCTTCAATGAATTGTTTATTGATCTAACAGGAGGAGAGATGGTGAGACGGGAGACAGCGAGAGAGGGAGAAACAAAATAACATTTTGTGTGTTACTATCAAAGTGTCATTGGTCTCCGAAGGTCTGGCTTACAAATACATGACACCCGACAGGGGGACGTGTAAAATACGCTATTTGATTTAACAGGTTTTCATCTCAAGTGGTGGCTTTTTAAAAGGAGAATTACAATGGCAGACTGCATTTAAAAGCCTTAAACTGACGCTCAGAAAGGAAAGAATGAGGGCGGCGCAACCTGCGTTAAACCGCCGAAAAGATTGCTTCTCATTCTGGGGCTGGTCCCTTTCCAGACTTTGCACCAATAATAGTTACAGATAATTCACTTTCGTGTCGGGTGGCTGCGGTGAGATGCCGCGTTCGCAGATAGATTAATGCCACCAGATGTCATTGTAGAAGCCATATTAATTACCTCAAGATAATGTCATGGAACCATATGGTTTCTCCAGTGTCCATTTAGACAGAGAAAATGTCTTCATCACTCACAAACCCACATGGAAGAAATTGGCCCTATTGACTTTGACAGGTGTTGGAGACAGATTCTTCATAATTAAGTAAGCTTTCAATACTAGCTCGACGTGACTGCAAAGAGGATTTGGTAAAACCGAGCGCGGTTCTGCAGCGCCGATTCACTCTTGGCGATAACTGGAACGTTCCAATTTCGAGTTAGTAATCCTCAATTATTTTGAATCATCCTTAAATTTAAAATGACTTTTAAAAAACAAAAATCATGGTTACAATAAGATACTAAAAATGGACGTTAGGGCTGTCACGATAACAGGTTTTCATTACATGATTATCATGGCAAGAAGAATTCACAATAACTACATTATCAAGATATCTACAGAAACTGCTATCAGTCAAATTCATCTTTAACTTGTTTATGTTTTCTCTCTCTTTTGGCCACTGAATCACACTTAGTTTCTGGTGTCTAACACCCTGTCCATTTAACGGAAACCTAAAAAACTCCCACATCACCAAGCAAACCTTTTTCAGGTATCTCACTTTTGTCTGTCATCTACTCCAACATGATTTTGCGTCATCATCATCTTTTTTCCATTTTATGAAGGGTGCCATCCAGCATTAAGGAGCAATACTCTCACCCACTACATTGGAGGATCAATTAGTTACCGCTGCTAGATTGTTTATGATATAATCGAATGTGCAGTATTAACATGAAAACAATATTTCATCTTTTTTGTTTTTTGTAATTTCATGGTTATCATATACCGGTATATTGCAACAACACTTTTTTTTAAAACTGAAATTTATAGTCACAAAACGTAAACATTATATATGTATCATACGGCATTAACATTATCGGTGTAAAATTTTAATTTTTCATCTTCATTGTCATGATGACGATGTATTCTTTGTTTAACATGTACAACAATACCATAAAGGGATGTGATGTAAATATTTTTTAATAAACTCTTCTTTAAAAAAAAAAAAGGAAGAGGAAAAAAAATACTCAAAATTAATTATGAATTAATATGTCAAAAATGCTGCCGATTCTCTGAACGCCTCTATAAGGTACAAGAAGCTGATATTTAATCATATTAAAAGTGAGACTTGCAACCTGCATAGCATATACATCATGGCCCGTGTTTGAATCATCCATCCTACTGCCCTGATGGATGAAGTGATAAAAGATCATAAACACCGTAACGCCGGGGGGAGGGATTTACGAGTGGACCCACCCCTGCGTTAGGTCAAAAGACACGGTGTCCCTTTAAGAGAGCAGAATTTACAGTGCACGGCTGGCCCTCACCTCGGATGAGGATCATGCTTGCTTTTCCCCCCTATCCCACAAATCCGATTTAATCAGACAACCCTTGCAGTGCGGCTCACAGTAAGAAAAAAGGATAATTAGTAAACAGGCAGCCTCTCCTCTGCTTCATTGGCATTCGCGCGGGGTGAGTGTCGCATTTAAAATGCAGTCTGATGAAGTCTACAAAATCAAACCATTTGTTACTCCTATTGAGGAGGCTTCAGGCCACTGGCAATTAAATTGGAATTAGTGCAGGGAATGAGATACGGACGATTCATACCAAGGAGGCGAGAGTGTCTGGAGGATGTCTGGAGCTCTCTCCAGTTTACAGTGCTGATGAGTCCCATAATAACTAAAGCTCATCTGCTCTCTGAAGCAGACGACACGCATGCAGAAATCTGCATTTCGTAGTCTAACTCTAGCGTGCTCTCATGTTCACCGTGCACATAAATCTCATTTGATTTTCTTTAGTGTCCGTGCTGTCATAGTGCAAGTGACAAAATCAGAGGTGTTTGTTCAGACGGTGGAGTCAATATCTGCTATATCCACACGGGTTGCCATAGTAATGACTTAAGCGTCAGCAGGACGCCGACAGAAGAGAGTAGCTGTCAAACACGACTGAAAACTGGAAATCATGCCTCTGCTGATGTCCATCATGACATCTCGCCGGGGTGCTCGACTCATCAAGGCATCTGACAGGATAAGCATTACTGTATTTACACATTCATGCATATGTCATGTCCGAAATAGCTCACACATTTGTCCGTGTCTCATTCAAACTACATAGAGAAAACGACTAAACTTTGAGTGCGACGTTATATGCACAACATATTGTGAATGACACTACTGTATGACTGAAACACACTTCTAAAAATCTCAGTTGCGAAATTCAAATCACACATGCAAATGTAAACATATGATTTCATGTGTTTTTGCAGTTCTGACTACAAATATATTTTTCATGACCTTAAAAAAGTCAAATGTAAATACTTCTGCTTAAATGCTTGAAATTAATTTAACAAATATAAATTGTGCCCATGTAAGAATGTCTCTACAAAAACATTTATAAATATATAAAAACAAACAAAAATAATATGTATATACACACACACACACACACACTCATACACACATACACATATGTATTTTTTATTTTCTATATATATATATATAAAAATGTAAGTATATATAAACAAGTAAT
>CM077259.1:13219956-13232456 GCA_039654775.1 Spinibarbus caldwelli
GAGTGTCGATCAAGCGGCATCGGTGCTTGGGGAGGAAAGAAAAAATGAGGGGCCGGGGGGAAACGCTTTTGAAGCAACTAATATAGAGGTCTGCCTCGATCACTTCAACCCCCTTTTTAATTCCATTAGAAAGCCAATTGATTTGGCTTTGCAAGCCGCCGAGCATGGCAAGCGTGTGCTATACACTCCCAGGTAAAAATCCTTGGTGAAAACGGAGGGTTTAGAAAAAACAGCAATAAACTAAAAGATGTTTTCATTGTGAGAGCGCATTAGAGGACGTATTAGACAACTGGAAATGCTTAAAGGGTCCATGGGAAAAGAATCCGGGGCTTCAAACGGCAAAAAACTGAAGAAAAGGAAACATTATCAGTTCGTAAAACTCGAGCCCACCAAATGTTCAAAAAGGCCCCGTCGCCCCATGATGATTTCGTGGCGTGTTTAATTTAGATAGAATCTAATTAATTTACATTTGATACTGGAGGAGATGCTTTCATCAGCCTGTCATTTATCCTGTGTGTTAACACCTGTTAATTCACTATCTCCCCAGTAATGAGCTTTTAAAAAGGAAAGAAGACTCTGCATGCCCAAACACATTCGCAAAACACACAAACAACATCTTTCACAGATGTGAGGAACTACTCTGACAGATAGATTCACCAAACATGGGTCACTCCCAATGAGATCCTGGCTGACCTCCAGTCCTGCCGCCTGATTATCATCAAAGAATTTGTCATGGGACAGAAGTGCAGAGAGCCGTCAAAAAAGATCTTAAGGTGATATCTTATTATTCCAACCACATACAAGCAAACCAGCATCCCTCCGCCGCTGCAAGCTTCCTGGCATTCCACTTGCTTCTAAACAAGAAAACATATAGTTATATACAGTCTCTCCTTTTCAATCACAGAGAAGTCTAGCTCTGTATTTTTCTTTTACATTCGACTTCCTATATGTGAAGGATATGCTTTGGAATCATATTAATGGGCCGTCAGGTATATATTTTCAAAGAGCCCGTGGTCACAAATGTCATTCTGTGAATTCACAATGCGCTGCATCCATGTGCCGCAGCCGACCTGAGAATGAATCAGCCAGCCAGGAGAGAGAGAGAGATAGAGAGAGAAACACAGCGAGAGTGACAAAATCAAATCAAATCGATGGCGCCACACAACACATCTAGTGCGCACCTTTATCTGTCATATTTCAATGTTTGCTTTGTTTGGAACCACGTGGGAAAAATATCAAAGGATGCATAACCAATAGACAGAAAGAAGGATTGGCATGGTGGTGGTACAAAGAATCTGAACGACTTTTATATATAGTCGAAATGCACTTGCTGTATTGCTGTTTTTTGCTGCTCTTCGTATATTAAAGAAAACGGATTTTCAATGTATAAATGAGCAAGTGATGAAGAAGAAAATAAGAACAGGTTAAGAGGGGCTTGAGTATACTGTCAAGTGCACTACCTGTGAGACGTCCAGCAGGGGGAGCTCTACCTGCCCTCATAGGCAGCGGCCACACAAGCTTCGAGTTAAGACATAGACAGACCTCAAATGACCTCTGAGCATATGGATAACATAGGAGCGTGTGTTATTCTACACATGAAAACTGCTCGTTAAACGGCAAGTTTCTCACTCGTTTCACATTAATTTAACCTTTACATTCGTTCAGATGCTGGAACAAGGCTTCCTTTCTAAAAAATTACAGAAACCGAGTCTGAGTGTAATATTAAGCCAATATTGGTTTAATAAGAGCAGGACATCCTTTATATAAACCAAATCACAGAGCAGATTAAATAAATACACATCAGCTAGACTATTTTGTCTTTAACTCTCGATGTTTGTAGTCTAGTGCCTTCCTCTGCCTGCCACAAATCAGATGCGCGCTTTGGGAGTCTCTGGCCTCTCTCAGGGCCGTATATCTCACAGACCTTGAGCCCTGCAAATTACAGCAAACACAGGATAAGACTCTTGTTTCTAAAACCAGATCGGCCTGTACGCCACACATTCTTCTGAAGGGTTAGTCTGAATCCCTAGTGCTCTCAGAGAGACATAATGGCACATACACAAAACACACACCTAAAAATCTCAGAAGAAACGCCACCTACTGCGAGAATGTCTAGAAACGGCGTCTGTATGAGGAATGTGCGCCACAATCTGTTTGTTACGACAGAGAGACATCGCAAACAAGACCTTGCGCCCAGAGTGCGACTCCTGAGGGTCTCAGGTGAATGTTTATCAGTGGTGAAATCCCTAACTGAGCTTATTGGGTGAGAAGATACTGCATTCCTGAGGAGAGAGAGGACTTTCTTTTTTCCCTCCAAACGAGGGCACTGGCCTTTGACCTCGCCTAGAGACCCTCCCTGGGGTTAAAGTGTAATCCAGGGCGTATGACCACAAAGATCTGAGCCTAAAGGCCAAGGACTGGCACATTTTCTGAATTACACTGTTCTCTCGACCACATATCAAAGCGGCAGGGTGCCCAGCGGCAGCTTTCTCACCGAATTTTTCATTTAAAGCTTTATAGTTGGGTGTAAAGCAACCTAGATTTAGGATAATAGAGATTGATTGCAAAAATTTGATAGAAGGTCTCCTTAAATATGATGCTGATGGGGAATTAGTTAAACAAGATCAAAATACATTCCAAAAATTAGATTGCACAGTTAGATCATTTACATATTAGAGCATAATTTTCTAATCTAGCTTCCTGTTGCTGCCAGCTCTGTGAATACAAGCACACTTATCTGAAGGTATCTATTAAAATGCTTTTAATGTCACTATTCCTCTTACAGAGCCAAAATTTTTTCAATATTTTGTCAAAGTGCTTTAAAGAAAACTGCCGTTTGAATTTTCGGACTGAGTCCGAAAAAAGCCATATGGGGAAAGAAACGAAGAGAGCCGTTTAAATGACATTCCCATCCCCCGTTTTCCCAGGGTAAAGAAGGGAGACAAGGTTTTGTGTGTCTCACTGTACAAAAGGAAGCAGATTTGCAGATGAGATGACCCTGTGACCCCTGGAGCCGTTGAAAGGTTCTCAATGGCATAAACCCCACATAATCAATCACATTCTGGCGCTGTGGTCAGCAACGGGCCGCACAGGCAGCCCTCTGAGCCGGACTGTAAACAGACACCCACTCCTACACCATGGGGGGATGAAAGACCCTAACAGCATTCCTTTATTCTTCTCTTTGCGTGTGTGTGTATGTGTAAAAAACCCAAGTAAACAGAAACATCCAAACATCTTATTATATCAGCAGGACACCTAAAAATGAATGAAGAGCATTCTTCCACCCGCAGATACGAATAAAGGACAAATCCATTCATTTTCGACACAAGCGCACCAAACTGAGGTGCTCAAGGCTGCATCTGAACCCGATGCTACTCTGGGCCCCGTGTCTTAAGAACAGGATGAAAGATTAACTCCGTACACCCAACCTTTATGACTGAGCAATCAATGGTTGAGTATTTTCAGTGATATCTTATCTAGCCTAGCATTTCATTTCTTCTGCTTTGTGTGACTTGTGAGCGAGTGACCAGGTGTCATCTATCAAAACAATCCTAGTCTCTGGAAACCTGCTATTAACTGATAAGGGCAAGCCTCCATGGCATAATGGCTCCCACCTGAGCTCACAACTCAACTCTGTTTGGGAACAAGCAGGCATAGGGGAATGAGAGAAACTGAAGGTGAAGAGCTTACATATAATTAGTGCTAAGGCAAGTAACGCTATTACTACTGCTCATACTTGGGTTAGGGATTTCAACAAACTCCTAAACCTCTATTAAACCTAGGTGCATAGGTGCTTGATCATGTATGCTATTATTTTAGAAGCAATCGTACTAATAATTTTCAGCTGGGGGTCAATTTAACACGCAAATAAATAAATAAAGCTGCTTAGAAAACAGATAGAAAATACTTTTGAAGACGACGAAAAAACCATATCTAGGATCCAGAATATCATGGTCTTGTGGGTCGGGTCTTCTGACCTAGCATCACTGAAGTTACTTGTGCATTAACAAACACCATTAATAATAAAGTTATTTTGGCTAACATAGATGAAAACTAAAAATCAATGGGAAAAAATTGCATCATATGTGTTACAGTTTTTTTTATTGAAAGTATGTTTATCAATTATAGATGTATATTATAGTTGAAAGAGAAACACAGCAAGTCATAGATTAAATATAGATGTATATTACATTATAAATGTATAAATCTGCTTGTCTTTTGGTAGAATTGTAAAGAAAATCATTTAATGAATTTAAAATATGAAAAATATTAAGTATTATATAATACACAAAATAAAATATGTAAACATACATTGCTTAAAAAATAAATAAATAAAAAGTGTAGTGGAGCCAGTGAAAATGTTTGCAGGGTTAAAAAAACAAAAAAACAAAAAAAAAAAAATTCTGCCAGCAGAAAAAGCCTTACTGTTGAGCATTTGCATATTACTGTTATGTGAATGTTTACATGCCATTCGAAATGTGAAATAAATACCATACAGGAATGGAGCTTTGAACTTATAGAAAACTCACATAAAAATGTGAATAATCACCTATTAGAACTGCAGAGATATGAAGGTCTTTACTCTAGCCAGGTATATGAAGGCATTCATATATGGAGGCATTTATATCTGGCCCAGAAATGAAGATGAAGAGCAAAAGCTGTTATGGAATCATTCACTCGCTGCTCCATCAATTGCACAGGCACAGGTAGTGAAAACCAGATCACTGGTTAAATTGGCCAGTGTGAAGACTGTGTCACTAGGCAACAAGACCTGATCGCTCCTTTGTTTGGGGTGAAAGGTTGGAAGTGTTCACACTAATCTTAGAGTTCACAATTAAGTAACAGAAGAGTGTCTTCCACCTCCCTTCACTCCCCATTCTTCTTTCAGGGGAACAAACAGCACCAAATCCCCCATCGCTAATGGAAAAGTATTTGCACTGTAAATTAAAGGGTACACTTTTTTATGCTTTGTACAGATCACTTTTGGGATGTCTGCAAACAGCTCAAATCTAATTACAGGGCTTGTGTGTGGGGGGGGGGGGGGATTTACTCAAAGCTGAAGGAACAAAAGAAGACTGGCCCATTGTGGAGTGGCTCTGTTGCGTCTCCAGTGAATCCTGGTCTATTCAGGCCTCTCGTGGGACGGGGGTAATCCATTACAGGGATACTTCAAGGTGGGAAACTCAATCACAAAGGGTCTGTGTGTGAACGCTTTCTGAGTTTTATCATAGCAGAAGATTTTCCTGTACTTCAGTTATCCTTTTCATATCTTAACTCCCCCTCAGCATTTAATTACCTATGGTTATTAGTGCCCAGATACAACGCATTCAAAACCGAGGCGGATAATGCTTGTTCAACACAGGATGAGTCTTATTGTAGCGGGCAGGGGCGTCCCATCTCGGCCAAGTTTGGCCGACAAGATCGGGAGATTCCTGCTGGCTTCTTTACAGCACGTGAATCGCCGGGCCTACAGGAGTCCGTAATCTCCCCACAAAACTTTTATTTTCTTTTGGACATGTGCTGCTGTCAATCCTCACAAAGCCTCTCTCTCGTCGAGATTCTTCCCTAACGCCATGCCAGACGGATTTAGACATCACTATTTGCTGTCAAATCTCTGCCGAGAAACAATGCATGCTGCGGCCATCACGCAGAGATGCCACAAAACCCTGTTTCCCCCCCACTGTACCTACTAAGCTGGGACGGTGACCCTCGGCGCAGCCCGATGACTGCGGTGGGTCTTCGTTGAAGGGCCACCGGCCCAAGCGGACTGCTTACATCGACTCAGTTGATAAAAGTGGAGCTCATTGTGGGAATTTATACTTCGCCTAATGGCTAAATATTCTTGCCAACAGATGATTACTTTTGGGTGTTGGCCGAACTTCTGCACATGGTATCTATCAGCCAGCTGAGCATCTCACCCACTGGAAAACTCATTTAGATCCTATCTAGGGAAAAAATTAGTTGTGAAAAAAAAGAGAGAGGCCAGGCCGGTCTGCGCTTGATTTAATTTGGTCACTGATACAGAGTCCAAGCACTTGTGCCCTCTGTATTTGGGGAGAGGAAAAAATAAATAAATAAAAAGCTTGTGTTCAATAGACCTGGCGTAAGGACACACACACACACACCACTTCAAAGGATTTAAGCGTCAAACAGGGTCTAAGCCGCTGCCTCTGCTAGACCGGCAAAATCCCACATAACACATTCAGATAATCATTTTCAGTCTTTTCGTTTAAATCTTACAGCCCTCTGAATAGAGCTTGAAAAGCTAAATTGACATGGGGGTCAAATGATTTTGGGTTTAAAGTCTGCTCCGTGTCACCTGTTATTCACCCTGCAAGCTCAAAACAGAACGGGCAGAGCTGTATGTGGAATGACAGTTTTTATGACATAGGAAAGGGAAACAGTTACGAGGACATCATATGCTCAAGCTGCTACTTGAGGAAATCGGAATTACGAAGCGATTTAGTGATTAGTTAGTGATTTTAGTGATTAAGTGAAAATTTTTTTTTTAGTTTTTGTGTAACAGAAATGATGAATAGATGATGTGATTTATGTATCTTATCACTCTCGTGCTGTCACTAAAAACAGTGGGAAATTAAGTTAGTTCGTACATCAATGCAGCAATGATAGCAAGCGTACAGCCAACCTGCAATGAGGATAATGAAGGCCTACAGTAACCAAGCTGGGTGCAGGCGGTCAGCGGGGCTCGGACAGATGGGTCCTCTGCTTGAGAGTGGGACAGCTTGCTCAGTAATGGATGTAGAATGAGATATGGGGATAGAGTCTGGCACAGCTAATAGTCATTTAATCAGCTGCAGCTGACCGGCACATGGACACCATTTCTGATGCCATGCTGTCTCAGAGCAATCCAACCCCATCAGCCTTTACCTACAAACACTGCCACAATTCAGGCTAAGAGCTCATTGTCCTGTACAAAAAATAAAAAAACAAATAGCACTGAAAAACACATTTGGACTAAAGCAATGCCCCTGAGAGTATTTCTTGAAAGTGTCCTGTCCTGAAGGTGACTTTCAGGGACATCATACAACTATGGTGGGCCCATATTAACAAAAATAAAATGGTGCCATTTAAAAGAAATTTAGAAATGATAAATATATAGTTATAAATATGAAAAATATTATAAATTTGTAAATTTGCATTTCTATATTTTTAAATATTATATTATGTTTGTAATACAATACAATATAACATGACATATAACATAAAATGACATATAACATAACATGACATATAACATGACATAACATATCATATAACATATGACATAACATAACAATGTAACACTGGCAGTCAAAAGTTTGACATTTTTAAATAAAAAAATAAGTAATATATTTAAAATATAATTCAAATAAAAAACACATTTTAAATAGTAATATGTTAAAATCTTTACTGTATTTTTGTTCAGATAAATGTAGCCTTGACAAAAATATAAAAAAAAATCTTATTCCAAACTTCTGGCTGCCAGTGCATTGATTTTTCTTTCTTTTTTTCAATTTAAGAACATTGACGTCATGATAATAACTTCTTTTGTGTTCCACAGGGGGAAAAAATAGTCATAGTTTGTCAAATTCTCAAAAGCACGTGTTCCCTCATGGGCATAAAGCTTCTGGTCACCTCTGAAGTACTATAGCAAACAAAATTGCCTTTGTGTAAATTGAACAGGGCGTCCAAACCAGCTCACATTCATATGAATTGGCTTGTGCAACTTTAATGCACACCGACAGGTAAATTACATCACAATTAACTAAATGCCTAACAGCCGTTCTACTAGTAGTGGTGTGATTGAGTTAATAGAGGGGTATGACATGACCTGTGTTTACCAGTGGCACCGACCCTATTTGCGAGAGTGACAAGCTCGCGGAGGGGTTGAGAAGTGGAAGCCTTTGGGCACATTATTCGGGGATATTTTCAGATGTGGGAGAGAAAGTGATGGGGGGGTGCGGGGAACCCAAAAAAAGCGCTCTTTTCTCTTTCGCGCTGTGCCAAAACACAGCCGCGTTGCTCTATTCCTTTCTCTCGCTCTGTCAAAACTATTTCTGGCTTCAGACAAGAAAGTGTTTACTCTGTGGCCTGGTTCACTGGAGTCACGCCGTGTTCCCACCGAGCAAATCCGCTGTTCTCTCTCCAAAATGGTTTGCATATTTTCCCTGAAACACAAGACTTAAAAAGGACAAGAGGAAATCAAGAGGGAAGGGGGGAGCCGCTGCTATTATATCTGGATTTACATGCAGTCAGCTGCTCGGCCGGTTTAAAGAAGGCTGTGTGACAACTACGCCACCGACCTCGTCTATAACAGTATCTGTGAACGGTAAACCAATAATGGCTGTGATGTTTTGAGGCGGATCGCTGAGCAGGAGAGTCCTGGAAGTCTAACTGATTCATCGATAGAGATCTGATTGAGGAGACCCAGGAGCTTCATGGTCAGTTTCCTCATAATAGTTTTGTCAAAACACAATTCTGAGTTTTGCAGCTTCTGTAGAAACTCTGGAACTTCCCCCCCTTGCCTCAAATCTTCCATTCGAACCGTCACAGCGAATAAAGCACCGCTGTGTGTGGTAAAGCGCATCTCTCGGCTAGACATCATATCAGTGCTTCAGATTGAAATGAGACATGCCGTTTCGCACTCTGTAAAAGTCAATACCCCTTATTTAAAATGCACAAAAACACACAAAGGCCCCTTCAGCAGGATTCAAGAGTGAATTTTTCATTGCAGTCCCTTGAGATAAGTGATCGTGAAGCTGAAGTCTCTTCAAATTGGGCTGCCCTTTAAAGTAGGTCAGAACTGAGACTCCAGTAGCACTGGGGCTGTGCGTCAACAACAGCACATGATGTTGTTTTTCTCTCAGAGTCCTGGCACCAAACACGACCGACCATTTCTGCACCTTAACCAACCTCTCCAACTGTCTAAAAGCCCCTGACGTCACAGGCGGCAAACACCTCGCCAAGGAATGCCATCAACAGTCATTCGAAGAGCCACGCTGTAAAGTTCAGGTATATTACAAGCTATTTTGATGCTTTCAGATAACCTTATCTGTTCTTTGCTGCACAGAGAACTATTAAACACTGAATAAATAGAACATGTAAATAATTAGGTGAAACAAACCCGATTTATCAGTCTGAAATACTACAGGCTGTACACAAGGGCCCCTTATTCTTCCAGTCAACATCTCACAGCAGCTGATTTCTCTGACATCAACAGAAATGAGACGAGCCTACAAAGGGACCCATTGAAGTGGCGGTGTTAGTCTGGAATGAGGCAGGAATCGTGCCGACCATCTAAACCTGAAACAAGTTTACAAAAGCTCTTTTAACTAGAATTTTAATTAGGTTTTAGATACTTTAGTACTTTAACACTTGAATCTACAGACACAAACATACATTGAAATGTCTCTTATTCTCACAAACAGAAATATTGTAAAATATTATTACAATACATGTTTAATATAACCGTTTTCTATAACAAAATGTAATTTATTCCTGTCATGGCAAAGCTGAATTTGAAACATTTCTTATTAATGTGGAAATCAATGATTTATTTCATTATTCTTTGATGAACAAAATTCAACAACATTTATTTGAAATAGAAATCTTTCATAACATTATGAATGTCTACTGTCATGTTTGATCAGTCTGATGCATATAAAAGTTGCTGAATAAAAGCATTCATTTCTTTAAAAAAAAACATCTATATAGTACATAAGTACTATATACTATTCATACTGTGTGAAGCGTCTCTGCTGCTTAACAGAGAAGCAGAAAATAATCTGACAACCACACACTGTATGACAACCACACACTGTAAAACCCTGTTTTTCTCTTTAATAGAGAAAATTAAACAAATTCAATATCCTGTCAGTCAGGACTCATTCCATCGTGCCTAATTTTGTTGCTATTTTGTTATTGCCATGTTATTCAATCATTGCGGCATCTGATTTTCCATGAATGGCTTTTGTTTCATCATTCATGCATGCAGGTCAACTTCATCGGCAGTCCTCCTGATAGTGTTACAGGAAATGACCGCTGCTCCCTGCACTTCAGCCTTTTGCCAGACGAGCTGCCAACTTGAAAACCGAGACCTGGATGTTTACAATGACAAGAAAACTTTGTCCATCGTAAACACCACCGCCATGCCAACAGCCGTTAACTATTTATAAAGAGGGTGCAACTGCGAGTTACACATCCACTAGGGCTGGTGTGGGGGCAGAGATGTGGTTTTTGGCCTGTTAAGTAACAGTGTTAGCATAACGTAAGCAGAGCAAAATCAGACTTGGCTTTGAATCCAGGTTTTGGACGCAGGGTTTGTCACTCTGATCTGACTAACAGTGGGAGATAACAAGGTGAAACGTAAGCATTTCCTGTTGTGGCCTTTACACCATCTCTAAGAATGATTCAAAAACCACCCTCGGCGCGCAGCAAAATGTGAACGTCTGCGTGTCATGGCTAGTGTTCAGGAAAAAAAAAAAAAAAAGAATCATGAAGCCGCAGACATAAAACCCCCCAATAACCCACTTCAAGTCTATCTAGGCTGTGAAAATGAAGCATATGGGTGAGCATATTGAGGGACTGTGGAAAAAAAAGCCAGCGTATCAAACTAGCCATGCGTTATAGCACATTTAAAATATAAGCCTGGTAGCCACAGGGGAGGCTGGCCTCACTGCTGTTCAGGTCCCTGGCAGGAAGACAAGTTTCATTGCCCATTTTTTTTTACTCCAGACTCCAAATCTATATTTAGCCAGGCTTTTCCACTGGTATGCCCTTCTCTGATCGTTAGCCCTGTTTAACCCCTATTTACAATGGGCCCCATATTGGTCAAGGCTCTCGGGAGGCCCGGTCAGCGAGGGCACGGCAAGCCTTTTACGCATGTCTGTCAAATAACACAAAGTGCACCCAACCAGCTCTAAGACTGGGACAGAGCCAGGCTGGATATATGGGATATTCATGATATATTCACAATGAATTGGCAAACTGCGAATATCAATCATTTTAATGTGTATTCATTTGCCAATTAAGTTTCCTAAATACTTACGTCTTGCAATTACTAGAGCAATAAAACAAGTTTTAATAGCAATTATTCAGTAGCCAAAAGCTAGTCAGTGTTAATCTTGTCAGTGAAATTACTAATGAAAATGGTCACTAAAGGATTTTTTATTTAGTCAACAATAAAGATGAAGTGAAATGTGTATCACAATTAAGATTTCAATTAAAACATACACTATATTGCCAAACGTATTGGGTCACCCCTTCTAATGAACAGGTTTGACTACTTTAGTAATTTCCATGAGTACAAATCTTAATGTTTTAGCATATAGCGATATTCTAGGGAATTGTGTACTTCTAATTTTAAAGCAACAGTTTGGACAGGACCCTTTTCTATTCTAACATGACAATGCCTCTGTGTATAAAGTAAGGTTCAAAAAGAAATGATTGATTTAGTCAGTGTGGAAGAACTGGTCTGCAGAAAGCCAAGTCCTAATCCAAGCTGAACACCTCTGGTGTGACTTTAAATGCAGATCTTGAGCCAAAAACTCTTTAGTGGCACTTTTTCACACAGGGCCATGTGGGTTTGGATTTTGTTTTCCCTTCATAAAAAAAAACCTTCATTTAAAAATTGCATGTTGTGTTTACTTGTGTTATATTTAATTAATATTTAAATTTGTTTGATGATCTGAAACATTAAAGTGTGACAAACATGCAAAAAAATAAAAAAAATCATGAAGGGGGCAAACAATTTTTCACACCACTGTATGTGTGTGTGTGTGTCTGTATATATATATATATATATATATATATATATATATATATATATATATATATATATATATATATATATATGTGTGTGTGTGTGTGTGTGTATATATATATATATATATATATATATATATATATATATATATATATATATATATATATGTGTGTGTGTGTGTGTGTGTGTGTGTATATACAGTGGACTTTGGACCACTGGGCAACAGTCCAGTTTTTCTTCTCCTTAGCCCAGGTAAGATGCCTCTGACGTTGTCTGTGGTTCAGGAGTGGCTTAACAGGAGGAATACGACAACTGTAGCCAAATTCCTTGACACGTCTGTGTGTGGTGGCTCTTGATGCCTTGACCCCAGCCTCAGTCCATTCCTTGTGAAGTTCACCCAAATTCTTGAATCGATTTTGCTTGACAATCCTCATAAGGCTGCGGTTCTCTCGGTTGGTTGTGCATCTTTTTCTTCCACACTTTTTCCTTCCACTCAACTTTCTGTTAACATGCTTGGATACAGCACTCTGTGAACAGCCAGCTTCTTTGGCAATGAATGTTTGTGGCTTACCCTCCTTGTGAAGGGTGTCAATGATTGTCTTCTGGACAACTGTCAGATCAGCAGTCTTCCCCATGATTGTGTAGCCTAGTGAACCAAACTGAGAGACCATTTTGAAGGCTCAGGAAACCTTTGCAGGTGTTTTGAGTTGATTAGCTGATTGGTATGATTGTTAAA
>CM077259.1:13237456-13247456 GCA_039654775.1 Spinibarbus caldwelli
TGTAAATACTGTCTCTATGGCAAATTCAAAACATTGCTGCTTGAGTGATCTGTCATCTCAACTTCTAATTTGACCAGCAGTATCATCTTGGGGTGGACTACCTGTTTGAATTTGAATTAAATTAGCAGTGAAGTGGCAAAAAGGATGTACAACGATCAAATGACAGATAGATATACAGATACGACAGACAGACAGAACGATAGAATTATAAAATTATAGAACAAACGGTATAAACAATGACAGAACAATAGACACTAGCTGCATTTCCATTATTCCTCAAATCGTACAAACTGAAATTGAAAATTGAAAATACACCCCATAGACCTCTGACGTTTTGGCCACCTTAGATACACTTAAAATGTATGACCATATTTAAAACTACAGCTTGACATTAATATGATTGATTTTTTTAAATATTATTTTTAATTTTAATTTATCTTTTGTTTTTCTCTCTTCAGTGCATCTGTACTGTATTTTCCATCAGTTTATTATATTTAAATACTGCTGCTCTTATTATTTTGTTATTTTACTGTATTTGATTACTGTATTTGTTACTGAATGTTTCTATTGTTTTTTTAATATATTTTTGATATATCAATAAACAAAACAAAAACAAACAAACAAAAAAAAAAAAAAAAAACGCCCAATGAAAAGACGTCAATTTCACAAAACCTCGCAAAAAAGTTTTTGCGTTCACATGAGGTGGTTTTTCAGGCAATTTGAAAAAGGAACATTTCGCAAAACTGCAATAGAAACTATTTTTTCGCATTTACAGATCACTTGGTGTACATAAAAGTCACATGATCTTTCTTTAATGTACTCTAACCACCAAGAAACACCTCATACGTGGCTGCTCTCAAGTATAAGGAGCTTTCCTTGCTATTAATGCTTGGATAACCCCTTATTTACACTGCACAAGTTTGCAGCACATTTACGGCTATGACATGATGACCGGAGCTGATCGCGGCCACTCTAGTCAATGCTTGTGTTGTCCCAGAAATAGCTCTCCGCGCACACTCGCTAAAGATAAACGTCGACATCTCCTTGATTAAAAATAATGGATAGTATGGTGGCTGCGAAATACATAAACCCACCAACATGTGTCGCAATGACTTATCGCGAGAGGAAAAAAAAAATTGCATTTTAGTCACACAACATCGGTAAATGGAAACGCAGTCATCTCACAATAGTTTTTAAATCGACATTTATAAAATATCGCAAAGTTTTGCACAAATCTGTAATGGAAACACAGCTAGATAGATAGAATGATAGATACTGTAGACTGATAGAATGATCGATAGATGGGCATATAGACAGAGAGTTAGACAGATAGACAACAACACATAGACAGACAGACAACACATAGACAGACAGACAGACAGACAGACAGACAGACAGACAGACAGACAGACAGACAGACAGACAGATTCTGCCCAATCCTGGAGTTATGGAGATCTTGCATCTGGCCATGGAGCAGGAAGGCCCAGGAACTAAAGTAGCTTGAGATGGAGGGCCAGCGGGACATTGATCACCACCTTAAGTGGCAGAGAGGGAAAAGCTAGACCTTAAAACCCACCCCACAACATAAACGGCAGCTTATTGAAGCGGGTCATTATCTCACAGGGGGTGACAACATCCAGCCACCCAGCAGGAGCTTGCTTCCAGGTCCGGCAAAAGTCATGGAATTAAAGTGATAAATTCTAGCCTCTCCCTTTGATCAACAGCGACTTTCTTGTTAAGCACGACAAAAAGGGAAAAAAAGCTTGAAGGAAAAACACCTCCCTCAGATTTGGCATCAATCATACCCCACTTTCAATACCCTTCCCACCAAAGACAAAAACACAGACCAGTGCTAGAAATATCTGCCTCTCCAGCAAAAAAGAAAACAACAACAAAAAAAAAAAACCTGTGGGTATAAAAGATTGCTCTCTAGCAACTCCCACTTCCTCCCTCCTTCACTTGGAGTTGCCACAGCGATGCCGACCTGACATAATGGGCCCTTACACAACCGTGGCTCCCAACAAGTGGAGGAGAGGTGCCACGTGCCAAGGGCCCGTTCCTTTTTCACTTCCCTCCTCTGAACGTATTGCACAACCGAAACCCTGGGATTTACTGTTTCCGAAGAGGATGCCTCGTCGATCTGTCTTGTTTGTACGGGCCGTGCGCATGAATAAAATGAGCCTTTACGGGAGCTGCGGCAAACATCCAGAGTCAGATTACCCAGCAGTGGGGCCGCGCTGGCTTTGTTGATGAGTCCCTGAAGAGAGCGATACTAGAGCACAGCTGTAATGGAAAGACCTGTGAACAAGCACATTGTCTAATGCTATAAAGGTGGATTCTCATCACACACTTTGATCAGACGGCTCCCCCCTTGCCGTTCGGAAGCAGGAACATGAGTAGACAAATACGGTGCAAACAAAAACATACCCTTGCTGTTTGGTGAGCCTACACAAATGCGTTATATAAGAGAGCACACTCAGTACCTAAAAAAAAAAAAAAAAAAAAGGCAAAAAAATCCATATAAAAAGGAAAAACAGTGCCGTCAGAACAATGAGTACAGACAGCGTGCTCTCCCTTTTCCTTTAGCGGTAACAAGCTGTGCTGTACAGTTTTATTTACACTATCCTCTTATCAGTCACAGAACAGTACGGAGACTGCCAATTGGAAAGGACAGCCAGGAACTGTGTGTTCCCTCTCTCGACTAGATGTGTACCGCAGGCAGAGCAATTTTTTTATCAACCAAGACAAAAATGCTGGGAGACTGCCAGATTCCCCTCGTAAAAATGTGCACGTTCACGCAAGCACGCCGGCGTGGATGCGTATATTTGTGGAGCGCTGTCAGGCTGATGCAGGGCTCCAGACTGAAACAATGACTAGGGAGCCACTGGCACCTCAAATGAAGCATTTGAGAGCCAAATATGGGCGATTGTTCAGAAGCACTGTCAACCATGCATGTTCTATCATATCAGTTATTGAATATTTACAGGTATAGGCACAAAAAAAAAAAAAACTATGCCGTTGTTTGAAATTCATCTGGCATTTGGAAAAGAGCTGGAGCTTTAGCTTTTGAGCTTTAGAACTATTTTTTTCTCTTTAAAACTATGGATATTGGAATCATAACACATTATACGTATTGACACACACACACACACACACACACACATAACATATATTGTGGCTCTAATATCTCATCCTTTTAAAATAAACAATGAGAAAAAAAACAGAAAGCTCTCAAACAGCAACAAAATGTTCCATTTCTATGCGAATAGACAATTTGAATATAAAAGAATCGCTCATGAATAAAATGACCCAAGTGGAAACTGCAGTGGCGAGTCTAATATATTGATTTTCTTAAACTTGATGATTTTTAAAGAATCAGCCCCAATTTAATCTGATGTTAAGTCTGAAGACTCTGAAGTACACATCACAGTAACGGTTCTGTGTCCATTTTCAATTAGACATAATTGAAAAATGATTCACAGTTCAGTGAGGGAGTCTCAGTATTGGGAGTCTGTTTAATGAATCGTTTAAATTGAATCATTAAGAAGAACCATTCATAAGAGTCATTTGTTTGCAAATAAGGCATCACAGCTTTGGGCCAACACAACAGAAAGATCACACTTCACAAGATGATATCTGACAAAATCACGTATAGATTTCACTAATAGACTTAAATATTACATGTTTTTTGGTAACCATATACAAAGACACAAAGCTAAAGAAATAAGCAGCACAGATTGAATTTCCAGACACTATACAGTAGATTACGCTCTACTATCAGAAAATGAAGAGAAGTCAGCTGGTTAATATTTATATAGCCTTCACAGAGAACAGAAAGAATAGCAAAGGAGATAAACACTGAGGATATCTAGGCTTCTTCTGATAGCTTCACGGTCTGGTGCGCAGACAGTCTCGGGACAGACCAAAGCAGACAAATATTGACTTGCTAAACACACTTTCACATCAAAGACGCTTCTAAATTTATCTGCTCAAAATGAGCACAGTGTTGCACATTCATTCACTTGTTTTTTAACCTGCTTTAAAGCTCTTAATCCATTTTGCCTGTAGACCAATTTATCTGGCCGGCAGGTCACACTCAGTCCTCCATTTTTCCTGCTCTTTTTCTCTCTCTCACTGTACGACGCCGTCCTTTCAGCTGTCTAGTTCCAGATATACTTGGGGCATTTCAGTTCACAAAGATGCACGTTCACATACAAGCTATCAGTAATGTACAGACGGATGCCTCTGTGCACATGCCGTCCAATCCGCATGCAGAAACAATACAAATATCAGCAACAGGAAAATGTTTGTCTATGACCCTGACCCCCACTGCAACAAAAGGTGAAAGGTTCCATGTGTTTTCCTCTTTCTTTCTCGCCGCTCTCTTTTTTTTTCTTCAGTCCATGGTGCCTTAAATTATAACTCTGGGCAGCTTTCCTGACGGTATAGTGAGAGGACAAAGGGCTTTCAGAAGTGGAGGAAACAGGAGCTGGGCTGCAGAGGAACTTGTAGGGTTAGCCTGGTGTGAAGTGGCAGGAAATGAGTGGAGCCTCTAGCATCTCACTGGCATCTCACCACGGTTTGAGCTCTGTTTAAGCCACCATCAAACTTCAGGTGGGATTTGTAGAATTGCTGCCTATTGCATTGATGCTAGCACATATACAAGGTTGGCATTGGCAAGTATACATGATATGGAGTCAAATCCAAGCCTGATTATTAATTATTTTGATAACACTTTATAATAATGTTCAATTCCTTAACTTTAGTTAAAGCATTAGGTATCAATAACTAAAAATGATCAACAATTTTACGGAATTGATAAATCTAGTTCAATGTTAATTCCACAACACACTACACAGTTTGGGGTTGGCAAGAATTTTTTTTATTTATTTTTTTTTTTAAAGTAGTATCTTATGCTTACCAAGGCTACATTTATTTGATGAAAAACACACAAAAAAGAATTTTGTGAAATGTGTCTATTTTAATACATTTTAAAATATAATGTATTCTGTGTAAATCATTAAAACTTTTATATAAGATTATATAATTAGGGCTGCACGATATATTGCATACGATAGTCATGCGCATCTCATCAGTAAAGCCGGTTCTGTGATTACAAATGAATCTCTATCACCTGTTTTCAGATGGAGCGGCATTTAATACACAGAGCTGTAGATCATCGACAAGCTACGCAATTCGCGCTCAAAATCGCAGATGCATCGCATGCGATAGTGAACGTGATATTGCGTAGCTTGTCAGTGAACTATGGCTCTGTGTATTAAATGCTGCTCCATCTGAAAACAGGTGATAGAGATTTATTTGTAATCACAGAACCGGCTTTACTGACGAGATGCGCATGACTATCGCATGCGATATATCGTGCAGCCCTAATAACAAAATAACAAATTCAGTGCACACAGACTGAAGTAGTTTAAGTCTTTGGTTCTTTTAATTGTGATGATTTTGGCTCACATTTAACAAAAACCCACCAATTCACTATCTCAACAAATTAGAATACTTCATAAGACCAATAAAAAAAAACATTTTTAGTGAATTGTTGGCCTTTTGGAAAGTATGTTCATTTACTGTATATGTACTCAATACTTGGTAGGGGCTCCTTTTGCTTTAATTACTGCCTCAATTCGGCGTGGCATGGAGCTGATCAGTTTGTGGCACTGCTGAGGTGGTATGGAAGCCCAGGTTTCTTTGACAGTGGCCTTCAGCTCATCTGCATTTTTTGGTCTCTTGTTTCTCATTTTCCTCTTGACAATACCCCATAGATTCTCTATGGGGTTCAGGTCTGGTGAGTTTGCTGGCCAGTCAAGCACACCAACACCATGGTCATTTAACCAACTTTTGGTGCTTTTGGCAGTGTGGGCAGGTGCCAAATCCTGCTGGAAAATGAAATCAGCATCTTTAAACAGCTGGTCAGCAGAAGGAAGCATGAAGTGCTCCAAAATTTCTTGGTAAACGGGTGCAGTGACTTTGGTTTTCAAAATACACAATGGACCAACACCAGCAGATGACATTGCACCCCAAATCATCACAGACTGTGGAAACTTAACACTGGACTTCAAGCAACTTGGGCTATGAGCTTCTCCACCCTTCCTCCAGACTCTAGGACCTTGGTTTCCAAATGAAATACAAAACTTGCTCTCATCTGAAAAGAGGACTTTGGACCACTGGGCAACAGTCCAGTCCTTCTCCTTAGCCCAGGTAAGACACCTCTGACGTTGTCTGTGGTTCAGGAGTGGCTTAACAAGAGGAATATGACAACTGTAGCCAAATTCTTTGACACGTCTGTGTGTGGTGACAACTGTTCTGGACAACTGTCAGATCAGCAGTCTTCCCCATGATTGTGTAGCCTAGTGAAACAAACTGAGAAACCATTTTGAAGGCTCAGGAAACCTTTGCAGGCATTTTGAGTTGATTAGCTGATTGGCATGTCACCATATTCTAATTTGTTGAGATAGTGAATTGGTGGGTTTTTGTTAAATGTGAGCCAAAATCATCACAATTAAAAGAACCAAAGACTTAAACTACTTCAGTCTGTGTGCATTGAATTTATTTAATACACAAGTTTCACAATTTGAGTTGAATTACTGAAATAAATGAACTTTTCCACGACATTCTAATTTATTGAGATGCACCTGTATATATTTAGCATTTCATGTTGTGTATTTAACATAAATGTATTATGAACAATAGCAACGAACAATAGTATATTTATAAATTACAATTTTTACCTAATAAATTAATTGAAAAATTTGTTTATTATTAGTTCATGATATCTAATGCATTAACTAATTAAATCTTATTGTAAAGTGTTTTCATTGCTTTGTATATGTGATGACTATCCAAGAATACTATAAAATTAATGAGTTGGAATGGGTGATAGATGACTAGTAGATAGACATTGGCTGTGTTTAAGCATCTCACGCCATGAGTGTTGCATTTTTAAAACTACATTACTCGACTAATTGTGCATGAAACCCAGTGACTACTCAAATTTGAAAATCTGTAATTGCGAACACCCCTAAGTAAACAACCAAAAATGCTTCTTGAAAAGTTAGTTTGCACACCGAGAAAGAAAGGGCAAGAAACGATCTGCCTCTCCTCTGCTGCCTGATCAATACCTGTGAGGTCGGCTGAAAACAGAGCGATACCTCCAGCCCTCTTTTATTTATCACAGGAGAACCTGAGAGCCTGACCATGCGGTGAACCCTTTCCCCAAACGACCACCGAAACTTCAACCAACCACTGGATGCGACAATTGAGCCGTCTTTACAGTGCTGTAAATGCCTTTACTGCTGGGCGCGGAGCAGTGGGAGGCCGGTTCTGCTCTTTCCTTATTTGCCTTTCATGAGCAGGGAGGGTGAATCCAGGTCCTGAAATATAATTGGATGGGTCGACATCAATTTAAGAGCGGTTTTCGAACTGTGGTTCGTGGACCACTGGTAATCCGTGAAGGATTCCAAACGGTCCATTAGTAGATTGACTGACAAAATAAAATAATCTTATTTATTATTAAAAATAAAATCTGAAAAAAAATGAATTGATTGTGTTAGTTGTGTTAATATTAATTTTAGGATGTCAGGTAAAGGCAAAAGAGAGACAACAAAGAATGAATGCATCTCAAGGCAGATATTAAAAATAAATTGGGAAAAAAATTGGTTTGAGTACCTAAAGCAGGCCTGAGTTTTGATAGTGATGTGAGAAATGCTAACTAGTAACTGACAAATGCAGCTAAGTGTTAGCATAGTCAAAAGAGCAGTACAAAAGTGCTAGGCTGTCAGTGTCAGGCTGCACATAGTTAACAGAGCCCATGTATGCTCCACAGGTCAATAACCTGTAAAGATTTAACATTTAGTGCCCATTATTTCCTGCTTTCAAGTCACACATTGTCAAAGGCACTCTCTAGTTTATTAAGGCCCGGGTCAGGAGTGTGGGGGAGGGGCCACGGGCTACACAATGACCTACGGGACAGCAACTAGAACACAGCCACACAGTACGGGTCATTATTAAACTGTTCCACACTTAACAGAGGCATGCAATAGAGGGGTGTGTTAAGGTTTCCAAAAAATCAAATTTTTGAGAGTTTGAGCAACTCCAATGGGGACCAACAGGAACAACTGCCCTGAATGCGATGCACAAATAATAAAAAATCCAACAGAAAACAAAAGGAAATGCAAACACGCTGAGTTTAACAGCTCGCAGGTGCAGTTATTTACATTTGTTTATCACTTGATTTGAAATGATTCTTCCGCTAATAAAAGTTAATCAGCTTCAGATTCAAAATCGGAACATTGGAAGTGCAAACTTCACGGCATATTTTGTTTTACGAATTAACGGCCACTAGCACAGGGTGCCAAATGGCACCAACTGACCCTGATCTCTCTTTCCATTATGTCACAAGATTTTTAATAATTTTAAGAGAGCAGGAACCTTCCTTGACTTAAAAAAAGTAAGGAAAGGGGAAGAGAAAGAGGGTGATGGCAGAAGAAAAAAAAAGAGGAAAAAGTTACTTCCATAAAGTTCTTTTCTTCACAAATGTCAACTGCGCGACACCCTCTTTAACTTCCTCACTAAAACCTTTTACGACGTCCTCACACTTGTTCCAGATCCACTGACTTCCTCTTCATCTTCTTTCGCTCTGTATCTGCACGTAGATTTTCTGTACGATCAAAGTTACAATCTGCATTGACTAGACAGGATATTGATATATAGCTGCTAGATGTATTTTTTTTTCTTACAAGCTCCTATTGACAGTCAGTTATATAATCTGATGTTTTTCCACAGAATATATATATAAATGTATAAATAAATAAATATATATAGCGTCTCAGAAGGTTTTGCCCTGTCAGTAGTTGCCCATTAAACATTAATTACTCGTGTCGCCACAGACGGTTTCAAAGTGCCCGAGATAGAGGTGTTTTTCTTCAGCGCTGAAATTGTTTGGACGGCCCGGGATTAGTATTCTGATCCACAGACGTGTTTGCAACAGTAATAACACAATATCCACGGCCGCTTTTCATGTTGAACCTCCCAGTGGAATGGATAGCATAAAAGCAACCCTTGTGTGTCCTGGCTACTTCCAGATGGGACTGCTTTTATCTTTTTTTTTCTTTTTTACATGAAAGCGCCGTCGGCAGATCTTTGCTTAGCGTCTGATTCACTCTTCAGCCAAAATATGAAAGTTTCAAAGAGCATTTCATAAGGGAGCTCTTCCATAAATGGGATTCATAGCTTTTTAATCTGCGCTAAGAAATTGATCTAAAAGTTTCCCAAAGCAATCGGCTGAGCTAACGCAACACGATGAAAAAAAAAGAAAAGAAAAAAAAAAGGAAAAATAAAAGTGCCTTGGAGAGTATTTACTTTTATTGCCATTACGCGGAAAACAAATCATATTTCATAAAGCATATGCATAGTCACAATGATGCTCTTTATATTGTACTGACCCACAAATACACGGAGGAATAACAGGATTTTCTTGGGTGACTTAAACAGTTTGGCTTTTTTTGTTCGTCCTAAGGGGCGGAGAGGATGTCATTAGACGTTGACGCATTTAAAAATAAAAACCACACCGCTGCCGCATTTATTCAGAATGAAAACCTGGAAACATGCTGTACACGTCTATATACGGAGGATAGAAGATGTAAAGGTCTCGAATAAGATGCACCCCGGGGAGTGAGAGAGAAGAGCAGGCGGAAACAGATGCGTTTGAATGGGATAAGCAGAATTCAGGCATTTATCACACAAGAGCACACACTCTGTCTTCATGGCCTCAGCTGAGATAAAGACCAGGTGAGGCTTCGGTGGGTGGCAGCGCTGAAGGGTTTCGACAGTACTGTGTGCGCGCATGGCTTTGAATGTGCGTTTCATGCTAGAGGGCCCTTCTTAACATGCGGCAGTGTGCACGAAACCTCTGCCATTGAGGTGTGCCCGCTCACTTCACTCAAACTCAATTGGACTGGCGCAGAGCGTGCCAACACATTCCACC